>OY776112.1:241713279-242313279 GCA_963675035.1 Allygus modestus | reverse complement strand
CAAAACGCGTAGTCCAACAGCCGCAAAAAGCGATCGTATCACTTGAAATCGGCCGAAAATGACGATCGAACCGCGTAGTTTCGGCCGTAAGATTTCGTCATCCAATATTGATTATAGAAGATGTATGGACCATATGATATTGGCCAAATGACAACCGGACCGTATTTTATCGGCCGGAAACGAATGTCAAACCGCGTTTTGTTTGTCAATACGTAATCCAGTTTGATTGTACTACATAAAACTT
Source organism: Allygus modestus (assembly GCA_963675035.1). Classification (NCBI taxonomy): domain Eukaryota; kingdom Metazoa; phylum Arthropoda; class Insecta; order Hemiptera; family Cicadellidae; genus Allygus; species Allygus modestus. The sequence goes on along the minus strand of OY776112.1, from coordinate 242,313,035 downwards.
TGTATTGCTACTCATGTATTAGTTAGAAACCATGTTTAGATTATCAAAACTAGGGTGGTATTCAAATCCCATTATTCTATTTTAAACTACCAACTGATGGCAAATACTCGCTCGTAAATAATTGGCACTACTCGACTCGACTCGATTAAAAAAATCACTACTCGCGACTCGCACACCCCTAGGGTAAAGCAATACAGAACTTACCCAAACACGTTATGTATTTATTTTTAGTTTGACTCTTATTAAAATAGTAAGACGGAAGTATAACTAACTGTAACCTTGATTTATATATCAATTTGATTATTTTTTTAATGTTGAAAGATTTATAACAGTATCAATAGATACGGGTATGCGCCAGGGTCTTAGGGTTAATATATGTGAGTTAAGTAACTTTGATCGAAACCCCCCCATATAACGCAGCACCCCTCCCCCCCTTAAGTGTGTTACGTAATTTGTGTATGGCCTCTTACTTAAGACTATGGTATATAGTTAATTTAGTAAAAACACAACAAGGTCTGATAGCGTACTTACAGTGATATATTTATATATAACCTAATATTATCGTTGTTTATAGGTCAATGTATTTTTAAATAACATTTATTGATTTACTGATGTGAATTTTTGTTGGACAGTATAATATTTAAAACCATTTGGGCTCTTTTACATTTTAGTGAATTATTATTGTGTTCTACCTAGAACAATTTTTAAGGTTTTTTTTAACATCAAATGAACAAACATAGTAGCGGCACATAATCCAATGAAACAAATATTTGGCAGTTATTTTTTATATTCTATTCCACGTTCACCAAGCACTACAGTTCTTATGGGAGATAGACACACTCCTACCTGAGCTGTATTTATCGTATTTGTCGCTAACCAGATTGGGTCAACTGTCCTCGTGACCCACACAAAGGCGCTAAAATAGGTTTTAATTAGGGTTGAGTCGATACTCAAATTTATCGATTCTCAATACTGATACCGATACCAGAAAAATCAATTCTCGATACCGATACCATCGATACCTACAATTATTCAGTACCTATAGTTGTTAAAACTATTGTTAAAAACAGTTTAAAAATTATATTACCATTTAAAATTATTAAATTTAGTAGTATTTTGTAATTAATTATCAAACACATTTTTTATGCAATTTTTTAAATAATTGATTGTTAATTTCACTTGTGTGCTCTAGTAATGTAGAAAGACAAAAACTATTTATTATAAATTTATAATGGGGAAAAAATTGGTTGTAAGATGATGACTGAAAGAAATAATGTTGGTCAGCCAACTGATTTATTGCTTTCAACCGGACCCCTCCCCTCCCTCTTCCTTCCTTATCTCCAAGGTAAGATTTTTTGCCGCCGACCCAAACAGACCTCGTGGATTTTGTAGCGTGGGTAAACGGCGGGAGTATCTCTTTCCGTGCACTTTGTAGTGCGGGGAAACGGCGGGGGTATCGATGGCATCGGTATCGACATTGAACAAATGAATCTCAATACCGATACCAATGTCCAAGAATCGGTGGTATCGAGAATCGGTATCAAGAATCGACTCATCCCTAGTTATAATACTATTTTTACGTTATAAGCAAGGTAAAATGTATGTTATTTGTTGTGCCTTTATCACGATAAAAGTGTTATGAAAGAAAAAAAACAACAGACTAACATAAAGACTTAACTAAATAAAACAAAATTATAAAGTCAGTTAAGTTAATGTTTTCAGGATGGCTAGTCCCTCTGAAACCGCCAATTGAAATACATTGGATTTGGGAACTTTGTACTGCACAGTTATCGTGGAATAAAATATAGTAGGTATCAATATTTGTTTCAGAAAATGGCAATATTTGATATTATCACAATTAAATGACTCTTTTAGCCAACAATTCTATAGTTGAACACTAAACAGCATTTTAAATTTAAATATAAAACATGTGAGAATATGAAGTATGAAAATTACTAAAATTAGTTACGTATGAGTATTGTCACCAATGAATATAATGTAACAATAACCAAAACACATACAATAGTGAAAAATTATAGTTTTTTGTTTGTTTTTATAAGGGTTTGATTAATCTGTCATGAACAATAAATTTACACACAATTGCCAGGTTTTTTCAAAGTTTAAGACTTTATTTTTAGGTTCATTGGCTCAGATTTCAATTTTTTAATGTTAAGAAACTGTGGTCCTATATTTTACTCTTAACACAAAAGAGAGTGCCTCAAGTCCACATTCTGACTGTTACAATAAATCAATTTTAGACATTCCACAATAATACTGGTTAAGGGATGTCGTATATTAATTAAGGATCAACTAATGTAAACATGGAAATAAAGTGAATAACAACTAACAAAAAACAAAAATATTGATATTTACATTGATGATGGTAGAATATACAGTGACATTGGTATGTCAATAATGATGCTCTTTGCTTTGGGCAGTTTCTGCAATGTTCATAGCACAATGTGTGATACTCTTTTAAGAAAACAATTATGAATAAACCAAATTCTTAACATTTTATGAGGATAAATGTTTTTGTTTGTATACTTATTAACTTGCAGAATAAAGTTTATTATTGTGTGATTTAATGGATGTTTTAATCTTTTAAAGAGACAAAACTAGCCGTTTTTAATCGTTGACAGTCAACATATGTTATTTATTTAAACGGCGCCTTGTGCGTCTTGGGCTAGGAATATCGTCCTTTTGGACTTTCTGTTTTCTTTTAGATTTTCTATTAGGGACAAAAACTTCTTCACTATCTCCTTGTTCTTGATCTTCTGTATCCAGGATAAAGTCAGGATCACAGAAATGACTTGCGCCTGCATCAGCATTCTCTGTAGCTGGCTCAACATTGTCCATAAACTCGTCATCTGAAAAGCAATTCTGATGTAGGTTACAAAACAAACATCTATAATCTCTTGATCTTGAACAATACTAAGTACTTCAAAAGCCACTACATAAGCATTTCTTATGGTTAATTTAAAATGTTTTTATTATGAGCAAGGAAATTGTAATTTTTTAACCATAAACATCTAGGTAAAATGATAAAATATGAAGCAAATTTTATAATAATTATACAATTGGTGGAACTATCAGAATAGATACTTCAGAAAAAGAATCAATTCAACTGATGTTGACCTCCCGACAAAAACACTGGGGGCAATACTTTTTCAAGTCATTCTAACCTAGCTAGGGGGAAAATAATAAAAATTAGCACAATTCAATAATGGTGGTATTTATATGCAACTCGTGGAGAATGAACAGGCTGTTGGAAAGCTGAAAGGGAGAGTGGACCAAATGGGTCCAAGCTGATCGGATGGGTGAATTATTTGTGAGATACACGTCTGACCAGGTGTTTTGCAATTTGTTATGATACCTATCAATATTTAGCAAAAGGTAAAACAGTAAAAAAAACTAAAAAAAACATCAAATGATGCTTGATTATATATGTTATTTACTCTTTAATCTTATGGAGGAAGAATATAAAAAATCAAATTTTGGTTTATTGCACAGCAACAATAACAACAACTACGGACAACTTAACTTAATCGTACTTAGTTGTAATTACAACTTCAGTTGGCAACAGATTATTGTAATATTTGAATGGAGATGTCTTGAAAATCAATGTAAAGCTAAAGATCACTTGAAAATAATGGTATTATATATTTATTGTATTTAAGAGGCTCAAGACCACACAACATTAAGTGAAAATAACTAACCAATGTTTTGATTGATGAGGATACTGACACTGTCTTCACTATCACTGTCTGAACGAGCAGTGATGATGCAGCTCGGGGAGGGGGGCCTGGAGGGGGAAGAGTGGAACAGCGCTTCGGCATCACAGAGATCACTTTGCATATCAGATTTGCTTGCACTTCCCCGAACATCATTACAAGTTCTTTCGTTCCTCTCTGGAGTTTCTGGTCTGGGACTGCAAAAAATGGCTCTAGAAGAAAGATCTTCTGAAGCCTTTCCATCATGTTCAGTAGAACTGGAAGGCAGGTCATTAGCTCCAGGTTTGTCTCCTGACACCCATGAACTTAATACAGGGGATGAAGACCGAGAATCACACAAATTCACAGTCTCCATAGGATTTTCAGATTTACTTGACTTGGTCTCTTCATTTTCCTTCCCCTTCTTTTGATTATTGTCATCGTCTTCTTCGTCACTACTGAGTCGATTAACAGGTCGTAACGGCTTTATATTTCGACCCTCCCTTTCTCGCATTGCCTCAATAAGTTTTAAGAAACCGTCCTTGTTTTCTTGAACTGAAAAAGGGATTGAAATTATATTGAATCAAGCATTAACAAACCATTTGGAAAAAAACCTTTAACTGTAAAATATGAGGAATGTTGTAAAATAACTTGAATGTGCTTGCTGTTATGTATGAACAACTTATGCTATTTTTTTTTTTTAAAGTAACACGTTTTCATTGTAAATGTCAAATGGCTGCTTTATCAGATGGCTGAATTAAACAGCTCCAGCTCTAAACTTTCTTACCTCTCATTCCTTCATTGTGGAAATCCGTGTAGTCGATTTTGAAAAAAAACTGATATTTTTTAACCCTTTCTATTACTCAAACTTTTGGCCAATACACCAAGCAAAGTTCTAAGTCATTTGTCAACAATCTTACTGTGGCTTTTGCCCGTTGCTGTAAAATATTGTGTGCCTGTGACAATCTACTAACAGAGAGCTTTGCATTGAGATGAAATTTGGTTGCAGCACTTATTTTAATGTGTTACAGAAAATAAATTTAACAATTGCACGATTATCCCACTGGCTGACTGGATGCCAACTCATCTAATGTGCATTTCTTTACAAGATTTAAGGTTCTACCCTCACCATAACTTGCACAGTGAGCAAATGGGGGTTGCTTTCCAAATATCTTTAGTAAATATATATATATCTTTTATATTTGAACTCCTTAACTAATTAATGTTTCATTCAAATGGTTCATCACAAACATATATCTTCAGACTAAGTTGCAGGATAATATTTTTAAAATCATAAACAATTAGATGTGTTAACTCGAAAGAGAAAAAAACAATACTGATGAAATCAAACTTACTAAAGGATTAAAAAGTAATCAAAAAAGTACAATTTAATTTAAATAATCATTTATCCTATCCTATACTATACTCTAATATGAGTAAGGTTTGCTTGCTTGCTTGTGACACTGATCTCAAAAACGGCACCAACGATTTACTTCAAATGTTTGAGATAACTCATTTCTGGGATAAAAATAAGATCTAGACAGGTCTCATCTCCAGGAAAAATCAAATAATGTAAAAAAACAAAAATGAAAAGTTAAAAAAATTAACATTGGGCTCATGGAGTTAAAAATAAAAACAAAAGAATTGTAACCGCTGTTCATAATCAACCAGGGAACTGTCAAATTAATACTCGTGTTGTTTATAATTGTTAACATGTGGTTTCCTGAGAGCAGTGACTAAAACTTTTAAGTGAAGATTGCATATATAGAGTGGTCATATCCAAATTAAATCAAAGGGACATTGAGCTATAAATAACAACTGGAGTGACCTTAAAAATACAGGAAAGAGGGAAATGAGGTATAAAAATATGATAATCAGTTCAGGGAAGTGGTAAAATATTACTCCCAGTCATCTAAACAAACTGACTGGTTTTTCCCCAGGAACTTACTGATTCAGAATATTATAGAAGTTTAGTTTAAGTAAGATTTGATTTTTCTTCTTCTCATCTCCCTTCTGTTTCCACCTGATTACACTGTATTCTATGGTGCTGACCTAAAGTACTAAACACACCAAAAGGATTTTCTACTTACTATACTTTTTATTTTCCTCTTCTATGATTTTGGGGTCAGTTTTCTTGTGTACCATGAGTCTCTAAAAATTAAAAACTCAAATTAATGGAGGGACTGAGAAATTAAAATGTTTAATAGATACATTTTAGCCCGATGTTATTTAACAATTCAACTTATTCCAACTGGCCAATTATTTTATTCACAAACAAAAAATGTATATTTGTTAACAAATTTGTTGCAGGTATGAAATAGTAGTTTATTTATTGATAGCTGGCATGGCTAAATGAAAATGCTGCGGCCAAATAGCAGCAACAAAATAAACTATTCCTACTTGTTAGTTCTTAATTATGTCCTCTGGTATCTCTGTTAATGGTTTCAAGACATGGATCTATCTTCACAAATACAAACCCAACCCCCACCGCAAAGACAAAAACTAAAAACATGAAGACCGACCGACGTCTTGAGAAATCATACAAAAGGAAAACTGACAACTAAGTGTTTCGTATTTTAGTAGTTGGCCCAAATTATGTATCAAATACACAAAACTAAACAAATCTGTACAAGAATGATTCCTACTTACTTACTTCTTGGTTATCGTCCGTGATTTATCATTCTGTGCTATTTATTATGTCTTTCAGCTTATCAAACCCCCAGGGCATGAGGTTCATTTCCGATAAATCGTAGGATAAAGCCATTGTTTCAGAGTCAGATCACATGAGGTGTACCTAACATTAGGCAAGTTCATATTGTGTTTTATATTAGGTAATCCTTTTACATTTTTAATATAAGAAAAGCACAACTCCCCTCTAACAATGTACAAAAACACAACGGTCTAGCAAGACTAGCAAACCACTTAACTAGAAAACCACCACCAAAATCTATGTCAAAACTACCTTTGTCAAGTCCCCTGGCAATCACAGCTAAACTATGTTACACAGCTAGAAAACAGTGCTATAGTTCAAGATAATACTTTTTTAATTCTCTGTATGTATAAAATGTTGTAATATGCTTAAAAACCGGACAATTGGGTAATGACCACCAAACAAGTTTTTCGCCAAAGATCTCTGTAGCGATTCCCTTATTTACGACCATAAAATGTAATGAAACTTACTTGGTATGTGGCCTTATCTGGTTGAGTTCTGTTGATATTTGCATATATTATTCCTATGAATAATAAATCAAATGTTACATACAGTTATTCTAACATACATCTTAGCGCAGGTTTCTGAATTTGTTTGTACAACCTAGAAGGCTGTATCTCTGAACATTCATAAACAATTAAATGAAAAAAAAACTGAAAGCCAATTTTTTATATTTTTGTCTATAAAAATATTCTTAAAGGACAAAAAATACCCCCGTAGCAGCAAACCTGCATACTCAGCGAATTTCCAATGCATATATATATGTATCTTAATACCAAGTTTCATCAATATACGTTCATAAATAAACGATTTATGACATTTTAATTATTCTCTATAAGAATAACATGGCGGCTGAGTATGCAGGTTTGCTGAAGTAAGGAACACAAAAAATGGGGTTTTATACAAATGTCCTTATAACTCAAGTAGGTAAAGCCACATACCAAATTTTATTCATTTATGATCATAATTAAGGGAGATAACACGTTACTCATTCTCCATAAGAATAACAAGGGGGCGAGTACGCAGGTTTGCTGCTAAGGGAACTATCAGCCAAAAAATGTTTTTTAGTCCAAATATCAATGGACCACAACAATATGAAGCAATATACCAAGTTTCATCAGGATAAGTTGATAGATAAGCGAGATATACAATTCTTCTTATTCCCCATTAGAATAACATTGGACAACGTACTGTGTTTAGCACTTTCAATATCTCTGTAACCATTTGATGTAGAGCAATGATCAAAGCACCAAATTGTGCATCTTTTTAAGCTAATTCCAATAAAAAAAACTAAAATTTTACTTTTCAAAAATTATAATGTAAAAAACTCAAAAACCCATTTTTGGAGTACGAAACCCTCCCAAAATACCCCTTCGGATAGGTCGATCTGTCTGGTTTTCGAACTTAATGTCATAATGCTGATTTACACATTTATACCAAATTTCGTCAAAATCGGATTATTTTTACGAGAGTTATCGTGCTCACGGGGACACACACACACACACACACACACACACACACACACACACACACACGCACGCACGCACGCACGCACGCACGCACGCACACACACACACACGCACACATACAGTTTTGAACGAATGGTGTTTTTGGCATCTGGGACCTCAAAACGAAAAGTTATCATGGTCCCGGGCCTAGGTCTTACCATGCCGACTACGGTAATAGCTTCTTCCCTATAGGAGAAATTCGCTATCAGTGAATCCCCTTGAACTTATAATGATCTGCTGTAATTATTTGTACGATTTTTGTAAGATAATCAGGTATAAAATATTAGTACTGATTTATTTTCCATCAAACAGTATACCCAATAAACTTAACCAGTAGATTAGAGGCTAAAGGCTCTACAAGCAATTGCTTTACAAATATATTTTTATGAAACTTGGTAAGTGGCTCTTTGTGGTAGTTAGGTGCATATGTATGTGTTGTAAAATTCTCATATTTGCTGTGACGAGGTGTTACATAGAATTAGGTGTTATAAAACTAAACTTCTGTGCATTTGAAGTGTTTTTAATAACCACCTTTCATTTCAATAGTCCGGTGTTTTCACTGATCCGGTACTGTTCCAGTCTGATATTTGTCGGAGTAAAGAGTCTTCTGTACTTTGTGAGTGTACTTATATATTTAATATAGTTTATGCTATGATTCCACAAACATAAGTGTTATAGCTGTAAACTTGAATGACTCATCTATTTTAATGATTCAATCATTGAAACCGTTATTTTCATAATGGTTTAGTCATCCCGAACACCTCTTATATGAATGACAGTTTGAAACTATAAACAAATCAACAAATAAGTAATTACTAATATTTATTACAGTGGTTATTTTGAATAGTTCATCTTTTGGCTAGCAAAATTGCACCTGGAGTACAACATTGGGCGCATTTCCCACAGTGATCGTGTTAAAAAGCTATATATGTATTTGGATTCATTAGTACTTAATAGTTAAAGTCATCCACCTACTAAATAGTTGTTAAAACCTTAATGTAAACAATTATCCCAATAAAATACCTGTTGAGATTGAACTGGCATTTGCTTTTCTTCTCTTTCTACCTGTCTAATTATGTCTGCGATACTCCGAGGATTCTCTGAGTCACATTCAGAGTTATACAAAGTAATGTACCTGTAACAATAGTAAAAAATAAAAAATAAATTGTCTTAAGAATTTATATATAAACTTTACGCAAAATATCTTGACCTGTGGGAACTGTTTTCAGTTCAAACAGTTGGAGTAGAGCGAGATTTAGACATCGGTCTAAATCTGTCATCTGTTATTTCCATCAATAATATAATAATTTCATATAACCATCAACGGCACAACTGAAGCTCGAGATGGCCCAGCTGGTTGTCTCAGTCACTCTGGCAGTGGAGAAGACCACAGGTCAAGATATTACGTGTAAAGTGCTTGAAAACAACCAGACATTTTAAATGACTTAACTGGTTGTTTTAATAACAGCGGGGCTAGGGCTACCTAACAAGAGCTGGCCTTTTCTTTGATCTCAGTCCAGTACTGCTCTACGACAGGGTGGTGAACCAGCCCTGTACAACATATTACAAAGGATTTGCATTTAAAAATAAACTTAAATAATATTTCCAGACCTCAAAAAGTAAATTACAAAAGTATTATTTGAATCCGAACAAAACACAGTAAAATTAAAAAATGAAACCTCAAAAAGTAATCGATCAAATTAAGATTTGAACACGGGTCCGCATGATCGTGAGTCCAACACTGTATTCACTGGTCTACAGTAGCATGTTGAACAACGTGAAAGTTCACCAAGCAGTGAACACTAATAATTCTCATGACGCTATCGACTACAATCCTCCAAACAATTACGATAATCGATAGTTCACAATACGATAGTCAATACATAACCGAATAAACAATTACGTTATAACATAACCTGCCCAGCTCTGTATGAAATTCGCTCACCATTTCACTGATAGTTTCTTTGTTGGATGTATCAATGAACAGTGGAGGGGTAAGTTTTCCATCAACCCTTCGTTAACTAGCTGGCCGTCAAGTCATCTTTGTTCTATAAATTAATTCATGTTATTTAACGTAGCCTCTTGACAACCCCAATACGACACAGCCAATCACCAGTGAGCGAAGCTTCACCATATTTAATTCATTGTTAAGAATACTCATAATCATCTCAGCCAATATAATAAAGTTACATCAAACCGGTGAAGTCTTTTAGAAAATTGTCCTACACAGCGGACGCTCTTTTAACTGGCATGTTTGGGACCATGGCAACGCTAGATAACTGATTTTGCCGGGTAAGAGAACATAAAATTTTGTAAAGGGAATGCTGAAGATGATTAACTTGATATACAATTTCCCAAAAAAACACATAGGTACCCTAATGAACAAAACACATATTTTACATGATAGGTAGTGAGGGAAAACACAGAGTACAAAACACTGTAAATTTTAAAGACTGAAAATGGCGTGCACAAGACCAGTGAATTTTTGGCTTTTGGGTGACGACTGTGAGCACCTGATCATAACCAGAAAAAGCCGATCATGAGTGACTCGGCTGTGCCAATTAGTAGTGTGCCGGTTCTTAGAATGCTGGATAAAAGAGATCTACTGTATTCAGTTACTCTGATCTATCATTAAGTGTGGTGGACAAACAAAAACTGGTTTGTAAGACAGCTTTTTTCTCAAGTCAGCAAGTCAGGCCAAGGGGATGTTAAATAATTTAGTATGCTTAGCATATTTACTATGAGATTAAATTACTTTCAGGAAGGAGGGGGCAGCTCACCTGCTTAAATAAAATGACCTACCTCTGAATTCTGGTGATCAGAACTCTTTTCTCGCCCTGAGTGTTCAGGCCGTAGTCCTTTAACTTCTTTCGCAGATCTTTTTCGGCCATCATGTGCCAAACCATTTTAGGTAATGGATTTCTCTTCAATTTCTTTTTAACAGGGCTAGAACACAAATCCTCAATTGTAGCAAAATACAGTAGACGCTCTTTTAACCGGCATGTTCGGGACCACGCCCATGCCGGTAAATCGATTTTTCCGGATAATAGAACTTTTTAGTTATTATTGGGAATACAGTACTAATCTGATAGTCTGTCATCTCGCTACAGTAATGAGCTGTGGTCGTGTGCGTTGGTTGACCTTGACACTGCTCCGGAACACCTGCATTTGTGGACGGATAGACAGACAGACAGACGGGCGGATAGACAGCCGGGCGGAAGTTGGCGTCTAAAAATAGGTTGAATACAGTAGTGTACTGAGCAAAGTTTACGAACATCACTGAACGTTACTGCTTGAGACGTAAACAAACAACAGGTGACTAAGAAAAAGGCGGGAACAGTCCAGCGCAGTCGCAGTACGAAACGGAAACGACCGAAAATACCTGGAAAAACCCGGGTCGCCTGGTGCCGGTTAATAGAATGTGCCGGTTCATAGAATGCCGGATAAAAGAGCGTCTACTGTAAGCATTTATAAAAAAAAAACTATAGAATTATCAAGTTCATAAAATACCCCCGTCGCAGCAAACCTGCGTACTCAGCGAATTTCCAATGCATAATATATGTCTTAATACCACATAAAGCCGCATACCAAGTTTCATAAAAATATATTCACATATAAGCGATTTTAATTATTCTCCATAAGAATAACATTGGTAATGAGTACGTAGGTTTGCTGAAACAAGGAACACAAACAATTGGTTTTTATGCAAATATAAATAGAATTTAACTAGGAGAAGCCACATACCAAGTTCCATCAATATTCAATCATAAATAAGCGCTTTATAACATTCTAGTTATTCTCTATAAGAATGGAGTTGAGAAAGCAGGTTTGCTGCAACGAGGAACAAAAAAAAGGGTTTTTATATAATTATCAATATAACTCAACCAAGTGAAGCTACATACCAAGTTTTATTAATTTATGTTCATAATTAAGGGAGTCATTACATTTTACTTATTCTCCATAAGAATAACATGGGGGCTGAGTACGCAGGTTTGCTGCTACGGGAATAATCAACGAAAAATCAATTTTTTGTACAAATATCAATATACCAGTACTACGTGAAGCCACATACCAAATTTCATCAACATACATTCATAAATAATCGAGATATCAAATGTTATTTATCCTCCATAAGGATAACATTGGACAACGTACTGTGTTTAGCACTTTGAATATCTCGGCAACGGTTGGACGTAGAATCACAATTTAAACACCAAAATGATTGATTTGTAGAGCTAAACTGATTGGTATAAGCAAATGTGAAGTTTATAATAAAATTAATTGGGGAAAAGCTAAAACCCATTTTTCCATAAGATTAACATAGGAGATTTTATGAACATGTTTTTTGGATTTTCTCCGCAACCATATAACCTAGCTTAATGATTCAAAATACCATATTATTTGTTATTTTAAGCTCTATAACATGGTCAAAATCAAAATTAAGTTTTTTAAAAATTTTTGTGTGAAAAATGCAAAAAACTGATTTTTGGAAAATTTAAAACCCCTATAAACCCCCCTTCCCATGGTCCGATTTTTCTGGTTTTCGAACTTAAAGTCATGAATGTCATTTTACAGGTTTGAGCCAAATTTCATCAAAATCGGACGTTTTTTACTCAAGTTATCGTGTTAACGGACACATATATATATATATATATATATATATATATATATACATGTATATCAATTTGAACCAATAGTGTTTTTGGAATCTGGGGACCTCAAAAGAAAAAGTTATCATGGTCTCGGGCTTAAGTCTTACCATGAGACCTACGGTTATAGCTTCTTCTCTATAGGGGAAATTCGCTAAAAGGGATGGTTTGGCTCTTCTCCTATACTAGAAAATATCAGACTCAGAGTTGTCTGATTTACTTTTTAAATGGGAATTTACTAATTTTAGATTATGTTCAAAATTTTATGTCTAACACCAAGGCCGGTTCAATTTAGAAGAGGGGAAGAGAGTTGAATTTTCCCACCAACAATGTAGTCACACATGATTTCTTTCTTGAGGCTTTCAGTACACATGACACTTTCACTTTGAATTTCCACTGTCATTACTACATAAAATTTGGCCAGTAATCTATGTATTTAAGGTCAGGCGATAATTAAAATTTGTGTTTGAAGTAGTTTTGTACTATTTCTAATACATGGGTGAGTAATACATTTATCTTATAAACACTTAGAGATATAATTTTGTTATATACAAATTAATTACATATATATGGATAGGCCTAATAGGTTTTTATAAGAGCACATTGATATTTTATGGGGGCCTAATCCGGGTTTGTACATGATTACATATTTTTATATAGGACTATTTAGCTATTATTATTGAATATTTACCGACATAAATTATGAACTGTTGCAACCATTTATACAAATGTTCTGGGTAACACAAGTTTTACTGTAGGCTTACAATAGTAAGTTATAATGGTTCTGGGTAAGTACATATACATACATATCCCGCGTCTTCCCGATTGACCATATGTGGCATAGGACCAGTCAGCTTCTACAGGTTTCATCTTCAGGTTAGGTACATCTTCATGATGCTGTCATGTTCACGATAGGCAGAGATGCAAATGGAGGGGGGGTTGTAAAAAAAAAAACATCTTGACAGGTTTGAAAGTCAGGTCAGGTATGATGGGAGTTGGTAAAGACATTGATCTAAGAGGTACTTTTTGAGCTCGTATTTAAATTTTTTCAAGTTACTAATCTGGGTTATGTGAGCAGGAAGTTGATTAAATAGCTTAAGACCAATGTAATCCGGCTTTTTCTCAAAAAATCCGGCTTTTTCTCAAAAAGCTTTAAGTTATGAGACACAGAAGGATTGATGTTTCTATTTCTGGTACTGTAAGAATGCTGATGAGCTTTAGCAAGGTTGTGTTCTTTAACATAACTAATTACTTCAAACATGTAGATACTAGGTACTGTCAAAATTTGCAGTTCTTTGAAGTGGTCAAAACATGATTCTGTAGGTTTAAGTTTCAAAATGCACCTTATTACTGGAAAAGCCCCAAAGTATAATAGAGTACCTAATCAGACTCTCAATCAAGCCAAAATATACCAATTTGGATAGTGCAATGTTGTTCAAAGATGAAATATTTTTCAAAACAAAAATATTTGAAGCGAGTTGCTTGGCAAGTTTATCCACATGTTCATTCTATGTACAATTCTATGTCTATGTTCAATAAAGATTTGTCTATTGTCATTCCACCTTAGGCCACCGTCCAACCTCACTCCTAGATAGTCGACAGATTGAGCTTCCTCAATGATCATCTCATCAAGTACAACCGAAGGAAAGGTTGTACCTGCATTAGTTAAACGGTTTCTTTTCTGGTCGGTCATGAAATGTATGAACTGTGTTTTTTTGGGATTGATATGAAGATTTATACCTGAGAAATATTGTGAGAGTATGTTAAGGTTGAAAAAAGTGTGCTGCTCTAAAACACTGAGATTTTTGCTTGAAGTTAAAATTGAAGTGTCATCTGAGAAAGCAGTAAGAATATTACCGGGTAGATAGTCAGAGATGTCGTTGATGTATAGAAGAAATAGGATAGGCCCTAATACGGATCCTTGCGGAACTCCAAAGGATACTGCTTTTGAGTTTGAGTAAGAACATTTTCTGATGCCATCTTGGTCAAGAAAGTCAATTTTGGTTTTGTGAGATCTATTTGAGAGATAAGAACTAATCCAATTTAGTGCTTTATCTTTAATGCCTATTGCCGCTAACTTATTTAGAAAAACTGGGTGGGAAACGCAATCAAACGCCTTGGACAGGTCGTTGAAACAGCCCTTGGTTGTCCCACCACCATCCAAGGAGTCGATGCAGGAATTGATGAAACTAACCAGAGCTAACTTTGTGGACTTCTGTTTTTGGTAACCAAATTGGTTTTTAAAAAGAATTGAGTGGTTGCTAAGATAGTTGACCAAGGAATCGCATACTACTCTTTCCACTATCTTGGAGATGGATGGTAGGAGCGAGATTGGGCGGTAGTTCCCAGGCAAACGTGGATCATCTTTTTTAAAAATTGGCTTGATTAGAGCCAGCTTAGCAGCGTCCGGAAACTTGCCCTTCTCTACGGAATTGTTTATCAGAACTAGTAAAGGATCAATCAACTCGGGATAGCACTTTTTAACTAAATCTATTGAAATGCCGTCATAGCCAGTTGACTTTTTATTTGGTAATGAAGTTATTATTTTGACAAGTGATTTTTTGTTAATTAATGGAAAACTTGTAAGCTGGGAGTTTGTTTGATTTCTACCATCGCAGAAAAAACTATTACTATTTGAATAAGAGCAAACCTGTGGAACATCAGAAAAGAAGTCATTAAAAATGTTGCAAACTATGTCAGGATTACTTTCAACTCTGTCATTTATTTCTATTAAAAATGTTGCAAACTATGTCAGGATTACTTTCAACTCTGTCATTTATTTCTATTAAAAATGTTGCAAACTATGTCAGGATTACTTTCAACTCTGTCATTTATTTCTAAAGTGATATTTTTTTGTGAACTATGGGGCTTGTTCCTAAGAGAGTTAACGAACTGCCAAGATGTTTTGTTTGGATTAGTTGAGGTGTTTATTTTATTTTTAACAAAATTGGATTTTGCTGTAGTGATTGTCTTCCTATAATTGAGCTTTTGTTTGTTGTAATGATGTTTGACTGTGCTATCCTTTGTTGCGACCCATCTTGAATAAATATCTAACAACTCTTTTTTCATAGTTCTAATTTCATCAGTAATCCAATTAATTTTCCTAGATTGTACCGCTTTAAATTTCCGTAGAGGACAGGCTATCTCCATATGATAAGAAAAAGTATCAACAAATTCCTCATATTGACAATTAACAGAATGGGCGTTATAAAAATCCCTCCAGTCCTCTCTGCCTAACCTTAACCTAAGTTCTTTAATCCTATTATCAGAGAAAGCTCTGCTTAAACTATAATTTAGGTTATTTCCAGGTTGGCCTAGAACCGGGACTTCGAATAACAAGGCTGAATGATCAGATATAAAAGGTTCTGTTGAAATAATATTGCCACTAATATTAAAAATAAAAGTATCTAAGCAGCCATCTGAATGCTCACTGATCCTAGTTGGGAAGTCCACAAGAATGTTCAAGCCATAACTAGTTAAAATATCACGAAAATATTTAGATTCATTTTCATGCTGCACTGGGTCGATATTGAAGTCACCTGCAATCACTAATTGTCGGGTATCTTTGGCCCTTGAGAACAGATAATTATCTAATGATTCAAAAAACAAGTTAAAACTAGTGCTGTCATTAATGGGAGGTCTGTAAATTACTGCGCAAGGAGTTAAATATTCGTTGATGGATAATCAAATTTCTGAAATTTCAAAGATGAAAGAAGTTGAGAACTTACTTCTTTAGTAAGTAGCTTTAGTAAGTAGGCCTACTCATTGAAAAAAGATTAGTATAACTTACCTTTTTACAGGTTTATCAACATTGGCCAGGCAGTTATCAAGGTGTGTATTGATATTTCTCTCAGGGATATCAACAAAACATACTGGACAGCTGACTAAAGCCACATCAGTTTTAGCTTGGTTTTGATTTGGCTGAGGATCCTTTAAAAACATAGAAGGGACCGTTGGGATATTCAATTCACAATCATCCACAGGAGCAGCATGTGTAGAGTCAGAATCTTTATTGCATGTAGGTACATTAGTAGCCGGGGAACCAGGAATATCTTCCAACCGCTTAGAGATTTCAGATTTGTTTAAACTTGAACTGGTAGAAGGGCTGCTTAGAGATGAGAAGTTCAATCTTCCTTTGGAAGAAGTTGCTTTGGATACTAATTTTTTTGAACTGTTTTTTGGTGTTTCACTTGGCAGAGATGATTTCTGTGATGTGTTGCTTTGAGTTGGTGTAAAGGACGAGACTGACTTTTCATTACAATTGAAATGTATTGCTGCTATTTTCAAATGTTTAATGAGTTTGTCTCTTAAATGAGAGAATATCTCTACAAGTCTATCTAAATTCCTGTTATTTCTCAAACTGGTTTCGAATATCTCCTCAAAACAAGTAGGACAAGCCGTCTTGTATGACAAATATTTTCTTATGCAGATCGAGCAATCTGAAAAAAATATTCAATATATATATAACAAAATTACTCGATAAATTCTTAAAATATTAGGTTAAAAAATATCTTATTGGATATGTCCAGTCTATTAAAAAATTCATTTTTCAACAAATTGTCGGCTTATTAGTTTTTAAATAACCTTATTTAGAATTTGTCCCCTCTACAGTACCAATATTACAAAACGAACATGGCACCTTAGTATATAGTGTTTGTTGGTTTTTGTTTTGTTATGTTGGTAGGCCTACTGTGGAGGGGGATATTGTACTTCGAGCTGCTTTCCAAATATGGCACTTTTTTGTCAGAAACTACTCACTGGCTTTTATCATCACTATCAAATCTTTGTTTAGTTTTACCATATGACTTCCTTTGCCCTAACTGACAAAAACAACTACAGCTGGTAATATTATAAATGATATCCTCCCATAAGATTTTCATAGTAACTTACAGGACCGTGGGGTGGAGTCCTAAGGTTGGATGTGGACATTATCAGGTCTAAATGTTATTGTGATATGTCAGCTATGTTCATGCACAATTTTAGCTTAATCGGTCCAGTAGTTTATGCGTAATGGAACTACAAATATCCTAAATACTAAAACCTGCAAAACTTTGAAGGTCAATTGTAAGTAATTGATTGTATCGAGAGTAGTAATCGATTAATTTATCGATTTTAATTCATTATTGCATTGTTTTCGGTTCGATGATAGTCCACGGTGTTCGTTATATCAATTGTTACAGTTACTCTAACCTAACACTAACAAAACATAACAAACAATATAGTTGAATACATCTGTAACAGCTGTTTGACAGCAAGAACAAGATGAAAGCCATTTTGGGAACAAACTTTTAAAGATTTTGTGAAGTAGTTAGCTTAGTATATTGAAAATAAACGGTATCAGGAAACTGACACATACTTTCTCCCTTTTAGCCAAACTTTAATGACAAAAATATTTGTTATTTACTAAATATAGAATATGAAGTATAGATAAATGTACAGAAAATTGTCTAAAATAGTTGTTTTCAGAAATATCCACCCAAATTGCTTTTTTGGAGCCACTATAGAGTCCGTTGCTACACACAGTAGTTTTGAGAGGGGAAATGCCCCCTTGCCCCCCCCCCCCCAGGGTTAAATAGCAACACATTTCGAACATCATCTGTTGGTCAATGCTAACTTGACCTGCATATCAAATGAAATTGATCAGTAAATAAGAGAGAAATAGTTATTTTTGTATTCCCCATAAGAATAACATTGGACAACGTACTGTGTTTACCGCTAAATAAAAATTTCAATTTTCTCCGCAACTAGCAATCGTAGAATAGTAATTTAAAATACTAATTTATTTAGTTTTTTGAGCTCTTTTTAATGGTGAATAGTAATCTTTTTTAACATTTATGATTTTTTATGAAAAATCCAAAAAACTGAATTTTTGATGTTTTAAGTCCTGTAATTTCTGAACCCGCATTTTTCCAGAAATGCGGGTGGTGTCATTTTGTTGGAAACCTAAAGTTCTACAAACCACGAAAGTTTAATCAAAATCGTTAGAGCCGTTTTTGAGAAATTTGGATTTTTCATGTTTTTTGGCGGTTTTTGGGGGATAATTACCCTTAAAAATCAAAAATTCCAAAAAATGAAAAAAACGCCTGGAGATATCGTGGATTAGTACCTACACGCCAAATTTCATAAAAATCGGCCCATAGGTTAGGGCTCTAGCTCTGTACACATCCACACAGACACACACACACACACACACACACACACACACACACACACGGACACACACACACACACACACAGACAGACATCACGTAAAAACCACTTTTTTGGGTTCAGGGAGCACCAAAACGAATATTTCCACTGACAACTCAAATTCGAAAATTTTTACGAAAACAATACTTTCTCCATATACTATGTATAGGGGGAGAAAGTAAAAGTATGACGAAAAAATCGTTCATCACACGGGCCAAAAATGGCTTTTTGATCTCCACTCATTTTCCAACCTTAGGTTTCATCTCGCTTGTTTAAACTTAAGCTTGTACCGAAAAGTTTCACTTTTGGCCCTAGTGATGATATATACTATTCTTTTTAGTTTATTATCTTTTCAAACAAACAAAAATATAAATAATATTAAGTCTAGATAATAATATTTTATAGTCATAAAAAAGCAATGCTTACAGGAATGAGCACAAGGAGTGACCATGACAGTTTTGAAATAGTCGTAACAGATACCGCAGCGAAGAAGGTCATCGATTAGCTGCAACAAACAAAATGTATTTCATAATATGACAGAAACTATAGTTCTCACCGTACATTGTGTCTGATGAAGGCTGGTATAGGGCAACGAACCAGGAGTAAAGAGCTCACTTCAACCCTGCTGCCTGCCTCTTTAATCCACTAAACCCAGGGAATCTACAATAAGAAGCTGCCACTAGCCTTGCCAACAACCCATAATCCAACAAAGACTAACAGTCGTGTGATAATAAATTTTAACAGAAATATAAATTGTATTATGTAGATGACTACGATTTAATAAATAAGGTTTTAAATTTAAAACACATATGAATTTAACACATTAAAACTCTATGATTTAAATAAATATAATTTACCATTGTACCAGGTACCTGCAACTGGACAGGTGCAATTGCATGGGATCTTGTTGATATCCCTTTGATTTACATTGCTTTATGTTGGTCTCAGTGATACAAATATTGTTATCATTAAATCAAAAATAAAACCATTATTTCATTAGGTTGGAACTGAAAATATCAATATGGATATTTATAATACCAGTAGGGCGGATAGTGAAAAGATTGTCAGTGCAGGAGTGGTATATGTTAGAGTCTCGTGTTCCTCTTCCTCCCAAAATCCATCTCCATCATCCCAGTACTAGGCATGTGATGATTAACATGACCCTAAATGCCAAAGCGGTGGGGAGTAGCAAGGGATTTTTGAAATGAGGGAAGGTCTATATTTAATTCTGGTGTATTATCTATCTTCCTACCAAATTTCAGCACCATCATTTCATTAGTTGGTGAGTGATGGTTAATGTGGTTAATGTGGCCAGGGGAGCAGAACACTATAGCATATTTTGATTAGGAGTAGGTCTATGACTGCCTTAAGCTATCAGCTATCTTTTTACTGAATTTCAACTCCCCATCAGTCCATTAGTAGGTAGGAGTAGGTTAAGAGAGATATTACATTTATTTGATCAATTCACAGCAGTCTGTAAAAATGTACCTATAAAGTCTTTAACAACAATTAATGCAATTTATTTCAATGATTTTAAAAAGTACTGTAAATTTTAAAATTGTTCCTCAACTTCCAAATAACATGCCTATGAATTCCCTCTCTTTTATTCTGTATTCATCCTTTGTATATGGATGTAAGGTTTATAAATAGTATTATTTTCCTTGACTTTCTTGGTGATATAAATCAGTTTCAATTCTGATGGCCTGGTCAATTGTAAATCCTTTATTATTTTTCATGTCTATTGTGATTATAGTATATCACCTCTTCTGTTTGACCAATCTTCGAATAAGAGAGGTACTTCCTTGTATAGTTCCCAGGTCAGTTTTTAAATTCCATTGCAAAGCAGTGAACATAGTCATAATACTAGATTTAAGAACCACTTTTCAGAACAACACAGGCTAAAATTTTGTATAAAAAAAAACAGAATATATAGGCATGAAAGTGTTTAAGTTTTTACCAGATGGAACCCAACAAATAAATAATGTAAACGAATTCAAGAGTGAGCTCAAATATTGTTTAGTCCAAAATTGCTTTTATAGTTTGGATGAATTTGTTTAAACCAAATTAGCTTGATTGCCAAAATACCCACCAAGCCAAACAAAGATATACCGGTACCTAATCAAAAAATAAACTCCACCAACCTACCCTAACTAAACCAACCAACCAACCAACCTTCAAAGGGAGGTTGGGAACATGACGCTTCCACAACTCGACTAGAGTCAACAGAAAAGAAGAAAAGTACAAGTAAGTGAGTAACGGATTTGATGGTGTTCGAAATTTCTGAGTAATTAGGGTAAGATCCCAGAACATTACTACGGGTTTCTATCTCACTAACTTACACACTCAATATGGCGACAGTTGTCTTCAGATCTGCCAGGGACTCCTCTAACTGCTGCTACGTTGGCATTCATTTTCAATATTGTAGTTCATTCAGATATGCTTGGACCATTTTTTGTACAAGGCCTAATAGGTTTATTGTATTTAGACATTTCTTTAAAGAATTTTACCCCTCTGCCTTTCTGACTCATATTTGACCATATACTAAAGCTGTCTTCCCTTTAAAATCAGAGTATTTTGAGCTGTCAGGATAATAAAACTAATCCAAACACAATTTATGTACTTCTTTTTTACTTTAAATATTCATAAAAATACAATCCC
This sequence comes from Allygus modestus, assembly GCA_963675035.1. Lineage (NCBI taxonomy): Eukaryota > Metazoa > Arthropoda > Insecta > Hemiptera > Cicadellidae > Allygus > Allygus modestus. Next base: position 242,291,611 of record OY776112.1, on the reverse strand, counting down.
GGTACCATACAACGTATCACAACTATAATTAAACTGTTTTCAGAAATTAAGATGAAAAAGTATGTACTTTTAGCGAGTTTCCCCTAAAGGGAAGAAGCTATTACCGTAGGTGACATGGTAAGAGTTAAGCCCGAGACCATGTTAACTTTTTATTTTGAGGTCCCCAGATGTCTAAAACACTATTCTTTCAAATTTATATACATATATATATATATATATATATATATATAATAATAATATTTATTTGCCGAAAAACAATTATAAATCGTGTAGGCTTTTACAAAAAATACCTAAAGTCTAAAAAATATTGCAGCTTAAATTTTCTACTTTTAGCGAATTTCCCCTATAGGGAAGAAGCTATTACCGTGGTCGTTTTGAGGTCCCCAGACCCAAAATACACCATTCGTTCGAAACTGTATATATATATATATATATATATATATATATATACAGTTGAGATAGTTATATATATATATATATATATATATATATATATATATATGTGTGTGTGTGTGTCCGTGAGCATGATAACTCTCGTAAAAATGATCCGATTTTGATGAAACTTGGTATAAACGTGTAAAGCAACATTTATGACTTAAAGTTCGAAAACAAGCCAGATTGCTCCATCCGAAGGGGATTTTGGGGGGATTTTCTACCCCAAAAATGGGTTTTTTGAATTTTTTACATATAATTTTTGAAATAAATTTTAGTTTTGACTATTGGATTCAGCTTAAAAAAACACACAATTTGGTATTTTGATCATTCCTCTACGTCAATTGGTTACCGAGATATTTAAAGTGCTAAACAGAGTACCTTGTCTAATGTTATTCTTATGGAGGAAAAGAAACATTTTATATCTCGCTTATTTATGAACGTATACTGTCGAAACTTGGTATACGGCTTCATCTCGTTGTGGTCTCAGCTCCCATGTTATTCTTATAGAGAATAATTAAATACTATGTCTCCCTTAATTATGAACATAAATGAATAAAAACTGGTATACAACTTCACCTAGTTGAGTTATATTGATATTAGCATAAAAACCCATTTTTTATGTTCCTTGTTGCAGCAAACCTGCGTACTCAGCCCCAGTATTATTCTTATGGAGAATAATTAAAATTGTATATATCGCTTATTTGTGAATTTATTTTTATGAAACTTGGTAAGTGGCTTTTTGTAGTATTAAGACATTATATCTCCATTGGAAATTCGCTGAGTATGCAGGTTTGCTGTGAGGGGGGTATTTCATGTTATCTTATTTTTAAAATTTTTTGGTTCTTTTTTAAAAAATTCATCCAATGAAACCGTTAACACGATAACTTGAGTAAAAATTGTCTGATTTTGATGAAATTTGGCTCAAATGTGTAAAGTGACATTCATGACTTTAAGTTCGAAAACCAGAAAAATCGGACCATGGGAAGGGGGGTTTATGGGGGTTTTAAATTTTCCAAAAATCAGTTTTTTGCATTTTCACCCTAAAATTTTTAAAACACTTAATTTTGGTTTCAACCCTTTTATAGAGCGTCAACAAAACAAATAATATACTATTTTGAATCATTAATCTAGGTTAAGTGGTTGCGGAGAAAATCCAAAAAACGTGCTCATAAAATCACCCATTTTAATCTCATGGGAAGAAGGTTTTTTGCTTTTCCCCAGTTAATTTTAATGTAAACCTCAAATTTGCTTCTACCAATCAGTTCAGATCTATAAAACAATCATTTTGGTGTTTAAATTGTGATTCTACGTCCAACCGTTGCAGAGATATTCTAAGTGACACAGTCACTACGTTGTACGTTGTCCAATGTTATCCTTATGGAGAATAAATAAAATTTGATATATCGATTATTTATGAATGTATGTAGTTGAAACTTGGTATGTGGCTTCATGTAGTACTGGTATATTGATATTTGCACAGAAAATTGATTTTTTGTTGATTATTCCCATAGCAGCAAACCTGCAAACTCAGCCCCTATGTTATTCTTATGAAAAATAAGTAAAATGTAATGACTCCCTTAATTATGAACATAAATTAATAAAACTTGATATGTTGCTTCACTTGGTTGAGTTATATTGATGATTGCATAAAAACCCATTTTTTTCCTTGTTGCAGCATACCTGCTTACTTAGCCCCCATGTTATTCTTATGGAGCATAACACAAATGTAATATTGCGCTTATTTATGATTGAATATTGATTAAAGTTGGTACTGTACCTATGTGGCTTCGCCTAGTTGAATTCTATTTATATTTGCATAAAAAACAATTGTTTGTGTTCCTTGTTTCAGCAAACCTACGTACTCATTTACCAATGTTATTCTTATAGAGAATAATTAAAATCGCTTACAGTATATATGAATATATTTTGATGAAACTTGGAATGCGGCTTTATGTGGTATTGAGACTTATATTATGCATTGGAAATTCGCTGAGTACGCAGGTTTGCTGCGACGGGGGTATTTTAAAGTAAGGTAGAAGTAGAGTTAAAAAATGTTTTAAATATTTATACAAGCCTTCACACAAAATATACCGATATCAATAATAATTATTTTCTATCATGTACACATCACAGACAAAAATTAAGTGTATTTTTGTATTATGAAATCTAGCTTAAATTTAAAGAAAACAAAACCTCCTGATCTTGCAAAACACTTAGGCCTAAAACATGAATAGGGATAATCGGGTACAGTTCCGCAGACGCTCTACGATATATCGGATGAACAATCGATTGTTTAAGTATCGATATTGTAATCGATTCTAAATAAAAAAATTGTATGAAAGCACTATTTGTCTCAAAATGTTTTACAAAATAATGAGATTGCATTTCTTTGGCTACAAGAACAATAGGTAATTGTGATATAGGTAACCATTACTGCTATAGAATTTGACCAATTTTTTTTAAACGTTCTAAACAACGTACTGTTTTTGAAAATATTTTTTCCTCTGGAAAAGTCGGAAAAACCGGGAAAATAGGAAAACAAATTTGTTCCCGAAATATCGCGATGTGGGTACTCAAATTGTGTGGAATTTTATCCTGAACACGAATATGAAACCCGTTTCACGATTTAATAAGCGAGTTAAGCCGGGTTTACACTATGTAGCAAAATATTCTATTTAACATTTGCTATATGTAGCAAATGTTATATAACATTTTAATTCGGATCCTTTTACTCCTGCTAGATGTTACATGTAGCAAATGCTATATGTAACATATAGAAAATGCTATATGTTACATATAGCAAATGTTATATAACTTTTAAAATCACTGATTTTTTAAATGCTACATGCTACATGTAGCAAACCATTCTCCATCGGCGAAAATGTCGCGGAAGCGAGATGTAGCGCTCGCGGCTGCGGCCTGTCAGAGGAGGGAAAGGTTTTGGGTCAGGCCGTCACTTGCTGCGAGGGTGAGGTATAGTGGAACTGACCTGTTGAAAGATCTTGTGGCAGATGATTTTACGAATGATCCTTCATTGAGGTGTGAAATTAGGTGGGTGTGACGGTAGTTTCAAATACTTCTTAAGAATGACCAGTGAACATTTTGAGTATATTGACTTTATGATTGGGCATAAAATTGGAAAGAAAGACACTAACTGACAGAAAATGCTACATGTAGCAGATGCTAGACGAAAAATCCGCGTATAACATCGCTAGATATAGCAAATGCTATATCTAGCACGGTTTTCTTTGATCTTCTGACTCCGAATGGATAGCACTATTTTTGCTAAATGTAGCAGAATCTGCTAGCATATAGCAATGTTATATGTAGCAGTTTAAAAACTGAAATTTTCTACTTATAGCAAATATTATATAACTTTTGCTAAATGTTAGATGTAGCAGATTCTGCTATAAGTATTTTTCAAACTTTTCAAAAATGTTATATAACTTTTGCTATATGTAACATATAGCACGTTTTGCTACATAGTGTAAACCCGGCTTTATCTTCAATAATATGTAAAATCCACACAATCTAGGAGGCCCGGTGGGGTTTTAGGGTAATTGGGTGGGGAATTTTCTTCAGACTATGTTAAATTTAATAAAAAGAAAATTTCTCCAAAAACGGGAAATTTACCCTAAAACGGGAAATTTTCCCTGAAACGGGGAATTTGCCCTAAAACGGGAGATGTTCCCTAGAACGGGCTGTATGAAAAATTTGTCTTTTTTGGTAACTGTCCCTAAAACGGGAATCCCAATATACAGCGCTCTGCGGAGTTAGGTAAGGTTAGGTTATGATAGATATACACGAATTATTTACTTAATACAGCAAATTTGTATTTATTTATCATAACCTAACCTAACCTAACTCCGCAGAGCGCTGAATGGGAAATTTTCTCTTATACAGGAAATTTATCCCAAAACGAGAATTTTCCCTAAAATGGGAATTTCCCCCTAAAACGGGAATTCTCCCTAACATGGGAAATTTCCCCTTCAACGGGAAATTTCTCCATACAGGGATTCCCTTATACAGCACTCTGCAGAGTTAGGTTAGGTCAGGTTATGAAAAATATACACAAATTATTTACCTGAAACAGGAAATTTGTATTTAGTTTGGTTAGGTTAAGTTATGATAAATAAATCCAAATTTTCTGTATTGTATTATGTAAATAATTAATGTATATCTATCATAACCTAACCTTTCCTAACTCCGCAGAGCGCTGTAAAGAGGGATTCCCGTTTAAGGGGAAAATTCCTACTCTAGGGATTTTTTCCCGTTTTAGGGGAAATTTGTCTTTTTATTAAATTTAACCAAGTCTGAAGAAAATTCCCCACGCAATTACCCCGGAATCCCAATGGGCCCCCTAGATTGTGTGGATTTTATACGTTATTGACGATAACTCGCTTATAAAATATTAAATTGTGAAACGGGTTTCATTTTTCGTGTTGAGGGTAAAATTCCACACAATTTGAGTACCCACATCGCTATATTCCAGGAAAAAATATCTTTTCCCGTTTTTCCCATTTTCCCGGTTTTCCCGACTTTTCTGAGGGAAAAAATTATTATTTACAAAATCAGTACGATATTTAGAACATTTCGAGAAAAAATTTGTTAATTTCTATAGGAGTCATGGTTATATCCCAATTACCAAACAATGTTTAGTTCCAAAAAATCCTAAATGTGGAAAATGTGGAGATGCAATAAAAATGTATCATCAAGGTGAAAAGCAAGTTGTTTTTCGCTGTCAGAAGAATTCTAAAACCAACTATCATATAGAGTACAGTACCTATGTAAGTGTAAGTAATAGATAAGTTATGTTTAGTTCTGCTTAATTGTTTAACAATACCGGTAATGTTCTCTTGTTTACTAATTTGAGTTAATATTAATTTTAATTTTGTTCACTTTTTTACATTCATTTTAGTTAACTTTTTTTCAGATTATATTACTTTTTAATAATAGATTATAACATATTTATAAATATAACTGAGTTTTTCATTGAATGTACTAGCCTAATTTACATAGACTTTTATTGGATTACTAATTTTGAGTATCATTCGATAACAATATCGATACGTACAAAATTGATTGTTTGTCTGATAATATATCGTAGAGCGTCTGTGGAACTGTACCCGGATAATCTAATAATCTCATTAACACGTTTGCTGCGGGTGGGTCAGTACTGACCCATGGCAATTGCATCGCTCACGCGGCAGGGTCAGTACTGACCCACGCTACAGTGCATCAGACTATTGCTCAGTGTGAGCCTAGCATCAGACGGAGGCAGACCTATACTGCGTTAGCGTGTAGTGTATATCGTGTTCTATCGTCTGTACCGATCGTACCCTCGTCGCGTCGACCTACCGCTCACGCGGCTGGGTCAGTTCTGAGTCACAGTCAAAGTCAGGGTGGTTGGTGTTGTAAATATTGTATATACATTTGTGACAAGTCAAATTATAATTACTTTTCAAGAACTCATCATTTTAGTGACATTTCTAGTGAATTTTGTGACGTTTGGATCTATGTTCTGACTTTGGGTGATTAGGGGTCAGTACTGACCCATGAGTATAACTTCACAATATGACGTCATATTTACTTATATTTTCCAATAAAACTCATATTTCCAATAAACGTTTATATATTTGTTATGGACCACCACATATAAATATCATTTTAGTGACATTTCTAGTTAATTTAGTAAAGTTTGGATAGGCCTATGTTTTCTTACTCTGGGTGCTGAGGGGTCAGTACTGACCCATGAGTATGACGTAACAATATGACGTCATATGGACTTCCGATGAACTTTTACGCCATATTTTATGAATCACAACACATAAAAGTATGTTTTAATGTAATAACATTTTTTAGCGTTACGATTTGATTTGTTAATTTCCTTTAGCAGTGAACGTGTTAAGGGATTTCTGTCTTTCAGGAGGAATGGATCCCAATCAAAACCAACTTCAAGAAGAAGGGAAAGATTACTGGACACAGGCCTGATAAAAGTTCTCCCAAAATTATTTTTTTAACTTCAATGCACTGTAAAACTTTGCAAGGTGTCAATATCATTGTTTTAATCATTATATAGTACCTATAATGTTTTCTGCTACACATTTAATTTATATAATGTTTTCACATAAACATTTGTTATCTACCCACCTTCAACTCTCGGAAATCTGTAGGCCAAGTTATATCCGGGCCGAATGTCAAGTTATTTTCCACCACATTCTGCATTGTAACTGAAAATAAAGATAACTTGTAAACAACAATAATAAAATGAAAAGAGTGTAAAAGTAAATTTTGTAGCGAATTTTCCATATAGGGAAGAATCCATCTAACTCAACAGGGGCAAAAGCCTAGGAAAATTGAACATTGTATGTTATCTAAGACTAGTTTCAAGGTACATTTAAGGTATAACGGATCTTGTAGGCAAGTGTACTACAAAAAATAGATAACAATACCTCAGTATAAAACATAATTTAACATAAAACTTTAAATATTTCACATTTTTTAGCAATTTTTCTTCAATAAATGACACAAATGCAATAAATTACTAACTGACATAACCTAAAATAGTTTACACTTTCAGTTAAGATGGCTTGAGAAAACTTGGACTTGGAAGTATTGCAGGTTGCAGTAGCAGCACGGCAACCGAGCAACTTTGCAGCTGAGTCGCGATCTTTTCCCGCCAAATTAAGAATGTCTTTTTTTACCTAGTTAGCTAAAGACAGACCTGGTCAAACCATACGACGTCAAATTGTTCAGGCCGTTGGTTTAGTAACAAAATTATTTATATTACCACTATCATGCGACGGCCCAAAATCCCTAGACTGTTTAAAGCCATTAATACGACACTGTAATTAAATAATTACAATTTACCGTTCCCAATAATTAAATTTCTACCGTCACTAAAACCTATAATTGGAAGGAGGAACGGTGCTCTAAACATTAATTTCATTATTTCATTTATTATTTCATTTTAAAGAGTTGGCTGGTATGAAATATAAAATAAACCACCAGACGCTAGGATATTTGCTCCAAGCTAATCTCAACTTAGACGCTCCCACAGGCCCGGCCGGGCGTTGATGTCAGCAGGAATGCAAGTGTCAGCATTTCCTCTCTCAGCGCCAACCTAACAGCACGTTTTCAGTACCTCTTAGTTTGAGTAACGGCGTGAGTGATCGTTTGGCTGCAGCACTTGTCAATGAAGTGTTCCCGTGACGTCACGTGCGAAACTGTTTCTGATTGGCTGGCTTGGTTCAGCATCGGCGAAGGAGACAAGAGCCTCCGCCCAGTCCCTAAGAAGTGGCGATGTAATTAACACGCGTCGCGTCGCCTCTCCCTGCTAAATTATTAATTGGCGTTGTTTTTCTAAATCTAATGTGACCATAATTATTGGATTTTGACTGCGGATATACCTATTGTTAATGACGTATAAGTTGGTTTTTAAATCAGTTGTTGTAAAGTTGTAAAGTTTAATAAATAGTAATTTTGTTTCCCAACCGGCATTATTGTTATTTTAATCCCGAAATCGGCCTCTGTTTTTACAATTGGTGTCAGTGCGGGGTAGTGTTGCGAGAATACACTCTGAAGAATCCCACGGACGGAGAATGGATTTTGGTAAGTAGTAAATTTATTTTAATTAATTGGTGCAATTTTTTTTAATTTTATATATGTCGTTTTAACAGTAGGTAACCGCTTAATCCTGTAAAGCAATAAATTAAACTCATTTTAGCGCAACTACCGTAAAGAAATATGCATTTTTCGAATTATTAGAGAATTTTAAAGTAATTAGATTAATTTGAATAAATCCTCAAGTCGCCATTAGCCTCTTTGTGAGAGGAACAGATAGCGTCGGTTCCCCCTCCTTCGTCACGTTGCATTTATTGTGAGTGACGCCAAATCGAGATGGCATGGAACTGTTATGAGAATGTATTAGAATTTCATTGTTTGAGAAGACATATTAAATCGAAATTATTGGGCTATCAGAGTTGATTTTAAGTATTACCTGTGACTAAGGAGGTTTATTTTAAAAGTAAATTGACTTGGAATATTAATTGTGGAAGGAAGCTTGGAGCCGCCATTTGCAATCTTAGCAAGGCGTCTCTGTTGCGTTCGGATTAATCCGCCATATTTGATTTGCCGATTTGCCACTTCAGTTTGATTGAAGTGCAAATAAGCGAGTTTAATTGCAACTCATCGGGGAACAGGGAGAGGACGACATTAAAATGAAATTATAACTTATTTGGGAATTAAATTGAAGAAATATTATATTGTAATTAATCCGAATTGTCCGAAGCGAGACTTGGGCAACAATTATCGTAACAAGGCTGTGGCGTACAGAGTCGCGTCGCCGCGCCGTGATTCACAAGGCAGTGGTGTTTGCCGTGTTTGTAAACAGATGTCTGTATAGATTAATCTAAACAGAGTCCCACACTTGTTGCTGTTAGTAGATGAGATAGTCATTCCTGAAGCAAGTTATATTTTTATTTAGTGGTTTAACATTGTTTTGTTCAAGGACGGGCGTTTGTAGGATTTATTTATTATATTAACCTTAGAATAAATGCTTTCTAAATTAATCTAACTTTATTTGCATGTGTGATTAACTCTGGGTCGTATATTTAAGTGGTAAATTTATAAATGTATTGGAAAAAATCTGGGCGTCATTGGAAATAGGCCAATAATTTAAAATCAAGTGATTGAAAAAAAAATTATTGTTACAAATTAATAAAAATTAATGATCTGACACTTATAAACTGTGTCAATTTTCTGGCCTATCTCCATTGTCAGGTCAAAGGATACCAGTGCATTTTTATTTACCAAAGAAATTAAGTAAATCAGAACTTTGAACATTTTCGACGAAACAAAGCGTTAGTAGTGGGGAAATAGGAGTTCTGTGACATTTCATTGAAATTAATCGGGACTTAGAAATAATCGACGTGGACCATCATAGTAGTGGGGAAATGGGCATTCGACAGTAATTTTCGAAATGTATTGTGTATTTTGAGCTAAGGACTTAGCCGGATTTTTTAAAATTTCACTGAATACTACAAACGACTTGTGATCTGTTGGAAATTAAATTGGTGATTTTAATTGAGTAATTAACCGTGTTGGGACTTAGGGTAATCGCGTTCTGGGGTTTAAGTTTATTTTATTGAACTTTAAGTTGGGACTTTGAATTTTTTTTAATTTCTTTGAAAATGAACAACGTGTGGACTTAGGCGTGTGAGCCTCTGATGATTGCTTCAATTAAGTATTGGAAATTATAAATGGGACTGGGCGAATTTTAATTATTTCAGAAGCTCTCATCAGTAGGGGGTAATTGAGGGTTCTATGCCTGTGGATCCAGTAATTTTAATGTTGAGAGAATTAACGGGCAGTAACCTTCGATAACGGTTGTGAAGGGGTAATAAATAAATTATTTAACCTTTTGTTTGCAGTTTTGAAAAAAAGGCTGTTTTGCTCTCCTTCAAAATTATGTGAGACAAAATAGCATAGAGGAGAAAATCTAATCGCAGTTTGGTTGCTGCATTGATTTTTGGGAACTGAGCTATACTGTGCTCATTGTTTAGTTCTGGTTCCTGGTTTTGGGCCAACTGAACATGACAGTCAGTAGAGCAGAGGTACTGTTTGTTTGTGGTACGGGACTTGGTGTTTTTTTTATGTAAGTTAATCAGCAACGTGAAGATATTTAGTATACCTATTTGTGTGTGATTGAATTTAGTTAACATCCATTAAAGGAGTAGGTGAAAAAAACGAGTAACTTAAATTGGAACTAATAAAGCTTTGAGTTGAAGCCAGTAAATTGTGATGCGTATTTGTGTTCAGTTTTAGGATCTGCAGATAGCTTTAAATACTGTTGCAGATCGGTGCTTCGTAAACAATGATCGCATTTCTTTTTACAGTTTGAAATCGTAAGCGTCAAATTGCCTAGTTTGATAGTTTGAGAAATTTAATTTTGTTTTTTTTTTTGCATGCCGTCTGTCCCTTAAATTGTATAGCTGCATCTGTTTTATTATCAGTACTCCGAACATGGTCAGAAATTATTTGCCGATGTAATATTTAAAGTGTCTAATACTTTACCCCCTCATCTGGGACTGAGCATTGTTAAGCCAGAGCTCCCATTTGCGGTGTGATGAATTAGATAATGAACTAGAGATTAGGATTAAATACGATGATTTACGATTTAGTCCATTTACACTAAATTCAAAATTTACAAAAAAGAGTCCAGTTATTTCCCCTTATATTTAAAATATAAGGCTGGTGAAGTTAGTGATAAGTGATTCTTCGTAGGAAGTTTGTTGTTTTTAGTGGTTTGTGCTCTAACTTGTGATAACACGTGTTCACTGGATAACCTGTTTTGTTTGTTGTACAGGAAAGTTATAATTCTAGGCCATTCTTGTGCTGTCCCTGTGGATTGGGACACCGGAGGGTCTTCCTCGCTGTGGAGTTGCCGAGGGAGTGCATTCGTAACCATTACTGAATGGATTATGCTGATGTGGACAAGTGTTATCACCTAAGTATACTGATGCACTAGTGTTTAGGAATCACATTATGGTTTTTTGTTTTTTAAATAGAATTTTAAAATGTGTGCTCTGCTCCAGGAATTTGCTTGCTAACTCATGCTATTCTTGGCCAGACAGTGAAGAGAACGAAAAATTAATCAAAGCAAACGGGAATGGGGAGTAAATTGTGTTTTGCTTGTGCTATGGCAAGCTGTTCGGTAGAAAGCCCAGCCTGTGCAGCGCAATTCGCCTGTACAGCTGACAAAGCGGAGGTTGATGGTTGTGTGTTTACTAAAGGGTTGGTACGAGTAAACCAGCCGATGGTCTTCTGGGCCTGTTTTGTAGTCTATTTGAGTTTTGTTTTGGGGGGAATGCCCCATTGAAGTTATGACGTTGAATGGGCTTCCCTCAAGAAAAAAAAAACTTGGGTCCTGGTTTTTGATTTGTGGTCAATGTTTAACGTGATGTGTTTGACCCGTATAGAGGGGTTGTTATTAATACTGCCTATGAGTTCAATACTGCCTGCCCATGCAAACGGCAGCAGTAGACTCATGTTGGACCGGAATGTGAAGTTGTGATTTCTGACTTTTCTAAGTCAAATGCTCTCTGTTGAGGAGACTGAAGTGATTGGTGTGATTCGATCATTGGTGGATCGGGTGCCTGCCCGATTTATCGGCAGCTCCTTGTATTCCAGCGACTGTGGAAAAATGGTTTTTTTCTGAGATTGATGGGTGCATAGTGCTTCAGAGCCCTGTAAGGTAACTCTGAACTGTTATGAGGATGGCTGAAAGATCAACCTGACCACCATGCAGTTGAGTGGAGTTGGAGTGATCTCCGAGGTGTAATAACATGCGACGTTATTAGTGATGAGTTTAAGGTGCCTGCCCGTATACACGGCAGCAACACTCATGTCGGTCAGATGAGTAAAGTTTTGTTCTTGATTTGAAGACGATGCTCTCTGACGAAGAGACCAAGTTGAGGAATATCTATGTGAATGCCACCTTAAAGGTCCTGCAGGGACTAGATGATCAGCTTGGCACCTAAGCGTAAAGGGGTATTCTTTGGAGAGTACTTTCCAGCACCTTAGAGTCCATTATGCTGGCGCCCGCATGGTTGAGTAGGACATGTGTGGTGGCCGTTCGGTTATTGTGATAATCGCAGTTGTCTTTGTAGGTTTGAGATGGAGAGTTCGAGTTGCCGACCTGCTCCGTGTCACCCTGGGAGGCCGTGTACAGCGCCCGCAGGCTGCGCAGACAGAGTCGCCACTTCAGAACCTTGGAGAGATGGTACCCTCCTGTTGAATTGGTAGCAGATCATGCACCGGAAGCAGAGCACGACAGTTCCAAAGCGCAGCTAACGTTAGGCTGACCTTGCAGTAAAATGTGACGAGGAGTGACTTACCGACCGGGACACTTTCAGTAAGTGAAAAGTATTTAATAAACATAGACTTTCGACCGCGATCAAGAAGTCGCGTACTACGCTGCGAAGAAGTGAGTACCTCTGGACTTGTCTCCGCGAGGACGCGATGGCGAAAGGACTGGGATTCCCCTCCAATTTTTGTGTTACTGATGTTTTTTTTTCTTTGATGTCGATATGTGTTGTAGTGTAATTCCTTTTTTTGGTAATTGTGTATCGGATGCAGGCTGGTAATGACAATTTATTTTTTGAATTATTATTCTTTGGCACAATCCAGCCAACGCCAATAGCATATCCCAAGAAGGCTAAAGAATTCACCGGCCAACCTGGTGGCCACAGGCCATTTTTAAATGAGTTTTCAAAATTTAAAAGAAAAATGTACTTATAGTTAGTGTATAGTCAGTCAAGATTACTACAGAAAATGCCTTGCTGAGGGATTTTCCGGACCCCGTTAGCGAGACAGTGTTGTGTCGCTACCAGGCCTAGTGGACGTGAGTTTTTTTTTAAAGGATTAGTTAGTAATTCTTTCTATCATACTGATTATTCGATTGTATATTTGATTTATTATTGGTAATTTTCAAGTGGTTTTGAGGCTTCGGCCGATAGTGGGTGGAGTACCACCAGAATTTATGAACATTCATTGGGTTGGTTAAAAGTTTTTGTGTTGTTGATTTTTGATGTCAGTCTGTTACTTGGCTATTTTGACATGTGTATACGAGTTAATTAGAGTAGACACTGTAGCGTGGGAAAGGGTGTGTTAGGATAGCAGTAAATTTTCTTTTGCTAATATTTGACCTACGTTGGAAGATCCGTTACTACTGAAGGGGTGACAGAGTGTAAGACCGGCCCCAAGTGAAACCCCGTGCGGCTTCACCATAGCGGGCAAGTAGCGTTCTAAATTGCCATAAAAGTACTGAACTCAATTACCCTCTTTCGAACTTTAAAATATAATAACTCATACTCTGTTCAGATACTTAGAAAAATTAACCAATTGGTTCTAAATACACACAATTAAATTCAGTGACGAATCTTCTAACAATGTTGTAATGGTCTGTTGAGATGGGAATGTGTGTTGTGTTTTTGTGTTTAAGTTTAGGTAACTTTTGTCCTTGTGAAATGAGATATTTTAGTTTTTTTTAGGTGTTGGCTGTTTAACTTTGACTTTTCAGATGTTTTGATTGTGATATTTTTGAGATAAACTTTGTAAAAAGGGAGAGGCAAAGGCGGACCGGTGACAATTCGAGTTTTTTTTTGTAAAACAAAAGTTGAAGTTAGGCCTAAATAATTTTGTTTATTTGCGGAGAGAGTTGAGGTTAGCTGTCCGGAGTTAGAAGTTTCCTGATCACCGACCAGCCAACGGAAGACGGAGTGTACTCTCCAAACATTGAGAGAAGTTGGACTTGGCAATCTGCTGTTACCTCATGCTGGGGACAGCATGGTCTAAGGGTGAGGGGGGTGTGACGGCCCAAAATCCCTAGACTGTTTAAAGCCATTAATACGACACTGTAATTAAATAATTACAATTTACCGTTCCCAATAATTAAATTTCTACCGTCACTAAAACCTATAATTGGAAGGAGGAACGGTGCTCTAAACATTAATTTCATTATTTCATTTATTATTTCATTTTAAAGAGTTGGCTGGTATGAAATATAAAATAAACCACCAGACGCTAGGATATTTGCTCCAAGCTAATCTCAACTTAGACGCTCCCACAGGCCCGGCCGGGCGTTGATGTCAGCAGGAATGCAAGTGTCAGCATTTCCTCTCTCAGCGCCAACCTGACAGCACGTTTTCAGTACCTCTTAGTTTGAGTAACGGCGTGAGTGATCGTTTGGCTGCAGCACTTGTCAATGAAGTGTTCCCGTGACGTCACGTTCGAAACTGTTTCTGATTGGCTGGCTTGGTTCAGCATCGGCGAAGGAGACAAGAGCCTCCGCCCAGTCCCTAAGAAGTGGCGATGTAATTAACACGCGTCGCGTCGCCTCTCCCTGCTAAATTATTAATTGGCGTTGTTTTTCTAAATTTAATGTAACCATAATTATTGGATTTTGACTGCGGATATACGTATTGTTAATGACGTATAAGTTGGTTTTTAAATCAGTTGTTGTAAAGTTGTAAAGTTTAATAAATAGTAATTTTGTTTCCCAACCGGCATTATTGTTATTTTAATCCCGAAATCGGCCTCTGTTTTTACAATCAACATATTTTTTAATTACAATATTGTTTTAGATTTTTTATAGGACGTTTTCTGTTTTTATTTACTCCGCAGTTTTAATTGTTCTGTTTTTATTTAAGGAAAAAGGAATTATTTGATACGATAAAAGTGGCATGCACGACCGGATTTAAGAGCTGTTGGGACCTAGACTCAATCAGTTGGGAACGCGTAAATCGATCCCTTTGTATAAAACCCCATTTTTTGTTTTCCTTCCTTCAGCAAACCTGCATACTCATCCGCCATGTTATTCTTATGGAGAATAATTAAAATGTCACAAATCGTTTATTTATGAATGTTCATTGATGAAACTTGGTATGTGGCTTTATGTGGTATTAATATACATATATATGCATTGGAAATTCGCTGAGTACGCAGGTTTGCTGCTACGGGGGTATTTATTTACCCCGCAGTTTTAATTGTTCTGTTTTTATTTAAGGAAAAAGGAATTATTTTATACGATAAAAGTGGCATGCAAGACCGGATTTAAGAGCTGTTGGGACCTAGACTCAATCAGTTGGGAACGCGTAAATCGATCCCTCCGGAACTCGGTTTGCCTATGTTAAATTCCCATAAGGCTCAAAACAGAAGAATACGAATCTCAGTCCGAAATGCCGAGGGTAGAATTGGGTCCGACTGGAATGCGGTCCAAATTTATTGTTGTAAGCCCCGCCCTTCCTACGCTCATAATACGGTTTCCGCCTCTTCATTGGAGCGCGATTCCACCAACCAGAGCCGAGGGGCTGGCTCTACACTCCCCCTGTTTCAGAACTGACGGTTATACGAGAATTTAATTCGGAATTTGTTATTTTCTGGCATCGAATATTTAATGGTGAAAGATTGGCATAATGCAGCATTTGGATTATTTTGTGAACTCTATAACTCCAATGTTAAGCTCCTATACCCCAGCAAAACTTAGAGAAATGAGATCTACGATTATGTTACTATACACTGTTGATCTGTTGTTATAAACTGATCAAACTTAGAAAGTACCAAACATGTATTTAAATATATTAGTGCAAACAATACCCAACCCGTTTTTAAGTAGTGTCCATTTGCAAATTAAACGATTATTTAATAATCAAATTAAATAATACTTTATTGTCATTCAAGATTACAAGCATTGGCATGCGTCAGAATTAAATCATCTAATTAAACAAAAAATACATTATGTCTTTCAATAATAAACTCCTTAAAACTGTAATAGCACTTACTAATCAAGAACTCCTTACGATTATTTTATAACTTAGTAGAGTACAGTATAACTTGATTACGTTCTCGGGTTGTTGGGTAGCAGTGTTGCCAATTGGCGAGTAATTACCCGATTTTCGGGTAATTTGGGTGTTGGAGGGTAATAGAGAGGGTAATGGCACCCAGGGGGGTAAAAGAGGATAATTTGCCAAATTTTGAAGAACGTGTACTAAATTTGATTGTATAACAATTTCATTCAACTCATTTTTTAGTAGTGGATCTAAGATGCCTGATACTTTGTTTCTTTGCTTATAGAAGGTAGAGGTAAAAATCCGTGCTTAGTTTTTGTTACATAAAATCTAATTTAAGTAGTCTATTTGTCGTACACATGACGCAGAATATGACCTATGGGAACTGTTTTCAGCTCAAACAGTTGGAGTAGAGCGAGATTTATATATTGGTCTAAATCTGTCATCTGTTGTTTCCATCATATGTTCAGTCAATTAATCGTATGATGTTATTATGCAAACAATAATAATATTTTCATCAACGGCATAACTGCAGCTCGAGATGACCCAGCTGGTTATCTCAGTCACTCCGGCAGTGGAGTAAGCCACAGGTCAAAGATACTCCGCGTCTTTTGCAATTAACTAGTTGTGCTGACTGGGATATAAACCACTTTAATTGTTTTCAATGCAGTTTTTGAGAATGTTGTGTTAAATACTAACAGAAGAAGTTCAGCCAATAGTCCTAAGTATTTTCTAAAACTATAATAGTTAACTAAGCAATTTGTGTGATAGAAGTCCAAAACCAATCATTATTGCACAGGAAGTGAGTGTAATTATAAAACGTTTTATAATGTACATTATATTATCATTTATAATTAAATAAGTGGTTTATTTGACTGTTTAATAGCAGTTGTCTTTGTTTGGTAGATTCGATTTATTGCTATAAAAGCGCAAATTGTATTTCAGTGATATTTCATAAAGGTTCATGCCCAGTAATTATACAATTACAGAGTTTTGTTGTTGTTTGTTGTAATGGGAAAATTTTGATCTAAATGTATACAAATCTACTCATTCAGGTATCTCAACTAATGAAAAGCATATTCACTCATTAAAGAGCAATTTTGTGCACTAGTTGTACAAAAATACAAATTTTTCTGGCATTTAGGCTTTTATTAAAGTATTCCATAAACTTCCAGGTGAGTTTGTAAAAAACTTACCAGGAAAGTTTGGCACAAACTTACCAGGAAAGTTTTCTTAACGTGTTTGTACCAAAGTGTTCTAAAAGCTTGTGATAAGTTTTGAAGGAGGGAACTAGAAAGTTTGCCTCACACTTTTCAAAAGTTTTGGCTGCTTAAATTGTCACGGAAAACTTGTAGCAAGTGTTTATAAGTGTGACGTGGAAAGTTTTAGGCATGCTTGCCTCAAGTATTTTTTCTACCTGGGAGCCTACTGAAAAGATAATCTATGTCCATCCCTTTTTTCCTACATGCTGTAAGCCAATAGGCTAACATGATTATAGCAGTGTTCTCTCCTGTGACGCAATAAATATTTGAAACAGGTAAGTTAAAGGCGGTTCTACACTTTTCGTGAACACGCCCGAACATTCGGCCGAACTCCGGATGTTCGGAGTATTCGTGATAAGTGTGGGAGCTGCACGAACTTTTGAATACATATTGGGACATACGGGACGGAATGTT
This sequence comes from Allygus modestus, assembly GCA_963675035.1. Classification (NCBI taxonomy): domain Eukaryota; kingdom Metazoa; phylum Arthropoda; class Insecta; order Hemiptera; family Cicadellidae; genus Allygus; species Allygus modestus. Next base: position 242,274,153 of record OY776112.1, on the reverse strand, counting down.
CAGTGAACATTCGGGAGAACGTTCGCGAGGTGTGTGGGCCGCCTTAAGGATAGCTTATGTTTTAGTATTAAATTCAAATTCAAATCCTAGGGTGAACCCCCTCGAGGGGTGGGGGGGTAGGACCCCCTCCTAGGGTGTCCTCGTTTTTACAAGTTATTATACGAAACTGAATAGAAGATAGGAAATTCCTTATAATGCCCATCCTGTATTGTTACCCTAAGGTTCTGTGATTGCTTTGGGAGTTTTCAATATTTTTGGTTCATCGAATAGTCTATGTACGATACAACATTCAGTGAGTAGTGTGGGTTTGCCGGTTTTGCGCCGGAAGTGACGTCACATCCGGTAAGTGACCGGATGCGCTGAGTGAAAAAATACGTTATCTGAGGCTGAGGGATGCGCTGAGTGAATAAATACGTCATCTGAGGCTGAGCCAGTGACGTAGGCGGTTTCGTGACGTAATGAGTGAAAGTTCAAAGTTCAAGGTCACGGTGAAGTTTTTTTTTAAAAATCTACCTCGCACTCGTAAAATCGATTGTGATTCGATAGTTAATCGATAATAAATATCGAAAGAAAACCATCGAATGAAACAATCGAATGATACGAGTGCGAGGTAGTACTATTACAAATATTACTTCATTTTATTTACAATAATTTAGTTGTGGCCATCACTTCGCTTTCTGATGAAAGACGGTTGATACTTTAATTCCTGCGCAGAGTCCATGTTGTGTTTTCGACACCTATCTGTTCTGTTAGGTGTTTGCATTTCATTGCTGTCAGGTGGAAATAATACCTGACGGCAATGAAATAGAAACATCTATCAGATCTTGAGTGAAAGTATATTGTTATTTTGTGAAGAGCGTCTCGGAGAGCTCGATGTTCACCGGTCGAGAGCCGGAGGTGTACTGACTATTCGCTAGCTAGCGTTTTGGTATCAAACAAAATGGTGAGGGTAAAAGTGTGGTGGGGGCGGAGCAGATGGCGGACGGCAGATGGCAGGCGGCAGGTGGCAGGCGGCAGATGGCAGCTGGAGCGGGGAGGAAGACTATGAATAAAATATCCATTAGTTAAATCCCATCAAGGATAACGTAATTGCTTCTGTATCAGAGGATGTTGTGGTAGACACTTCTTGTACTTGTATTTGATCAGTCGATTCATTAGTGTCAGCTTGGTAAATATTAAAAGATAAAGATGTGGGAGAAACATTATTGTCTTGTATTTGTGAATCCATGTGTACCGCGCAAGAGCTAGACATATAGTGATGTAGCGTTTGCGCGTAGGTTAGGTACTCGACTCTTCCCCCACCACACCAGTCCCCCCACCATACCAGTCCCCCACCAAGTTTTACATCGCACAATAACTTTAAGCCAAAAATAAAGAAGTTATATAGGCTTGCCCTTGAAAATAGTTATTTTTGGCTACTGCTACACCCTTGGTCGGATCTGAATTCTGTTTGCACCAACTTGTTCCTCTGATCAATCCGCGTAATTTGAGTACCCACTTGTCATATGTTAAACTAGAAATAAAGAAATTATTTAGATGTGACCTTCAAAATAGTTGTTTTTGGCTATTACTGCTATACACTTGGTCCGATCTGAATTCTGTTTGCACCAACTTGTTCCCCTGATCGGTCTGCGTAATTTGAGTACCCACTTGGCATATGTTAAACTAGAAATAAAGAAATTATTTAGATTTGACCTTGAAAATAGTTTTTTTTTCGCTGTTGCTGCTATACCCTTGGTCGGATCTGAATTCTGACTGCACCTTATGGTTCGTCTTGCTGAGCCGTGTCAGTAGAGTACCCACTTGACATATGTTAAACTAGAAATACAGAAATTATTTAGATTTGACCTTCAAAATAGTTGTTTTTGGCTATTACTGCTATACCCTTGGTCGGATCTGAATTGTGTTTGCACCTTCTTGTTTATTTTGCCAAGCCGCGACAGTAGAGTACCCACTTGGCATATGTTAAACTAGAAATAAAGAAATTACTTAGATTTGACCTTGAAAATAGTTGTTTTTTCGCTGTTGCTGCTATACCCTTGGTCGGATCTGAATTGTGTTTGCACCAATTTGTTTGTTTGATCAATCCGCGTAACCTAAGTACCCACTAAACATTGAGAATAAGCTATCCTTGTACAGCTGACAGAGTGAGTCTGCATTCTTGGGTAGTACTCTAAGAAACGAGAATCTTCTAAGTCCTCAAGGTCATCTGAACATGTTGCCAAAACGGGGGATAGAGCAGTAAGTGATCCTCACTTGGACCACAAACTGCTCTATTCCCCGCTCTGTATTAGGAGAAGAGGACTAGTTTAATGCTCGCAATTATAGGCATAAACCTGATAACGGAACGCTAACCTCTCCCCCGAAAAGTTATCCCCTCCCCTCCCCCCAAAAATAAATAAATAAATAAAAGCAAAATGGTCAGTTAACAACAGTCGCGCACTCTGAAACCGCAAGGACGTTCATCACTGTGTAGGCGCCAGAGTTTTACGAACCGAAGTACAATAATTACCTGACCAAGATCCCCTTAAATTTAACCAAAAATAAGCAAACTGATTGAATCTGTTTCTCGTGAGTAAGGGCTAAGATGGGTAATGTCAACCGGTTTACGCGCCGTATTGACACAAGGTCGGTTTGCGCGCCATACCTTAGAGGGATTAGGAAAAGGATGAGAAGCAAGATACATTACTTTGAAAATAAAGACTTTAAAGTTAATTTTTCAAAAATCAACCAAGGTCGGTTGTACAAAGGTCAACAGCAAACTGGAACCCAGTCGGACGTGGGTCAGTAACGGGCGCCAATCTACTGCGAACCCAAGTTTTGACCAAGGTATGATTACAAGGACCGATTTTATATTTACAAGTTAAACCCCACGGATAAAAATAGGGACACTTTACCCAGTTTGGATCAATGTCCATAAGAAAAGGGGGCTGTAGGGAAGGTACATATTAGTAAATAAAACACTTCAAAAAACCAACACCAAACATTAATTACAAACACTAACTACATTTACTAGCAAACTACAAGCGTTAATCTAACAATCTACCATGCATAACAAACACATGCAAGGGCGCGGATCTGTTAATTGCGCGTCGGGCCCAACGCACACTTAACAGACCTACGCTGCAGCAGAATGCAACCCAGTCGGACGTTGGTCCGTAAAGGGCGGCAAGCTACTGCGAAGAGACCGCGGACTGCTCCGCTTTTATAGCCGACAGAGGAGCAGGTGCAAAGGCAGATGTCCGTGGGGGGCAGATGCACTCTACTATATTCGCCGCGCCGCAAAAGTAATTTAATACGGCGTCGACGTAATACTCTTGTATTTTATTTTGTCGGTTCATTTGATACTATTTACCATTTAAACGTGTACTGAAATTAAAAATTTAGGTGTGTTTAAAATATACACGTCCAAGTTGTATTATATACTTTTTTCCGTTGTCCTAGTTGAGCTTTTAACGCTATTTTTTTTTGTAAATGAGAGACTCTATTTAAAATAATTATTACTGTAAAAGTTAATTTTTCCTCGATATAGTTAAATAATGAGAAAACTACAATATTTTTTTTTTTATTTTTTTTTTACCATATTACACTCTATCTAATAAAATTCACCATCAGACACCTGCTCAATATGAAGTTATTTTGATTGTTAGTTATTTGTTTGGTTAATAGCAAGCGACGTCAACTAAATTATACAAATTGTTAGGTTTTTAATTGATAGGTTTTTATTAAACTGTTGCTACCTAGGTAAGGTCAGATTAGTCCAGAGTCCTAGTCCCCTTCCTGGCGGTTTACATAGTTAACCATACAATTATACCTTCCTTGGCTAGACAATTCCGAAATGGTCTCCCCCACCCCTTAACCACAGCGTAATTTTAATTTTAACCCATAAATAGTTACTAACATAACCATCGAATATAATAAAACTACGCCTGAATACGAACACGTCAGGTGAATATTAATTTTAAACGTCATTAATCTGGCAGGTAATTGCAACTTTTAATTCCATCTTTAACCATTTCCAAAAAAAAAAAAAAAACATCGTTACAGTTCTACATTTCTAGTGTTCTATTCGTGATCTTTGAGTTAGGTATTTAACGTAAAAGTCTTATATGTCTATAATTTAATCAGACAAATCTCACATCCATTAATTTATAAAAACTCAATCAATATAAAAATTGTTTCCAATAAATCTAGTTCACGCTAATTTTCACGCACAAATATCGAGATCAAATCGAACTCCGACCACTCAAATAAATCCAATATGCCACGCACGTAAACCAATTACTATTTCTACAACTTAATCAGACAAACAATAATCAAATTCGCCGTGCAAATCAATTACCATCAACACATTTAACTAAGAAAAATCGCATGTGACATAAAACAAATAAAATTCTCTTCCTTATGTATAACATGGACACTTGCAAGTCCTTGGGCAGAGCTCTGAAGCTTAAATATATAAATTCTTGCTCTGTTACGACTTTATACACAAAATTACCATCATATTATAATAAAACACTCATCGAAATTGGTCAACACTATTATTAATTCAATTTTAATATCTGTATTTTTTATTAACTTGATTTTGTGACATGTGCTCTGACTAATAATTTCAGAACATTGACTAGAAATCCGGCATTTCGAAGGAATACTTTTAAAGTTTTGATATTGAAATAGTTGCTAAATTTAATTTGATATATTATGATTAATTGATGTGAAAATTTAATAAATCTAATTAATGTGGCTTGGAAAAGAACTTTAACTTGAGATTTGTTTGTTGTATTTTAATGCAACTGACATTTATTTATTTATTTATTTTTTTTTTAATAGAACACACACGCAATTTTAAACCAAACCCCCTTGAACTTAAGTCCAAGTTGCTTACTGTTAGGATGGGGAGATTCAAGGTTTCATGTTGTAAATGTTGGAGCCCAGACTGAAATAGTAACAAATTGTACGGTTGTAATTGTATGGATGTATGATATATTCAATAAATTTCTGGTTATTAATTACATTTTTAACTCTTAAAACGATATCAAATAAAACGTACAAGTTTTATTTTATTTTATAAAAGCAAATAAATTACCACCACTTAAAAAACCTTTTACAATATACTCGTAGTATAAGTATTTATGGGCCCAATACGTTCAAGGCTTTATATAGAAACATTGTGTTTTTGATATCCAGTGGCACTTTATCCCCATGTTGTGGGAGAAATCGGGCAGTTCAATCCTTCTCTTACCATCCAAGGGGAAAGGAGCACAACAAAAATAAGTTGTCTACAAATTGTATTCAAACTAACAATAATTTTTAATCATGTAAATTTAGAAAATAGATAAACAAGGAAACTTATAAAGTTTGTATACATACATTACATGTGGGATAATTAAACTATCATTACAGTTTAGTACAAATTGTACACATCACAGGAACTACTGTAGATAACTAAAGACCTCTTTGTACAGACAACTGTGATTAGCAAATGCTCAAAAGTACACAAACAACAGAAATAAAAACTCTCAACTAAACCTCCAAACAATCAACATTGTTAAATACATTTCATAATTAAGAAGTGATTACTACTAAAGGTTGTTAGCTTAAAGAGTATATAACATCTTAATTTATAATTATATACTTATAAGGGGTATTGTGATAATTTTACTTAATAGCTAATCTTTTGAGAAACTTGTTTAACCGGGTGTGTTCACGTGTCCACTTTTCCATTAACCCCGGCGGGGTAAATCCATGTCGGAATTTGCATAGGGTCCTCCCCAATTTGAAGTCCCCTGAGACAATAAATTTGTTCGAATTTGATTTTCGTGAGCATTTAATGACTTTCAGTTTAAGAGCTATGTTATAATCTGGCAGCTTTGTGCCGTTTGTAAAGGTCAATTCCTAACGGCAGGTAGTAAACAACTAAATGAATGGTTTCGTTCAAATTTATTTTGGGGTTTTTTATAATACGTTATTTTATACAGTTTGAGTAATGGAACAGTTGTTTCCTACCACGTAATTGTATGATATTAATTGAGACTACCCAAAATGAATTAAAAAAAAACTCAATAATTACACGTTATAACATTTGCTATGCCACACACCAATCACGTTTCACCTTCGATAGGTTCATTAAACAAGCGGAAACCAACAGCAATCATGATGTAATCGATTCAGTCACCCGCCATTACGCGGCGGCCGCTGGTCGCTGATAGCGTGAGGCTAGAGGCACTTTCTACGGCACTTGTCTTGTCGCGCCGAGCTAATTATCTTGTTCAACAACCCGTTAAACCGCCGGCGACCTCCAGTTTCGATAAATAAGTCTGAACATCGCATTCGCTCTTGTTATGATGTCGTTTGCTTTATTAGCAGCTAAACTGCCCATTGGAACCAGTCCGGAGAATGCAAATTGCGCTGTCGACCGCCCGAGGGTGTGGTCGCGTGTGCGCGTGTGAGAACACGGGCATGTGTGTGTTTTGGCCTACAGCCCCGTCTGGCCTTGATACCAATATCATCTTAATTGCCGGATATTTTTTTTTGTTGCAAGAGGGTTGACAAATAAATATAAATGCATTATATAGTTTTCCTGTAATTACGGTCAAACAAGTTACGCCAAGACCCTAGCTGTTTAAGATGTAAACTTCTAATACGTGTTGCACTGATAAGCTGGATAGATCACTCCTTGTGACTCTGTTAACAGTTATGCATAGAAGAATGTTATTTAACTTAGTGTTAAAAATGTATACCATCATGTAAAAGAACTTGTTGAAGAAAAATATACATATATATATATTAACTTAAAGTGGGCTTAAGAAGTTTTTAGTTTCCTTTTAAATATATAAAGCCAAGGCCCCTCAGTTGTTTTATAATGTAACTCCATACTATCAGTTATAACTACCTAATCTTAAACAATAAAAAATCGCGTTGAACTTAAATACACAATACATGTCATTTTATTTGCAATGGATTAAGCTATATATTAACTTTTAATTTAAATTTTTTGAATAAATAAACATTACCTATCCACCGCATTAATAAAGCGCAATTTAATCCACTAATATTATATACATTTTTGAAGATGTATAATAACCAAGCACATTTTTATACATTAAAACACCAATACAATTATAAATTTTTATACTGACACTAACAACAATCAAAAACAAAAATACAAATCGACCTTTACTTGTTTGTTTAATATAATATTTATAATTTTTGGGCCGATGGTACATCGAGCTTTATTTTATTTCATTAGAAAAACATATCAACTCTACGGGTCAAAATAAACCTAAATATGAAGCAGCTAGACTACCCGTAGATTCAAAACGCTATAAAAAGAGCACCTTCCAAAAACCACACAGTTAAATAAATGATCAGTTGTTAAACTCCTTATCAGTGAAAACCATTCTTATAACTCTAAATGAAATTTCAAATAAATACTTTATAAAGCCTCGATAAGCGACAAACTTAATATAATTGAACAGTAGTAGTGGCGAAAGGGGGCTGCTGGCTCACTTGATTGACAGCTTCCGGTCACGTGACCGGAAGCGCTGAGTCATTAAACACGTCATCTGAGGCTGAGCCAGTGACGTAGGCGGTTTTGTGACGTAATGAGGGAAAGGTTAAAGTTCATGGTCACGGGGAGGTTATTTTAAAAAAGTACTACCTCGCACGCGTAAAATCCGATTGTGATTCGATAGTTTTCATTCGATAAAAATATCGAATGAAAAAATCGAATGAAGCAATCGAATGATACGAGTGCGAGGTAGTACTACTTCATGTATTACTTTATTATTTACATTTATTTTTATTTACAATAAGTTATGTTTACAATAGTTCCCCGTTGTTTGTCGTCATCGATGTTGATGATCCGGAGTCGCGGCCATCACTTCGTTTTCTGATGAAAGGCGGTAGATACTTTGACCCCTGCGCAGAGTCTATGTTGTTTGTTGCGATCAGTTCTAAAGATAAACTGTAGCCATTCGCTAGGAGAAGTCGTAACTCCTCTTTAAAAACCTCCAGGTCCGTAGAAGTTGATAGATAAATAGAGTCATAATAAATACATCGAATCTTGAGTGACATGACAATGTTATTTTGTGAAGAGCGCGGAGAGAGGATGATGTTCACCAGTCGAGAGCTGGAGGTGTACTGACTATTCACAAGCTAGCATTGCAATCGTACCAAATGGTGGGGGTAAAAGTGTGGTGGGGCGGAGCAGATGGCGGACGGCAGATGGTAGGCGGCAGATGGCAGGCGGCAGGTGGCAGGTGACAAGTGCGCGGCAGATGGCAGCTGACGTGGGGAGGAAGACTTTGAACAAAATATCCATTAGTTACCCATCAAAATATTTGTGGTTCCATGTGCACCACGCAAAAGTTGGTCTGCTCGTTGAAGTTCCTCCTCTAGTTTAGTAACCAGCCGAAAATCCGCTTCCATTTCATCCTCCTGCTCTGGACATTGCGGCTGCGCACACCACCTCTTGCAAGCATAATCATACGCGTTCTTATATTCCTCCAGGACTTGTTCATATGTCCTAGGCTGCTGAGATATAGTTTGCATCGCCGCTCCTTGATTAACCTCGGTAGTCTCAAGAGTTGCCACCAACTCCTTCTCACTAATCACACCTCCCCAAATAATGTCATTGCCACGGCTTATGATGTTGCTTGTTGGCTGCTGAGATGTAGTTTGCTCAACCTCGGTAGCGTCAAGAGTTGCTATCAACTCCTCCTCACAAACCGCATCTCCCCAAATATTGTCGTTGACGCTGCTCATGGTGTTGTCTGTTCCAATGATTGTATAGTAATGCAGCGTTTGAGTGTAGGTTAGGTACTCGTCCCTTCCCCCACCACATCACTCCCCCCACCACACCACTTCCCCCCACCAAGTTTGTACATCGCGCACTAACTAGCGTACACGCATTAGTTAGGGTCTGACTCTTACACTGTCAAGACCGTAGCTCCTTAACTGAAAACTTCAATTAATTTGTCTCAACACTATATGTGTATAAATATTACAGTCACTATGATCTAAACTAGTGCATGTTTCCATGTGTTGCTTCTTGTGCAGCAGACAACTGGCTAAGAGTGTTTCAACCTTGGCTATTCTACGATGGAACCGCTCATTGTCCGCTAAAAGCGTAGACATTCTATCTTCATCGTCGGAGAAGTAGAAGGTGGTGGCAAGCGGGCTACTGAAGGACACCTTACTCATATTCCTGTAAAACTGTGACATGATCAAACGTTAACACAAACTATATAGGTAGATGTTCATCCGACAACAGCTGGAAGTATAATGATGTAGCGCTAGCTTGTAGGATAGACACCTATCCCCACCACAACGTTCCCTTGTCCTTCAAACAGTTGTTTTTCACTACAGTTGCTATACCCTTGGTCGGATCTGAAGTCTGTTTGCACTAACTTGTTCCTCTGATCAATCCGCGTAGTTTGAGTACCCACTTGATATATTTTAGCCCGTAAATAAAGAAGTTATGTAGGTTTGACCTCTAAAATAGCTGTTTTCTAGCTAATACTGCTATACCCTTGGTCGGATCTGAATTCTGTTTGCACCACCTTGTTTGTCTGATCAATCCGCGTAATTTGAATACCCACTTGATATATTTTAGTCCGTAAATAAAGAAGTTATTTAGGTTTGACCTCCAAAACAGTTGTCTTTAGCTATTACTGCTATACCCTTGGTCGGATCTGAATTCTGTTTGCACCAACTTGTTTGTCTGATCAATCCGCGTAATTTGAGTACCCACTTGATATACTTTAATCCGTAAATAAAGAAGTTATTTAGGTTTAACCTCCAAAATAGTTGTTTTTAGCTATTACTGCTATAACCTTGGTCGGATTTGAATTCTGTTTGCACCAACTTGTTCGTCTGATCAATCCGCGTAATTTGAGTACCCACATGACATACTTTGCACAAACTTTGTACCCCCCCCCAAAAAAATGGGTCATGTTCAAGGTCAAGTCAAGGTCAGGGACCTTGGGACTTAGAAAATTTCACAAAGTGGGCTGCACACAAACATGAGACTAACAGTCTCCTGCCTATGTACAGGCCAAGTCCCTAACTTGAAATGCTTAGGGTGGTCCTGAAAAGGACCGTTTGTGTTTGAAGGAGATGGTGGATAAGGAGCGGTGAGCGGTGGACAGTGTTTATTTTTTCTTCGTAACCCACTTTACTTGTCCCTTCTGCCGTACTAAAAACAAGTCGCACTTGGTCTCAGGAGGTGGCAGAGTGGACCTTGGAAGGTGGACCTTGACGTAACGGCCGTCAAAGAGGTGTTGGAGTAGGTACTCATCATCGCTGATCTTCCCCACAAATAGATACTCCACGTTTAATTTCAACTGCGCAAACTTCAAGGTGACAGACTCCAGCGGCGTTACCAACTCGGTAAGGTTCACCGTAGCCGTCCTCTTCATTATCTCCTCAACAGTTGGTGGTGGCGATGAAGGTCGAAGCGATGAAGGGCGAGGCGATAGCGATGGCGAAGATGCAGTAGACGTCGAAGGCCGTTGGTCAAAGTAAAGTGGGTGGTTTCGAAAATTCTTTTGTATGCAAGATCTAAAAGAACTAGGTCTTTTGAATCCGCTCCTTTTTTCCGAAGACTTCTTCAAAGTCTCCTTCAAACGTTGCAGTTTCTCGGGTGTGATGGGAGAAGACATAGCGCAGAGGTGTATACAGTTCGCAAGGCAAAGCTGGAATGAGGTACCAGACGGAGCAAAGCGGGTCGCCAAGTGTAACCGTGACATTTCCATATACGGGTAGAAAGCTAAAGACCGGTCTACATCCTGTTCCCCTTCCACCGTGACGACACAACCCCCCCCCGATTTGGGTCATGTTCAAGGTCCCCCCCCCTTCGACCTCCCCCCTTCCGCTTCGGTGACGTCACTTTGCCTTTATAAGCGGGAGCAGTCCGCAGTCTCGTCGCAGTAGCTTGCCGCCCGCTGTTTGGATATACGTCCCAGTGGGTTGCACTCTGCTGCAGCGTAGGTCTGTTAAGTGTGCGTTGGGCCCGACGCGCAATTAAGAGATCCGCGCCCTTGCATGTTTAGTTAGTTTGTTTAAGCATGTTAGATAACGCTTGTAGTTTGCTGCTAGGTAATGTAGTTAGTCTAATATATATGTTAGTGTTTGGTATTGGTTTGAAGTGTTTTATTTACTAATAACATATGTATTCCCGGCCCTACAGGTCCCTCAACAACCTTGGTCAAAACTTGGGTTCGCAGCAGCCTGACGCCGGGTGTTTGGGTCTACGTCCCACCGGGTTTCCCACCGGGTAGCCTGAGAAACGTTTGTGAAATATAAAATCAGCCTCTTGTTTAAAATCAGTCTCTTGTTTAAAATCAGTCTCTTGTTTGTTGTCTTTTGTCCCCTTCCCCAATACAGAGCGGGGAATAGATCGGTTTTTGGTCCAAGTGAGAATCACTTACCGTTCTATTCCCCGTTTTGGCAACTTGTTCGGATGACCTTGGGACTTAGAAAATTCTCGTACAGAGCGGGGAATAGATTGGTTTGTGGTCCAAGTGAAAACCACTTACTGCTCTATTTCCTGTTTCGACAACATGATCAAACGACCTTGACCCACTTTGGGACTTAGAAAGTTCTCGTATTGTAAAATATACATATATATATATTTATTCGTTACAACATTAACACCCCCACCCTATAGCACTTTCACTCCCCACCACTAACATTGTGTATAAAAGAGGGTCCCCCAGCCCTAGTAAAATCACTCTTCTACCTGTGCTGTTATACCTCACACCATGGCACACATTAGGAAGCAGACACGACCTCTCAAATTGAAACCTTCTGCTTCGTCTTCAGCCGCCTCTACCACTTCGTCTTCTGCGGTTCCATCCATCCTTCGGACAGCTCTGATGTTAGCTAACATCGTCCCGGAGAACTGTTCACCACCACCTGCTGCGTCAACGTCTTCCACAAGTCCTTCACCTCTTCCGTCAACTTCTCGTGCTGTTTCTCCAAGTCCTTCTACATCTTCAAGTTGTTCTACATCTTCAATGTCTTCTACATCTTCATCAAAGTCTTCCACATCTTCTGCTTCTTCATCCTCATCATCAAGGTCGAGGCCAAGCCAACCAGCCACACAATCATCTTCTCCAACCAGACCTTCAGTAATCTGCACATACACTTCATCTCCTTCAGAGAAATTCAAACAACTGAAATCTGTACAAAGGATGTGCATACTTCCTGCACAACAATGCAGTTATATATTCAAAAAAGGTGCTAAAAAAGGTGATCGCTGTCATAAACGTTGTATTTTAAATGAAGGAGCGTGCAGTCTTCATTTAAAATTAAACCATAGCGCATTTCCTTCTTCACCACGTCCAACAGTAGTGCCAACCAAAATTCGAATTAATAGGCTTTGTAAAAACAAACGCTACTTCTTTGTTAAAATAAAGGACTTTGCAAAGGTGTTGGTTCAATGTGAAGGCAAACTGTACTATGTAGAGTTACCTAGAGGCATGGACCTCCACGTCAAAAAGCCTTCCCAGAAAGACTATTTAATTCGAAATGATTCAGGTAACACTGTGTGGAAATCATTAAAATAAAAAATAAATAAAAACAAAAAGACCAAAAAGTTTATTCCAAATTAAATAAAATTTTCTTCCAAATTAAAAAAAAAAGTGTGGACAACCTATTTACACTTTGTAGCATCTGCTGCAGAGTGTAAATAGGTTGTCCACACTTTTTTTACAATGTTACAACGACCTTGACCTAGATAACGGACTTAGAAACATTTCGCTCTGTTTGAATTCCTTTTCAAACCAAAAAATTTATCTGTTCACTAACCTTTTAGGTGGGGGTAAGCGGGTATATAAGCGTGGCGTCGTAGAACATATTCATTAGTCAGCTATGGAGACTCCAGCAGGTTCATCCAACTCATCAGCTACTGATATGGAAGTAATCTGGAAACGTAGAGCGAAACAAAATAGTGCACGTTCGCGAAGAAACGAAAATAAAGTAAGAGAAGGATTCAAAAGATTACAAGTCGCTGTACCATTTGCTAATCCTAGTGATTCTAGGGTTTCAAAAATTCGTTCTTCCTCATGGACGAAGACCAGGATGAATAACTGGGTTAACAAAATTAAAGACGTCTGGAATACAAAGCGGGGAATAGATCAGTTTGTGGTCCAAGTGAGAATCACTTACTGCTCTATTCCCCGTTTTGGTAACATGATCAAACGACCTTGACCCACTTCAGGACTTGGAAACAACTTTGTTTAGTACTAAATATATATTTAACAACAATATCCCCTCCCCAACGCTCCCCCCCCTCTAAATATTGTGGTATAAAAGGCGAGTTTGTATCAATGGTTGAATCAGTCTAGTCATGGCACCAAGAGACATCATCTTTCCTCATCCACGAGAGGTAATTCTAATGTTAAAAAACATTATGTTAGAAGATGAAGTTGAAAATGAAGATGCGGTGTTGGAAGATGAAGAAGTTGATTCCGTAGAGATGGAAGCCGTGAGTTGGATGGGACAATTGGAGAGTGATGAGGATATCTCTAGTGTAGCGGATGACGTGGAGGAAAACTCGAATTCGGACGATGCGGAGTGTTACCAACAGTCACTCTGTTTGGAACACATGGAGGCAACTCCGAGTGGTAGTAGGACCCTTTTTGAGGGTACCTACGTCACTAGCTTTCTCCCCCGTCGCTTATTTCCGTTTGATGAGTCGGATGTGTCAGATGAGTCTGATTAGTTTTCTTCGTTAACCTTCCAACTACAAATACAGAGCGGGGAATAGATCAGTTTGTAGTCAAAGTGAGAACTACTTACTGCTCTATTCCCCGTTCTGGAAATATCTTCAGATGACCTTGACCTATATCTGGACTTGGAAACAACTTCTTTTGATACAATAATTATTACTAAATCAAACATATGCTCCAAGAGGGGGGTACTCTAATGGTGGGGGTAAGCAGGTATTTAACCATGCACTTTGGAATACACGTATTAGTCAGCTATGGATTCGCAAGCAAGCACATCCAACTCCAGATCTGGCTACAGTCAGAGAAACGCTGAACACTCAAAGAAATGGAGAGTGAATATTAACTCTGGATATGAGAGATTACAAAGTGTAATCCCATTCGCCAATCCTCGAGATGCAAAAATAACCGTTTTGTATAAGGCCATGGAATATATCAAAAGTTTACAGTTAAAACTCCAAGAACCGCTGTCAGCTCCCTCAATCGACCAAAAACTGTTGGAATCATGTCCTCTGACTGAAGATGAAAAACTCCAAGAACCGCTGTCAGCTCCCTCAATCGATCAAAAACTGTTGGAATCATGTCCTTTGACTGAAGATGACTTGGCGGTTCAACATTTCTTTGCTGAAGAACCCTCATACAAACAACTTTTTGAAGATCAGGATAATTAAAAGAAAACTTAAAGATCTGTTAAATAATACAAAGCGGGGAATAGATCAGTTTGTGGTCCAAGTGAGAATCACTTACTGCTCTATTCCCCGTTTTGGCAACATGTTCAAACGACCTTGACCCACTTTGGGGACTTGAAAACATCTTGGTTTGATGCAAAATGTACTTCCTGCGTAAAATTTGGTATTTCTTCACTAACACATATACTCCGGCATGTATACCCCCCACCACTGTTCTTATTCGGGTATAAATAGAAGTGCATTTTGGAGTGTTATTAGTTGCTGGTTAGCCTTTGAGGAAGACACAGTTATAATATGTATCGGTGCGATATTTGTAAAGCCTCATTTAGAGATGATTGGCTTTTAGCCATTCATAAAGAACTAAAACATAATTCCAACACAAATACAAAAGAAGAACAAAATGAACAAGAATTAGATTCAATCGATCATCAATTAGCACAACATCAATTTGCAAACCTAAATCAAAAAGAACAAAATGAAGTTTTAAGACCGAGTGTCATTCATTATGCACAATCAACGTCATCAACATCGACTTCTACGCCTGCTATGTCTACACTTCACCATCCTTCATCATCAACACCATCAACATCGACTTCAACGCCTGCTATGTCTACACTTCACCGTCCTTCAACATCAACAGCTGCTATGTCTACACTTCACCGACCCTCAACATCAACAGCAGTAGATGTGGAACTACACGCTCAAGCACTACCTGGTAAGGTAGTAACACATTTTAAAATTGACAACGTAAAATTACAACTTGAAAACTTTTTACACAACGCCAAAGAATTAGTAGCCAAAACACTAAAGAATGAACAAAAAAGATTAAATTTTATCAAATTTAGACTGTTGCTAGATGCCATATTCACTAACATTCAAAACGAAACATCACCAAGAGGATTCATGACAAAAAACCGAACCATCATGGCTGCGTCAGATATTGAAAAGATCGTAACAGAATGTTTTGAGGAACTTTTGACGAAACTACAAGAGCATGAAGGAAGAGGATCTGGATGGACTTTATTAAGTATAACAAGTCTGGATGTTAGAGTTCATAAACACGGTTATGGAATGAGAGGAAGTAGTTATATTCCTCTTCCGAAAAAAGTAAGTGATACAAAATCCTGTATTAATGTGCAAAATGAAGATAACGAATGTTTTAAATATGCCATGTTGACCAAATATGTAACAGACAATCCGATAAGACCAAGTCACAAATATGAAGAAGTACAACATAAGTATAATTTCCAGGGAATGACTTACCCTGTTGCAATTACTGATATATCAAAATTTGAAAAGCAAAATCCGTCAGCTTCTGTCAACATTTTCGGCTTAGATTCGTCAAACAATGCATACCCCTTGCGCATAACACCTATTGAGCGCAGAGATCATACGGATTTGCTATTGATCACTAAAGGGGACATATCCCACTATATCTACATAAAAAACTTTGGAGCTCTTGTTTCTAAACAAATATCAAAAAAACGCGTTGAAAAAACCATCTGTAAAAGGTGTTTTTGTCATATAGGCAAGTCATTAAGAAGGGGAGGTTCAGAATGGCTAGTAGAACATCAAAGGTTATGTAGTGGAAACTATGAGGTAAGAATTAAATTGCCACATCCCAGCAGAGCGCAGATAAAATTTGACAAAGTAAATCAACAATACCCTGTTCCATTTGTTGTGTACGCGGACTTCGAAGCATCTTTACTTCCTATTGAACAACAAGAAGAGGATATCACAAAAAGAAGCAAATATCAAAAACATGCACCAAACAGTTATTGTATACTAACAAAATCCACGCTGTCTGAAGAACATCTTCAAGAATTTGGACTATCATCTGCTCCGAAGATTTATCGTGGTGAACAAGCAGCGAAACACTTTGTAGATGAGTTGTATTACATTGCCTCTAAGGTGGAAGAAATCTACAAAATTAAAATACCGATGCAACCTATGGATGAACACCAACTTCAACATCACAATTTGGCAACAACATGTTATCTGTGTAATAACCTATTTACACCAGATAACGTTAAAGTGCGTGATCACGACCATCTTACAGGAGCCTACAGAGGTGCAGCCTGTAACGCTTGCAACTTAAATTACAAAGTACCATCTTTTATACCCGTTGTTCTACATAACCTTAGCGGATATGACTCTCATTTCATAATCCCGGAGTTAGGAAGAGATGATGGAGCAATAGATGTTTTGGCAACAACAATGGAAAAATTTATAAGTTTCTCTAAAAAGGTTGGCAAAATAAAACTTAGATTTATTGATTCGTTTCGATTTATGCCTTCTAGCCTAATGAAATTAACTGATAATTTAAAAAGAGAAGATCTGATAGAAACAAGCAAAATTGTAGCCAGTAGTAAAATGGATCTGGTTCTTCGAAAAGGAGTCTTCCCCTACGATTACATCGATGGACTTCATAGATTTAATGAAAAATCACTTCCTCCACCAGAACAATTTAACAACAAACTTAATGATTCGGAGATTTCACTTGAAGACTATCAACACGCATGTCGAGTATGGAACGAGTTGGATATGAAGACTTTAGGAGAATACTCAGACTTTTATGTAAAACTTGACGTGACTCTTCTCTGCGATGTTATGGAAGAATTCCGAAGAACCTGTTTTGCAGCATACGGTTTAGACCCTCTACATTCATATACATCTCCAGGACTAGCTTGGCAAGCAATGCTGAAAGAAACAAAATGCAAACTCCAGCTGTTAACAGATATAGATATGGTGTTAATGGTTGAGTCGGGTGTTAGAGGTGGATTAACTCAAAGCGTGACGAGACATGTTAAAGCCAACAACAAATATCTACCTGACCATGATCAAGAGAAACCTTCAACGTACTTGGGATATTTCGACGCGAATAATCTGTATGGATGGGCCATGTCGAACCCACTTCCATTTGACAACTTTAAATGGGTTGATCCCGACTGTATTGGCGATATTTCACAAATTCCAAAACAAGGAGATACCGGATATATTTTGGATTGCGACTTTGAATATCCAGAACATTTACACGATCTTCATTATGACCTTCCACTCCTTGCAAGAACAGAAATTTCACCAACTGGAAAACACCCCAAATTAATGATGACCCTTAACAATAAACAACGATACGTAGCTCACTATTGGGTTGTTCAACAAGCTATCGCATTAGGTTTACGTCTTACTAAAATTAATAGAGCTGTAGAATTTTCCCAATCGTGCTGGTTGAAACCGTACATAGACTCGAATACTACCAGAAGAGCAGCCGCTACATCAGCCTTTCAAAAAGACTTTTTTAAATTGATGAACAATGCGATATTCGGTAAAACATTGGAAAACAAAAGAAGACATAAAAATGTTAAACTTGTTACAGATCCAAACAAACTACAGAAACTTGTACAACAGCCAAATTTTGGAACATCTATAATTTTTAACGAAAATATTGTAGCTGTATCTATGAAGAAAACAAGTGTGAAGATGGATCGTCCTTTGTATATAGGTATGTCAATCCTGGATATCTCCAAGACTCATATGTACGATTTTCATTATAAAAAGATGGTCACCTTTTATGGACGAGAAAACATCGGCATCTCCTACATGGATACAGACGCTTTTATATATTGGATAATTACTAACGATATGTATGAAGACCTTCGGACATTTGATTACAAAAACGATTTTGACTTTTCCGACTATCCAAAAGATCATCCAAACTACGACAATGACAGAAACAAAAAAGTGCTTGGCAAATTTAAAGATGAAGCCAATGGTGTTATACTTCAAGAAATTGTTGCACTAATGTCAAAATTATATTCTTTACAACTAAATGAAAACCAAGTCATTAAGAAAGCTAAAGGAGTAAAAAGTTTGTATTTAAAGAAGAATGTGCATTTTAATCACTATAAGAAATGTTTATTTGAAGATCAAGATATAACAGCAAAATTCAACACAATCAGAAGTTTCAACCATCAGCTGTACAGCGTGACGGAGGTAAAAAAAGCTCTCTCTTCAAATGATGACAAACGCCACATCCTTGCAGACAACATCCACACTCTACCATTCGGCCACTACTCCCTCAACCCTATTGACGAGTAACCCTTTCATCGTCCTACATCCCTTTTCCTTTTCCTTTCCGTATAAAAGGGGGAACACAGCAGTATTTTGCTGTGTTCCCCCTTTTATACATTAGTTTGGAATGACCTTGACCTATATAAGGTGATGTATTAAAAATGAATATTTAATACTATCGTAGCTGTGTTAGCAGAAATATCATGACGGATCTAAAGGAGAAAATTGTTGATGAACTTCATAAACCTGCAAGAATAAAGTTTCCAAGAAGAAATACTGTTATAAAAGGGATAAATGATCTATATCAAGCGGATTTAATCTAAATGCGACCGCATAGCAGAATAAACAAAGGATTTAAATATATACTCACAATTATTAATTGTTTTACAAAAGTTGCAGACGCTTTGCCTCTAAAGGACAAGACTGGTAAAAGCGTAACAGAAGCCATGGAAATAGCCATAAAAAGAGATAAAAACAAAATTAAACATTTACAAACTGATGATGGAACAGAATACTTTAATACAAACTTTGCACAGTTAATGAATAAATATAAAATAAATCATTATTCTACAAATTCAGAGAAAAAAGCAGCTATTGTAGAAAGATTCAATAGAACCTTAAAAGGAGCACTGTATAAACAATTTTCAAAAAGAGGTTCTTACGTATGGTATGATGTTTTACCACAATTAATAAATGATTATAACAACAGGTTTCATAGAACTATTGGTATGAAACCTAACAAAGTAAATAGAAGAAATGCAAAAGATGTATTAAAACGCATTAAGAAAAATACAAAGCCTAAAGTAGAAAAAATGCAGCCAAGAAAATTTAATGTAAGTGATAAAGTACGGATTAGTAAATATAAGGGAGTGTTTACCAAGAAATACCTTCCCAATTGGACGAATGAAGTTTTTACAGTGTATAAAGTGCAACCGACTGTACCTGAAACGTATATCTTAAAAGATAACAAAGGAGATTTGTTGCAAGGTGCATTTTATGGACATGAAATGTTAAAGTCAACAGTAGGTGATGTATATCTTGTTGAAAAAGTGTTACAAAGAAAAAAGGACGCAGTTAAAGTGCGGTGGTTAGGGTTTAACAAAACTGAGGATTCATGGATACCTATAAAGGACTTGGTTTAATGCAAGCAACTCATTTCATCGTTAACCTTTGAGCAGGATGGAGATTATTAACCATAAAGATCGATTCAATATTAATAACATAGATGATTTAACTGTGGATAACGTTAAAATCAACAATGGTAAACACGGTAGTTTACTTCCAAACACTGTTCGATGTATAGTAAGTGGCCCCTCAAACTGCGGAAAGACCAATGTTGTCTTTAATTTGATCACTAATCCGCAGGGATTAAGGTTTAATAACCTATATATTTTTTCAAAGTCTCTACATCAACCAAAGTATCAATTGCTGGATAAAATCCTATCTGATGTGTCTAATGTTAATTTTTACAAATTTAACGCTAGTGATAGCATTATGCAACCAAACGAAGCGAAACCGTATTCTGTATTTATATTTGACGATGTATCTTGTGAAAATCAGGATACTATTAGAAACTACTTTGCCATGGGAAGACATAATAACATCGACAGCATATATATAGGACAAACCTATAGCAAAATCCCAAAACAACTTATCAGAGATAATGCAAATATTCTGATTGTATTCAAACAAGATGATACTAACCTAAAACATATATATAACGATCATGTGAATGCAGATATGCCATTTGAAAGGTTTAAAGAACTTTGCGGAAAAGCATGGGCGGAAAAGTATGGATTTTTGGTTATTATGAAAGATCATGCTATAAAAGATGGTCGTTATAGAATAGGTTTTGATAAATTCGTTTTAATACACTGATTAGCGGTATTACTGTACAAGTCGTCAAGGTGTGAAGATGGTTAACCAGGAAAAGCTATTAAAGGAAATAAAATCACTTAGTGATTCTATTAGACAAAAAAACCGAGCTTTAAAATCAGGTATAAATGAAAGAGAGCAATTTTTAGAAACAACATTCAAACCTGTTACTGAACCTTTAAAGCGATTAGCACAAAATATGGAAAAACCTTCAATTCGCTTCGAAGGAGACAAAATGCTACCAATTTCCAAATATGAAGAAGAATTTCAGAATGATGAAAGTTTTGGCCAGTTACATACATCTGAAGAAAGCGACGAGTATGAAGAAAGCGGAGATATAGAGGATTTAAAGGAAAAGGATATTGCAGAAGATACAAGTACAGAAGATACAAGTGTAGAAGATACAAGAGCAGAAGAAGAGGATATTAACCCATCCAACTTAAGCAAATTAGGCACGGATATTATGTTTAAAGGAACACTTGGAAGAACATATACGTTAAAAATGTTACACGCCGCACATGCTAATCGAAGTTATCATACCTATGGAGCTAGAATAGAGGATAAAGGATTAATGATTGGAGATAGCAAGTTAGATATAAACGAAAATGATGATATAGTTATTGGAGATAAGAAATATAAAGGTACAAAAGGTTTGTTTGAACTTATCTTTAAAAATAATCCTGGTAAATATACTAAAAGGGATTTACAATTGTTTAAAAATATATTAGAGTATACAAATGCACATAGAAAAAAGTATTCCAAAGACCTACCTATTCATAGAAATCGGTCAATAAAATATACAAGTATTATATCTAGTCTTTTCCCCTCAAAATCAAAAAAAGCTCAAATTAAAAGAAGAGCTTTATCTTCTGCTGAATTAAATGTTTTGCATAAAAAGAGAAAAACAACTGATCCTACCACATCTGGAAGGGGATTATTGAAAAATTTGTACAAAACTAATATAATATATTACAACGATATAAATAAGTTAGTTGATCGAATGAGATTATTACATGAAGCCATGGAAGCCGGGCACACTGGTTTAGAAAACGAATGGGTAGCTTTGGTTGATGAACTGCGAAAACAAGGAATAATTGTTCAGTAGACGTACATATATAATAAGAACCTAAACGATAGCGATTCAGTTACATCATGAGTGTGGACAAGTTTGGACGGTACTCCGAGTTTGGAGTAAAATCTGGATATAGTGAAAAAGAGCTGGGTTTCCGTTAACACCTGACGGCAACTATAATTTTGAAGGAAAAGTAATTCAAAATGTTGGTGATCCGCTTATGTCGTCTGATGCGGTTACGGTACAGTACATGGAAAAAAGAACCCCAACTGTACACGAATATCATTGGGGGTTTTCCGGTAAAAGGTTAAGCAATATACAATATCCCATTTATGATGGTGAAGCAGTAAATTTAGCTACTATAAAATTGTTAACGATTTACAAAAGGAATGAAACTGACACAAGCTATGATGTAAAAAAATTAAAATTATCAAATGTAGGTGATTGTGAGCAGGATGGAGACGCTGTAAATAAGAAAATGTTTGATATTGTACACAAGAAATGGACTACGGAATATGAAAAACATTTGGAAAGGTTTGGTGCAGCTCTATTCCATTATATCCATCGGGCTTCAGGAAGAGATGCAGCTTCAGATGTTGACAGTCACAATTATTTATACTGGAAAAATATACACAATCCAGAGAAACCTAATCAACGAGATAAACCGTCTGAGCCTTCTAAAGTCAAGACATTAGGAAAGGGAGATAAAGTGAATGTGATTAATGAACCAACAGAAAACAATGAAGATTACATAAGAGAAAAAAGAATTTAAAATACCCCCATGATAAGGGATAAAGCTTCAGTCATATTCGAGAGACGATACAGAGAGGATGATGGAATCCAATATTACTGCGTGGAGTTTAATATCTCAAGAGCCGAGATTTCCCCAAGGAGTGTTGACAAATGGTTTTGTTCAACGGGTTGATAGATATATGGATTGGGAACAACTTTCCATACATTATCTCTTCACAATGACTATGTTAAGAATTTATTTTCACAGAGTTAACTGGATCCATATTTTACAAAGACAACAGTTTTCAGAAGACTTCCTCGTAGAGATGACATCAAATTTTAATAACTGTTGGGAAGTAATAAGTAAATATCAAAATCTCTCTGAGAATTACATTGACAATTTTAAAGATAAACTAGACTGGGATGTGTTATTCAATTACCAACGATTAAGTGGCAAGTTTCTAAGGAAACATGACAACTATTTAAAGTTTATTCATTTTACCGAAGACAACGATACCATTACCAGCGGAGAAACATCTGGAACATCTTCAATTACAACTTATTTCAATTTTTACTACTTCTATTTAATATGTCTTCATTTAATTAATAAATCCATTTTTATATAATAAATGGATTTTAAACAGTATATAATACAAGAAACCAAAACTGATATTACATTCATTGTAAAACATTTATAGAGTGCACCTACTGATTGTAGGTTTTGCTATAAATAGTCATGTCGAGGGTTAAACGCATCAGTCATAATCGAGAGAGATTACAGAGAGGAAGGGGAATAGCATCAACAGCATTTTCTCTATTGAGTAAACCGGTTGGAGCTATAGTTAACAAGGCGATTGATTTATTACCTGTGGAATTACATTTACCTGGAGGATATCAATATTGTGGTCCTGGAACCAAATTAGAGAAACGTCTTGCTAGAGGAGATCCTGGAATAAATAAGCTCGATCAGGCTTGTAAACTGCACGATATAGCGTATTCCAAATTTGGTGATACTAAAAATAGATCAATAGCAGATAGAGCACTTGCTGAGAAAGCTTGGCAAAGAGTAAAATCTAGTGACGCGAGTATTGGTGAAAAAGCAGCGTCTTTAGCAGTAACAGCAGCAATGAAAGCAAAAACTACGTTTGGAGGAGGAAAGAGAAGAAGGCGTGGGAAAAAACCCGCTAAAAAACAAGGAGGTAATATCAGAAGAAAACGTCGATCTACCAGTGGTAAAGCTAAAAAGAAACCAACAATATGGTCAATGATAAGAAAGGGAGGAGGATTATACCTAAGACCGTATCGTGTGTATTAAATAAGAAAGAGCAATTAATAATTAAAAACAAAGAATTGACCAATGAAGAACTGATTACATATGCTTCTTGTTTGAAAATCCCATTTTTTAGAGGAGTATTTATGAAAGATGAGTTACCGGTTAAAATAAGGCAAAATGAGACTGGTATTGTAAATTTGGATAATAGTGAAGGATTAGGCACTCATTGGGTGTGTTACAAGAAACTTGGTAAAACCATTTATTATTTCGACAGTTTTGGAGACCTTCCACCACCGAAAGAACTTCAACAATACTTTCGTGCGGCAGAAAATGTTTTTTACAATCATACAAGAAAACAACCTGATGATACATCCATTTGCGGTCATTTATGTTTAGACTTTTTAGCTAAAAGTGTTAGTCAACTTTAAGATGTCC
The DNA here is from genome assembly GCA_963675035.1 of Allygus modestus. Lineage (NCBI taxonomy): Eukaryota > Metazoa > Arthropoda > Insecta > Hemiptera > Cicadellidae > Allygus > Allygus modestus. The sequence continues at coordinate 242,250,273 of OY776112.1, read as the reverse complement.
TCGTATACAGTGTCATTAACCGGTGACTCATGTACTTTGCGCAGTATTCTGTTTCCAGCGCTACGTTTGCAAAAAGGAAGACTATGGGAAGCCGCATTATTGGATTTAACAACATATAACTCTATTCCAAACGTTAGTGAAGGAATTAATAACAAAATACATTATTACAAGACAAAAGATGATAAAGGAAAGTATTCAGCTTTGGAAGAATTCAGTTTACCAATAGGAGCTTATGAAATTGATAATATAAATGAAGTTATACAAAAACATATGGGAAAAGAAAATATAACGATAAAAGGCAATAACAATACAATGAAAGCCGAAATTACGTCTAAGTATTATATTGATTTTAGTCAAGAACATTCAATTGGTAGTTTATTGGGGTTTTCTAAGGAAACAAAAGTATTAGAACCTAATAAAACTCATTCTGGGAATAAAACTGTGACGAGCATCAAAGTTAATAGCATAGACATTACATGTAACATTATACAAGGATCCTACAGAGATGGAGAGAATCGTCATATATTACACACATTCTACCCATCAGTTGCACCGGGTTTCAAGATAGTAGAAAAGCCTCAAAACCTCGTGTACCTACCGTTAAACACCAGTTTCATTTCAGACATCGTGCTGAACATAGTGGATCAAGACGGAAACCTTATTGACTTTAGAGGAGAAGCTATTACTGTAAGAATACATATAAAATCATCCGCTTAGACAATGGGGTTATCATTTTAAAAGAGAGAGCCAACAAGCAAAGAGGTCAGTAGCTTATCAGCTGTAGAAGGGTTAACAAGTGACAACATTCGTTTTCTAGAAGAAATTGGATTAAAAGTCATTAACAATGGATATACTGGATATAGCGCAGAGTCCAACATTCGACGAGACCTTATGGGAAAAGGAATATCACACGCACAACCCTTACGCTTCGTCCAAATTAAACAATAACGATGAAATTAGGATTCCTATACAACAACAAGACATTTATACTCTTCCATGCGAAAGTTATTTATATATTGAAGGAAAAGTAACAAAAAATGATGGTACTGCTGGAACCACTGTTCCGTTCATAAATAATCCTATGGCATTTTTGTTTGACGAGATTAGATATGAAATTTCAGGAGTTACAGTCGATTCAACAAAAAAGGTTGGAATTTCCAGTACATTGAAAGGATTAGCGTCTTTAACACCAAATGAGAAGAATCTGTTAGCTGTTGCAGGATGGGTTGCACCAGACAAAAGTACAATCGCTCCTGACTCTTCGGGAAACTTTGATTTCTACGTACCTTTAAGATTACTCCTAGGATTTGCTGAAGACTACAGAAGAATAATAATAAATGTAAAACAAGAACTAGTTTTATTAAGATCATCAAACGATAAAGATATTATTAAAGCAGCTACTGGAACAACTGATGCCAATTTAGACTGGAAATTAACATTAGACAAGATTGTTTGGAGAGTACCACATGTGCGACTAAATGATGAACACAGGATTACATTATTAAGAAAGTTAAAATCAGATCGAGACATTGTAATGCCATTCAGAAGCTGGGAGTTTCATGAATACCCCGTTTTACCTACAACACAACGACATACATGGACTGTAAAAACTTCTACTCATTTGGAAAAAGCGAGATATGTAATATTTGGATTACAAACGAAGAAGAAAAGTATAATAACTGAAAATGCTGGTGAATTTGACCATTGTAAATTAACAAACTGTAAAGTGTTCCTGAATTCACAATTCTTTCCCTACGACAACTTTAATATTTCTTTTGATAAGAAAAGATACAGTGTTTTATACGACATGTACGCTAGGTTCCAAAATTCATATTACTGCAAAACAAATACACCTCTACTATCTCCCGTTCAGTTTGAATCGAAAGCTCCGATTGTTGTAATTGATTGTTCCAAACAAAATGAATCTGTAAAATCGTCTAGTGTTGATATAAAAATAGAAATGGAATTTCAAGAAAACGTACCTGCAAATACATCTGCGTATTGTTTAATTTTGCACGATAAAATTGTTACATACACGCCGTTGACCGGTATTGTAAAGACAGTATTGTAAAACGTTGTACCACCACCGGCACCGCCACTGTCGCTAACCTATAAATAGCGGAGCAGCAATGCAGGTCTTCAGTTGATCGTCTATCGGCGCATGGGTAACATCTTCTACAAAATGAGTTCTCCATATGTTGTACAAGGTGATGCAGAGGTAGCACCGTTATTGGAACGTGATGATACTAGTGAAGCAGAAATCATCAAGGAAATAACTGCATTTTTAAAGTTTGGTAAAAGAGATAGAGAGGAGGAAATTAATGCAGACCCATCAAAGGTAGTACCAAAGAGGAAGAAGAAAGTTGAAGAAAATATTCCTCCTCACATTTTAACTGAAGTTTTTCTGCGAATCTTTTACCCCATCTCAGCATGCATCAGTAAAAGTGTATCAGTTGGATTGATGAAATCATTGGATTATTCCCCTACAGTAATACTACACCATGGAACAAAAAAGGTTTTATTTTCGCAAAATGCTTGGGAGTCATTTTTGAAACATGTACATTTAATAGAATGTTATTTAACTAACAGTTTGTGTGGAAGGAAAACACATATTCGACTTTTGGATTGTGACAATGAAATCGATATTGTTAAACATCGCGGACAACTACAAGTGCGAATTAGAGACTTGACTCAACATGAAAATAAGATTCTACTGTCACGTGAAGAATTCTACGTTTTAAACTACGCAACAGAACCTATTACAAGGTACATGAGACAGTTGGTATTTGCAAGCGCTATTATTAAAGAATATTTGGTCGATACTTTGGAAAAACAACCTGATAGCACCATCGTGTACGGACCTGTGGATACATCTATTTTTAATAGAATACCTCATGAAGTTTGCATGTGGAGAAAGTTAAAGGATTTTGAACCACTTGTAGAAATCGCTACAGAAGCTACAGAAGAAACAACACAGGAAGAAGAAGAAACGGAGAAACAAGAAGAAGAAGAAAACGAAACACAAGAAGAAGAAGTTAAAAAAGACTAAAGTTTGACTTAGTAAAGAAGAACACACGTGGGGTAGGCCTATTGGGGACGGTGCCCACGTTAAATATACACCAACGCGCCTGCAACTGTACGGCCTGGTATTTAACCTACCGTGGTGTGGAAAACAGTTTAGTTGATCGCTAGGTGCCATGATGAGCGGAGGGGATGAAGAAGTGAGTGTAAAGCCTTGTGTAATAGAATTTCAAGCATTTCGAAATAATGACGATAGGTTTATTATCAAGGAATTAGTAATTTTAGACTTGCTTACATTTGTAGCCTACCCATTCACGTTTGAAGCTCCTTTTTCTTTTAACAAACTTAACACCAAAGCAAAAAGAACAAACAAATGGATAACAAACTACTTTCATCACATACATTGGTATGAAGGATTTATAAGCTACAGTAATCTGCACAGTATTATGTTTAACTTTTGCAAACAATATTCACATATATACACAAGAGGATTAGAAAAAAAGAACTGGATACAAAAGTATACGCACGGTAATGTTTTCGATATAACTATCAGTAAGGACTTTAACATTAATCTCGGTAATATTTGTGTCGCTGCAAAAGATCTTAAACACGGTCAAACAAACTGTGCATTGTACAACGCATATCGTTTGGCTGCTTACTTGAAACAAACGCAGGAATGTGGTGGGGGTAGCGGAGAACAGAAATGTGGTGGGGGTAGCGGGGCCTATAAATACGAGGAGACAACACCGCTTCAGCATGAGTATTATTCGAGACTCCGAAGAGGCAACATCACAGAAGACACCACCACTGACGAAGATGGCATCACAACAATATCTACAAACATTGGTTGATCAATTCAACACTCACTCAAAATCGAACCTTCTGCTAACTAAAAAATGTTCAGAACTAAAAGAACAAAGACATTACATTATTCATAGCATCAAGAAAGTGGAAACCACACATGGAGAAGCAATTCTAGTATCATTGTGCGAAGGACCTATGACTCCAGGAGATGAGCCGAAGTTTCAAGTATTTCTTCCAAAACGATTTGTTCAACTGCTACAAAATGAAGACTTGCGAGATATTCAACCGGGGACGTTGTATTTGGTATCACACGGTGTAAGCGGCAACAACTCGACGGAACTCACTCTGCACATCATGCATCATTGTACATAATGTCTCTATTTGTTTTTCTTTGTTTGTATTTCTAGTCATCAATGTTAGACTTAAGCTTATTGTATTGTAGAATGTTTGTTTAATAAAGAAAGAAAAATAAAAAAAGAATAACATTAAAAGAAAAAAAAACAAAAAAAACAGCAACATAGCAGTATATTATTTTATATACTGCTGTGTTGCTTTTTTTTAAAATTCAAATGGTTGACCTTGAACTTTCATTCAGGGTTAACTTATGAAGGGGTATAAAAGAGAGGGAGCAGTGAAGTTAGTCTCAGTCTTGTCTAACACACGCTGCAGCTAACATGTCGGTGCCACCGATGAACAATTTATTTTTCGATAACAATTTGAAGACATATTGTTGCGAGTTGCAATGTTTTAAAATACCAGGCGATCAAGTTGACGGGAAAGCTTGTCGTAAGTGCAGGTGTTTCAGCTATTGCATATGTCGATGTAAAACATATCAAATGAACCGTCAAGATAAAATACAAGAATTACGACGACGGCTTGCATTACTTTGGCGGCGAATGGAGTAGCAACCATCTGCCGCGCACTTGCCACCTGCCGCCTACCATCTGCCGCCTGCCATCTGCCGCCTGCCACCTGCCGTCCGCCATCTGCTCCGCCCCACCACACGTTTACCCCCACCATTTAGTACGATTACAACGCTAGCTTGTGAATAGCCAGTACACCTCCGGCTCTCGACCGGTGAACATCGAGCTGCTCGTCCCGACTGTGTGTTCCCTGCGGTCACATAAATAGGCGAGGAACACACAGGATGGACCGATTGGACAAACAAGCGCAGCACTTGAAAACTGCGTCTGACGGCCGCGACTCCGGATCAACAACATCGATGACGACAAACAACGGGGAACTATTGTAAACATAAATTATTGTAAACATAACTTATTGTAAATAAAAATAAATGTAAATAATAAAGTAATACATGAAGTAGTACTACCTCGCACTCGTATCATTCGATTGCTTCATTCGATTTTTTCATTCGATATTTTTATCGAATGAAAACTATCGAATCACAATCGGATTTTACGCGTGCGAGGTAGTACTTTTTTAAAATAACCTCCCCGTGACCTTGAACTTTAACCTTTCCCTCATTACGTCACAAAACCGCCTACGTCACTGGCTCAGCCTCAGATGACGTGTTTAATGACTCAGCGCTTCCGGTCACGTGACCGGAAGCCATAAATCAAGTGAGCCAGCAGCCCCCTTTCGCCACTACTAACAGTATTAGACAAAGTATTTTCTTAACTCTGGGTGTCTTTATTATGGTTCTGCATGGTAGTTCAGAAACGATAACATTTACAAAAAAAAAACTTTAAACGGGTGACATTTAAGTGTCCATTACAACTATGATTTTTTCAAGTTCGACCACCATTTTCCAATACGGTTGCTAACTTTAAAATATTTTATTTAACATCGTGTTTTTTTTGTTGTTGAACAAAATAGTTTAATACCTATAGCTTGCAAAAGCTTGAAAAATATCTTGTTTTACATGTGTATAATCATCAACGTGTAATTCGAATGTAATCGGACGTCAAACTACATTATTCAAAATTAGATTTATATTAAAATAGAATATATAATTAACACTATTAAAAGTCTTACCTTACTTGACTCTGCTTTTTTGTAATGTCCTAGAAATGTTTGTAAACTACAAATCTGATTTAATTTCTTCGTTTTATGTTGGTTCTTAAACGACTCAGTTAACAGAAGATGTAATAAAGTTTGTTTGAGAAAATATAATAAATGTACTATTTCTCGATTTAGTTGAGTAATATTGACATTTATATTAAACCTATATTTTGTTGTTCCTCAGTACATTGGTATATTGGTATTGGTGTTGTATTTGGTATATTTGTGTATTTGAGTTACACATGTAATTAGAATAATCGTATTACCTTGTCAATTTTCTGGCTGTGCAGTTGCACCGCAAAACAGGTTTTATGTTGCGGAGAAGGTGAATGTTTAACCTCATTTTTATAAGTAAGAAACCGGTACTTATCATGTGTTTTAACAGCAACCACATCCTGTACTATATGCACTATATATATGCGTGTTTCAACTTTTCTCCGCAATCAATCACGATGGTGCACACGTGCTTGATCTGCGGCAACGTATTTTCGCGTAGCGATCACCTCCGTCGCCATTTGGTCACCGTGCATGCTGATGGACGACTTTCTTTTCATTCCTGTCCCGTTTGCGGCAAATTGTTTCAAAGACGGGATAAGATGTTGAGACATTTGAACATCCATGCACGGGGACCTTATACGGACGGAGTTGCGAGCACTTCGCAAAGGACCATTGCTGGCTCTGCAGTCAGCTCTGAATCAGCACCGCTGACCGGCCCCGCTCAAGCAGCCTCTGCAGGAAGACTGATTGGTAAGTTGTTTAATTTTTAATAAAAATAACTTATATATATAAAAATAAAGGCAAAGCCCTGGCTGACTTACTGACTGACTCACTGACTTACTGACTTAGCTGTGTGTGTGTGTGTGTGTGTGTGTGTGTGTGTGTGTGTGTGTGTGTGTGTGTGTGTGTGTGTGTGTGTGTGTGTGTGTGTGTGTGTGTGTGTGTCTGTGTGTGTCTGTGTGTGTGTGTGTCTGTGTGTGTGTGTGTGTGTGTGTGTGTGTGTGTGTGTGTGTGTGTGTGTGTGTGTGTGTGTGTGTGTGTTCCATATAGATAGAGAGCTGACAATTTGTACACTGATTCTTTAGGTATAAAATAGTTTTTATTAATACATTTTTTTCAAACATTCATTTATATAGAAGCAGTTCTTGTTTGTGTACCTTTAAACATTCAAGTTAAATGTTAATGTTAGATTTTAATCAAATAAGTATTACGGATACAGTTTTCAACTGTTTTAGCGAATTTCCCCTATAAGGAAATAAACTATTACCGTAGGTCTCATGGTAAGACTTAAACCCGGGACCATAATACCTTTTTTTGTTTTGAGGTTCCCAGGTGGCAAAAAACTAATGAGATAAAAACTTTGAATTTTACAAATAAAAGTAATATATCCATTTTTAAGTTTCTTATTAAAAAATTCAAGTAACCAATTTAATATAAAATGAGACAGTTATGGTTGATTTGGTTTTGATTTTTCTAATATGAATATAAATAAATATATTTGTTTGGTGTTAGCGGTTGTAATTCCAAACATAAAATAGTTTTTATTAATAAATTATTATTTTTTTTTTATACAATTATTTATATAGAAGCAGAGTTATTGTTTGTGTACCTTTAGACATTTAAGATTCTGATGTTAATCAAATGAGAACTACGGATACAGTTTTTAACTGTTTTAGCGAATTTCCCCTATAAGGGAAAAAACTATTACCGTAGGTCTCATGGTAAAACTTAAGCCCGGGACTAATAACTTTTTGTTTTGAGGTCTCCAGATGGCAAAAAAAAAAAACACTATTTGTTCAAATATATAAAGGGTTTGTCTTGCTCTGCACAAATTAGAACTTTTTTATACTCTCTAATGTTGATGATAAAAAATGCTTTATTCACAAGTTATGTTAGTTTTTATCTTATTCTTGATCAGGTACATCATCGGTCTCTACCGTATGCTACCCTGCGGTCCAGAGTCACGGAAACACAAACAAATTAATCGATAAGGGTTTTTTTTTAAATTGTTGTTGTTTTTAACACTGATTCATCTATATATAAGCAGATTTCTTGTCTGTGCACCGTACGGATAAACTATAAGGAACAAAGGCATACAAATTTCAACTGTTTTTGCAAATGTCGCCTAGACTATAATAACTTTTTTTTGTTTTGTGGTCTCCAGATATTAAAAACACTAATTGTTTAAATTTAAATATCTATGTATGTATGTATGTTAACACATAAACTTGAGTAAAAAAAAAAAACTTTCGATTTTGGCTCAAATGTGTAAATTGACATTATTGAAACTAACTAAGGAAAATCCAAAAATTAGAACTTTTTTAATACCCTCTAATGTCGATGATAAAAAATGCTTTATTCACAAGTTATGTTAGTTTTTATTTTATTTTTGATCAGGTACATTATCGGCCCCTACCGTATGCCACCCTGCAGTCCAGGGTCACGAAAACACAAACAAACCGATCGGTAAGTGTTTTTTTTTTTTGTTGTTGTTGTTGTTTTCAAACACTAATTTAATTTATCTCTATATAACAGGTAGTAATGAGATAAAACTTTGAATTTTACAATTAAAAGTAATACAGGCCTATCCATTTTTAAGTTTTATATTAAAAAATTGTAATAATCAATCTAATATAAAATGAGACAGTTATGGATGATTTGGTTTTGATTTTTATAATATGAAAGAACTATTAGTTTTGCAAAAAGAATATATATATAAATATATTTATTTTTTGTTTGGCTTTAGCGGTTGTGAGACCAAACAAAGTTCCAGCGCGCTGGTTCACCCAAGAATACATGGAGCAGGCTGAACGACTAGAAAGACGACTCCAAAGGGCACGTAGACGAGAAGAAAGACGAATTCGTCATCAAGCCCTGGAGCTCATCGATCCTCAACCAGGTCCTAGTGGGGTCCGTCATTCTCGTCCTGGACCAAGCAGGGACCCCCAGCCTGCTCTAAGTGTGATACCGATAATATTTATCGATAGCGATTCTGATTAATCCTAGGTATGTATTACTATTATGTAGGTATAGGATAGTGATTCTTTTTTTTAACACAGGGCGAGAGTCATATATTTATTCTATATTATTGAGTAAAACAAACCGGTCGGTAAGTGTTTTTTGTTGTTGTTGTTTTCAAACACTAATTTAATTTATCTCTATATAACAGGTAGTAATGAGATAAAACTTTGAATTTTACAATTAAAAGTAATACAGCCCTATCCATTTTTAAGTTTTATATTAAAAAATTGTAGTAATCAATCTAATATAAAATGAGACAGTTATGGATGATTTGGTTTTGATTTTTATAATATGAAAGAACTATTAGTTTTGCAAAAAAATAATATATATATATATAAATATATTTTTTTTGTTTTTTGTTTGGCTTTAGCGGTTGTGAGACCAAAGAAAGTTCCAGCGCGCTGGTTCACCCAAGAATACATGGAGCAGGCTGAACGACTAGAAAGACGACTCCAAAAGGCACGTAGACGAGAAGAAAGACGAATTCGTCATCAAGCCCTGGAGCTCATCGATCCTCAACCAGGTCCTAGTGGGGTCCGTCATTCTCGTCCTGGACCGAGCAGGGACCCCCAGCCTGCTCCAAGTTTGATACCGATAATATTTATCGATAGCGATTCTGATTAATCCTAGGTATGTATTACTATTATGTAGGTAAAGGATAGTGATTCTTTTTTTTAACACAGGGCGAGAGTTATATATTTATTCTATATTATTGAGTAAAACCTAAAATAATTAAATAAAACTTTAAAATTTACAAATAAAAGTAATAACTCAATTTTTTTTAAGAATTAAGGAATAAATCTAATTTAAATAAAAAACCTTCTTATTCTGAAAAAAAACTATTAATTTTGCAACAAAAAAACAATATATATATATATATATATATATATATATATATATATATATATGTATACATATATGAACGTTTTTTACTGAGCTAACTAAGACGTGTTTTGCCGGCGGACCAGTCACGGTTCAAGACATTGCTAGTCAGTGTCTAACAATTAATGAAAACTCAGTTAAGTCCCTCGGTTTTTTGTTCCATATTATTGAAATGTGTGACTAAAGTATGATTATTGAGTAACACAAATTTTTTTGTACCATTGACAGTAGTGTATTTTTAGGCTTTTAGTGCTACAGTAAAGACGTGATCCTAATAATATTTACCGATAGTGATTCCGATTAATCCTAGGTATGTATTACTATTATGTGGGTATAGGATAGTGACTCTTTTTTTTTAACACAGGGCGAGAGTTCTATATTTTAATTTTGCAACAAAAAAAACAATATATATATATATATATATATGTATAACGTTTTTTTACTGAGCTAACTAAGACGGGTTTTGCCCGGCGGGTCGGTCACGGTTCAAGACATTGCTAGTCAGTGTCTAACGATTAGTGAAAACGCAGTTAAGTCCCTCGGTTCTTTGTTCCATATTATTAAAATGCATATTACTAAAGTATGATTATTGAGTAACGCAATTTTTTTTTGTACCATTGACAGTAGTGTATTTTTTAGGCTTTCTGTGTTACAGTAAAAAAGTTCTATTAGGTTACAATACAAATACATTCGTACATATGTTTCTTTCAATAATTTTGAGAGTGTTGTTTTGGGAATTTTTAGGACTTAGCTATCGTGATACCTTGTCCGCTGCCTTGACAACCCCATTTGTGCAAATTTGATTGGGCAGTGGGACATCCCAGCCTGTACAAAACTATTTTGGTGAGTGACTTATCTTTTTAACCTAAACTTAAACTTACAAAGGGTTTCTTCTTGTCCTCCGACCATTATTTCTCAAGTAGTGATTGTGCGTAACTAAAATTAACTAATACGTAATCATTAACACATAATCAAGTCTATGGTTTTTTCTTATAAGGGACTCAATACAATATGATATTATGCTTGTTTAAAATAGTTATAAAGCTAGTCAGAATTAAAATGTGTGTTTTTATCGCTTCAGTGTTTCATAATTAAATTTTGATTTGTAAATATAATAATAATAATTATTTACTAAATAAATTAACTCACCCTATTATTGATTTAGACAATTGTTCATTGTAAATATTATTTACCAAATAGAATATAAAATTTATAAGCTATTTAAAAAGATTAGTTGTTTTGGGATTTTTAGGACTTAGCAATTGTGATACCTTATCCGCTGCCTTGACAACCTATTTGTGCAAATTTGATTGGGCGGTGGGACAACCCAGCCTGAACAAAACTATTTTGGTGAGTAACTTATCTTTTTAAACCTGAACCTAAACTTACATAGGGTTTCTTCTTGTCCTCCGACCATTATTTCTCAAGTAGTGATTTCCCATGTTATTCTTATGAGGGACTCAATATAATATGATATTATGCTTGTTTACTAAAGTCTATTAATTTAACTTGGTAAGTACTTTCCCCTAGTTAGGATTCGCTATTGTTAACATGCGTCATTCTCGTTATAGAAACCTTGCATACTCACACCCACGAGAGGTTTATGGTAAATTTAAATGAAAAGCTTTATTAGAAATTCGCAGAGTATGCATGTTTGCTGCAAAGGGTATTTTTATCACATGTTAGTAAATAAATCTTGTAACGTTTAAACCAATGTTGTTTTTTAAGCATTAAAAAGCGGCAAATTAAGCATTTATTAATCAAATGGTATTATATCTATAATTTAAGTAGTTATTTATAAACAACCCCCGTTACATACTCAGCGAATTTCCATTGCATATTTTTACCTTACTACCACATGAAGCCACTTACCAAGTATCATTACAATATATTTATAAAGTTATAGCAACCTTGCATACTTACACCCACGGGAGCTTTATGGTAAATTTAAATAAAAAGCTTTATCGGAAATTCGCAGAGTATGCATGTTTGCTGCAAAGGGTATTTTTATCACATGTTTAGTAAATAAATCTTGTAACGTTTAAACCAATGATGTTTTTAAGCATTAAAAAGCGGTAAATTAAGCATTTACTAATCAAATGGTATTATATCTATAATGTAAGTAGTTATTTATAAACACCCCCGTTGCATACTCAGCAAATTTCCATTGCATATGTTTACCTTACTACCATATGATGCCACTTACCAAGTATCATTACGATATATTTATAAATTAGCATGATAAAACATTTCATTTATTCGTCAAAGAATAACATTAGAGTTGAGTATTGTGGAGTAAATATTGTATTGTATTAACCATTAGGGTTGCACGAGGATTGTGCAAATATCAGTAGATTACAACTATATAAAGCCACATATACCAAAGATTTAACAATATATGATAAGAAATACGAGTTTGGCTTTACAAAACAATAATTTTGGTGTTTAAATTGTAATTCTACGTCCAATTGCTGCAGAGATATTCTAAGTGTTAAACACAATACATTTTCCAATGTTATCCTTATGGAAAATAATTCAAATTTGATATCGCGATTATTTATATATTATATATGAATGTTGATGCAACTTGGTATGCGAATTCACCTAGTACTCGTATATTAATATTTGTACAATAAATTTTGCTAATTTTCCCCGCAGCAGCAAACCTCCATCCTCAGCCTCATGTTATTCTTATGGAGAAAAAGTAAAATGTAATGTCTCCCTTAATTATAAACGTAAATTAATAAAACTTGGCATGCAGCTTTGACTAGTTTGATAGTTGTATAAAACACATATTTTATGATCCTTGTTGCGCAAACCTGCGTATCAAGAATCAAGAATCAAGAATACTTTATTGTCACACGACTATATAAATACAGCATTAACAATTGTCACAAATACAAACTTAAATAGCTAAAATAACAGACTGCTAAAATACATAATTCATTTCCAACTAAACATCCCTTTTTTCAGATATATAATCTTTAACACTGTAGTACTCTTTTTCAATTAAGTATTTTTTTTTTTTTTTTAGTCTACATTTAAATTTTACAACGTCCACCTGAGTTTTCAGGATTTGAGGGAGAACATTAAAAAGCTTAATGGCAGAATAGTAAGTTTGGTTTTGAAAGGAAGTTGTGTTGTGTCGGGGAATATGGATTAGGTTAGTGTTGCGAAAATTATATCTATTGGCAATGCGTTGAGGAAAAACGTGTTTGTTTTTAACCAGAAATGAAAGACACTCTAAAATGTAAATCGATGGGAATGTTAGCAAGTTGTTTGCCGAAAACACACCTCTGCATGATGCGTATCGGTCCATACCATAAATCAGTCTTATGGCTTTTTTTCTTTTTTCAGTACCCAGCTTTCAATTTCATTCTTATGGAGAATAAATAAAATGCTATAAATCGCGTATTTACTCGTGTACTTTTATGATACTTGGCAAGTGGTTTTATGTGGTAGCAAGAAACATATACATGCATTGGAAATTCGCTGAGTACGCAGGTTTGCTGCTACGGGGGTATTATATAGTAATATTTTATTTATAATATGAAGATAATATGAAGGGTTGAATTTATAGGGCTAACGTTCCTGGCAACGTCAAGCGGAATGACGGTGAATCTCCCGCAGTCATCAACGCTACGTCACACCGCCGCTACCTTTGTCTGTGACTGCACTTGAACATTCACAGTGGATGAGACTTCAATTCTTTGACACTCTCAAGGTCATGCAACCTTTCAATCTAGGTTAACTTATGATCGATTAATATGGGGAACCGGAAATTGTAGTAGATTATTAGTAATACAGTAAAGAGCTCTCAAGAATAATGTAACAGTAGATGCGGGATGACGGTGAATCACCCGCAGTCATCAACGCTACGTCACACCGCACTACCTTTGTCTGTGACTGCACTTGATCATTCACAGTGGATGAGACTTCCGTTCTTTGACACTCTCTAAATCATGCAACCTTTCAATTTAGGTTAACTTATGATTGATTAATATGAGGAACCTAGAAATTGATGAATTTCAGTAGTATGCTGTTTAAATTAATTATTTACAGTGTCCTTACAGTGTCTATGTAAGTAGTGTCTTATCAAAATGCTATACACTATAAACAGCTTGCAATAATTATCTAACATTATCGTCAATTTTTATATTACAAGCAGCAAGTTTTGTACATTTGAACCTTGATAAATTTTCCTTCAGAAGACAAATTCATAATTATAACACGAGAAATATTAACCATATAGACTTGCCACATCCAAATTCAACATTTTGACAAAGATGCTCAGACTACATATCAATCAAAATTTACAACAAAATTCTTTCAGAAATAAAATATTTAAGTAACATAAGACAATTCAAAAATAAATTAAAGCAATACCTTATCGTTAAATGTCTATACAAAATTGAAGATTTTTTAAATGAAAACAACAATGAAAATATAATATAAATTTAAAATCAAAATGTTGTGTTTCAAGATTGGACGAAGATTATTTTGCAAGATTCAAGGATTTAAATAATCAAAAATTCTATCAGTTATTATTAGCATTACATACTCTGTTAATGTAATTTAGTCTTAACCATAATTTAATTATGGCAATTAAGATACTTACCAATAAAGAAATAAATAAAGAAAGAAATAAATACTTTTGCAATGGAAGCAGGAATTAGGCTTCTTTTACCACTAGTTGCATTCTGCTAATGCTGCCAGCTGCCATTTAGTACACATAGTGTCCGCAATCTTTCGCCGATTTCTTCATTTTGTGTTTCATTGTCGAAAGTGCAGGAGCTAAACAATGCCTTATTATATTTGTTTACAATGGATTAAGTGTGGAAACAACATGTGTGAAACATCTGACATAATTGTTACCTTCTGATCCGTCCGTTGACGAATTAAAACTTGTACTACACACGGCCAGAAATCGGGGCGCCTGTCGAGAGGGAGCGATTATCTTATCGGTACCTTCCTAGATATTCATCGACTATCAGGACATTGTAGTAGATTATTAGTAATTCAGTAAAAAGCCTCAAGAATAATGTAACAGTAGATGAACCCTGCCAAAATATTTTGAGATTAATGAATGAAACGCATATCACTAGTCTTTTCTAAATTAGTATTTAATACTTTCCAGGCTATTCGCCCTTGAGTCTAAATAATTAGTTGTTAATATATCAAAGTCTTTTTATTGTCATCACATTGATATTTTACTGTAACTACCATTTGTAAAATGTAGAGTGTTATTCTTTGTTTATTTTGAGATTAATGAATGAAACATATATCACTAGTCTTTTCTAAATTAGTATTTATACTTTCCAGGCTACTCGCCCTTGAGTCTAGATAATTAGTTGTCAATATATTTTATTGTTTAACTACCATTTGTAAAATGTAGAATGTTATTCTATGTTTAATAAACCCCTCATTGAAATTTTGAAGGTCTGTGGAGGCGTGTCCTGAAGACTGTCCAAGCAATTTAGGGAGCAGCTCGTTCTTGATTATCTATATATTTAATTCCGTAAGCAAATCGGTCCCCCATAAAATATCTCGAGCTAGGAAAAAGTGAAGGTACATTATTCATTTTAAAGCTTGTAATTTTCAATCTTCCAATAGCTTTACATCAGTGTTTTTATTATTTTTATTTAGCACTAACCACAGTATTTGATGTTATATGTTGGGGCTGATTGATTTTCATTATATATTACAATTTTTTCATAAACATCACCTGCTCTGTCAATTAAAGTGTTTTAAGAATGGTTTATCATACAACCTTTCATCTACTATCAGGAAGTTGTAGTATATTATTAGTAATTCAGTAAAGAGCCCCAAGAATAATGTAACAATAGATGAACCCTGCCAACAATATTTTGAGATTAATGAATGAATGAAACGTATATCACTAGTCTTTTCTAAATTAGTATTTATACTTTCCAGGCTACTCGCCCTTGAATCTAGATAATTAGTTGTTAATATATTTTACTGTTTAACTACCATTTGTAAAATGTAGAATGTTATTCTATGTTTAATAAACCCCTCATTGAAATTTTGAAGGTCTGTGGAGGTGTGTCCTGAAGACTGACCAAGCAATTTAGGGAGCAGCTCGTTCTTGATTATCTATATATTTAATTCCGTAAGAAAATCGGTCCCTCATGAAATATCTCGAGCTAGGAAAAAGTGAAGGTACATTATTCATTTTACAGCTTGTAATTTTCAATCTTCCAATAGCATTACATCAGTGTGTTTTATTATTTTTATTTAGCACTAACCACAGTATTTGATGTTATATGTTGGGGTGCTGATTGATTTTTATTAAATATTACAATTTTTTCATAAAAATCCCCTGCACTGTCAATTAAAGTGTTTTAAGAATGGTTTATCATACATCCTTTCAATCTACTATCAGAAAGTTGTAGTATATTATTAGTAATTCAGTAAAGAGCCCCAAGAATAATGTAACAGTAGATGAACCCTGCCGACAATATTTTGAGATTAATGAATGAATGAAACGTATATCACTAGTCTTTTCTAAATTAGTATTTATACTTTCCAGGCTACTCGCCCTTGAATCTAAATAATTAGTTGTTAATATATTTTACTGTTTAACTACCATTTGTAAAATGTAGAATGTTATTCTATGTTTAATAAACCCCTCATACCATTGTAAATATTTGTTAAAATAGTAATCACTTCTTAATTATGAAATGTATTTAACAATGTTGATTGTTTGGAGGTTTAGTTGAGAGTTTTTATTTCTGTTGTTTGTGTACTTTTGAGCATTTGCTAATCACAGTTGTCTGTACAAAGAGGTCTTTAGTTATCTACAGTAGTTCCTGTGATGTGTACAATTTGTACTAAACTGTAATGCTAGTTTAATTATCCCACATGTAATGTATGTATAAGAACTTTATAAGTTTCCTTGTTTATCTATTTTCTAAATTTACATGATTAAAAATTATTGTTAGTTTGAATACAATTTGTAGACAACTTATTTTTGTTGTGCTCCTTTCCCCTTGGATGGTAAGAGAAGGATTGAACTGCCCGATTTCTCCCACAACATGGGGATAAAGTGCCACTGGATATCAAAAACACAATGTTTCTATATAAAGCCTTGAACGTATTGGGCCCATAAATACTTATACTACGAGTATATTGTAAAAGGTTTTTTAAGTGGTGGTAATTTATTTGCTTTTATAAAATAAATAAAACTTGTACGTTTTATTTGATATCGTTTTAAGAGTTAAAAATGTAATTAATAACCAGAAATTTATTGAATATATCATACATCCATACAATTACAACCATACAATTTGTTACTATTTTACTCTGGGCTCCAACATTTACAACATGAAACCTTGAATCTCCCCATCCTAACAGTAAGCAACTTGGACTTAAGTTCAAAGGGGTTTGGTTTAAAATTGCGTGTGTGTTCTATTAAAACTTTAGATTTATTAGGGATAACAGATTGAAACCTAATACCTAATGAGAACACATAAGTACCTAATGCTAGCGATATTAATTTAGTTTAAAAGACGAGACAATTGTATAGAAGTATACCAGATTCTCATAATCCATAGGCATTACACCAACATTTATGACGTTTAGAATTGTTTCTAACTAGCAAGAAATTGCAATTCTACTCATTTGAATGAATCTTATTTACATTTGTATTGCATGTTAAGATATAATAATAATAATATATAAAACTGTTGATAAATAGCGTACAAGTTATATCAATACTCTATGTACTTGAATGTAGTAAAATAATTAACATTACTTGAAAGCATTTTTTAATTTAAGTGCAAATTATATAATACATTAAGTTATAATATTTATATTCTTTAGATTTATTAGGGATAACAGATTGAAACCACAAGTTATATCAATACTCTATGTACTTGAATGTAGTAAAATAATTAACATTACTTGAAAGCATTTTTTAATTTAAGTGCAAATTATATAATACATTAAGGTATAATATTTATATTCTTTAGATTTATTAGGGATAACAGATTGAAACCTAATATGTAATGAGAGCAGATGGGTACCTAATGCTAGCGATATTAATTTAGTTTGAAAGACGATACAATTGTATAAAAGTATTCCAGATTCTCTCAGACTCACATAATCCATAGACATTACACCAACATTTATGGCGTTTAAAATGGTTTTTAACTAGCAAGAAATTGCAATTCTACTCATTTGAATGAATCTTATTTACATTTGTATTGTATATTAAGATATAATAATAATAATATAAAAAACTATTGGTCAAAAGCGTAAAATGGTTGTACCCTCAAACAACCGCTTAATGTTAGTCTGATCGACCTCCGAGTCGGCGTATTGGATAGCTAATTTTGATTACAATATGAATATATAAAAACCTCACAACCCTCCGATACAATGTTCTAATCAGTTTACTAGGCTTCGGATAGCCAAAGGCGCTGTGCACCGCGGCGCGCCGCGCTCCCCGGCCACTCGCTGTTTAATATGTGACGCACGGCTCAAACTATAGTATAATGTAGGCATTTTGTTATTGGAACGATTTTACTATATAGAATACTTTCGTTTATTAATTATTATGTATGATTTTATTACCTTTCGCACTTGTAATACACGTAAATCTTAATCTGTCATAGAATTTATTGCTTATACAATTTTTGCTGACATTGCACTGATTATATATATATATATAAAATGAAGTTGACAAAAAAGCTTGTCGTAAGTGCAAGTGTTTCAGCTATTGCATATCTAAGTGTAAAACATATCAAATGAACAGACAAAATAAAAATACAAGAGTATTACGTCGACGCAGTATTAAATTACTTTTGCGGCGCGGCGAATGTAGTAGAGAGCATCTGCCTTTGCACCTGCCGTTCCGGCTATAAAACCTGAGGCTGTCCGCAAAGAGCTCACAGTCTCAAGCCAACAGTCTAGCTAGCTGTTTGTTGGAGCTGTCCGTAATAGCATCTTTAGTATAGAGTTGGTACCACTGTATATTAGAGATGCTACCTTAGCTTAAAGCATGTTAGAATAACGCTTGTAGTTTGCTGCTAGTAAATGTAGTTAGTTTAACTGATTGTGGTGTTTGGTGTTGGTTTTTTGAAGTGTTTTATTTACTAATGAAATATGTACTTTTCTTTCACGCTTTAAACTGGCCTTTGGTCAAAACTTGGGTTCGCAGTAGCCTGACGCCGGGTGTTTGGATCTAAGTCCTACCGGGTTCTAGCGATACTATTGACCTTTGTAAAACCGACCTTGGGTGTTCGTTGTAAATTTTTTCGAATACTCCCTGCAAACCATTTGTAACTTCTTGGGGGTTAATCAATAAAAGGTTCCGGTTATCAGGTTTATTGCCTATAACTGTGAGTATTTTCCCTTTTGAATTTTAAAATCAGTCTTTGTAATCCTACCTTGGTCAAAACTTGGGTTCGCAGTAGATTGGCGCCCGTTACTGACCCACGTCCGACTGGGTTCCAGTATGCTGTTGACCTTTGTACAACCGACCTTGGTTGATCTTTGAAAAATAACTTGTAAATATAAAATCGGTCCTTGTAATTCTACCTTGGTCAAAACTTGGGTTCGCAGTAGATTGGCACCCGTTACTGACCCACGTCCGACTGGGTTCCAGTTTGCTGTTGACCTTTGTACAACCGACCTTGGTTGATCTTTGAAAAATTAACTTTAACTTTAACTGTTCAATTTGTTTAAATATTAGTGGGTAAAGTCTTTTATTTTTTCAAAGTAATGTATCTTGCTTCTCATCCCTTTCCTAATCCCTCTAAGGTATGGCGCGCAAACCGACCTTGTGTCAATACGGCGCGTAAACCGGTTGACATTACCTTTCTTAGCCTGAGAAACTGTTGTGATTCTTTCTTCTTTTTTTTGGGGTTTTTTCTTTATTTTTCGTTATTAAAATCATTGCTTGTAATTCCCTGTCCCCTAATACAGAGCGGGGAATAGAGCAGTTTGTGGTCCAAGTGAGGATCACTTACTGCTCTATTCCCCGTTTTGGCAACATGTTCAGATGACCTTGAGGACTTAGAAGATTCTCGTTTCTTAGAGTACTACCCAAGAATGCAGACTCACTCTGTCAGCTGTACAAGGATAGCTTATTCTCAATGTTTAGTGGGTACTTAGGTTACGCGGATTGATCAAACAAACAAATTGGTGCAAACACAATTCAGATCCGACCAAGGGTATAGCAGCAACAGCGAAAAAACAACTATTTTCAAGGTCAAATCTAAGTAATTTCTTTATTTCTAGTTTAACATATGCCAAGTGGGTACTCTACTGTCGCGGCTTGGCAAAATAAACAAGAAGGTGCAAACACAATTCAGATCCGACCAAGGGTATAGCAGTAATAGCCAAAAACAACTATTTTGAAGGTCAAATCTAAATAATTTCTTTATTTCTAGTTTAACATATGTCAAGTGGGTACTCTACTGACACGGCTCAGCAAGACGAACCATAAGGTGCAGTCAGAATTCAGATCCGACCAAGGGTATAGCAGCAACAGCGAAAAAACATCTATTTTCAAGGTCAAATCTAAATAATTTCTTTATTTCTAGTTTAACATATGCCAAGTGGGTACTCAAATTACGCATACCGATCAGGGGAACAAGTTAGTGCAAACAGAATTCAGATCCGACCAAGTGTATAGCAGTAATAGCCAAAAACAACTATTTTGAAGGTCACATCTAAATAATTTCTTTATTTCTAGTTTAACATATGACAAGTGGGTACTCAAATTACGCGGATTGATCAGAGGAACAAGTTGGTGCAAACAGAATTCAGATCCGACCAAGGGTGTAGCAGTAGCCAAAAATAACTATTTTCAAGGGCAAGCCTATATAACTTCTTTATTTTTGGCTTAAAGTTATTGTGCGATGTAAAACTTGGTGGGGGGACTGGTATGGTGGGGGGACTGGTGTGGTGGGGGAAGAGTCGAGTACCTAACCTACGCGCAAACGCTACATCACTATATGTCTAGCTCTTGCGCGGTACACATGGATTCACAAATACAAGACAATAATGTTTCTTCCACATCTTTATCTTTTAATATATACCAAGCTGACACTAATGAATCGACTGATCAAATACAAGTACAAGAAGTGTCTACCACAACATCCTCTGATACAGAAGCAATTACGTTATCCTTGATGGGATTTAGCTAATGGATATTTTATTCATAGTCTTCCTCCCCGCTCCAGCTGCCATCTGCCGCCTGCCACCTGCCGCCTGCCATCTGCCGTCCGCCATCTGCTCCGCCCCCACCACACTTTTACCCCCACCATTTTGTTTGATACCAAAACGCTAGCTAGCGAATAGTCAGTACACCTCCGGCTCTCGACCGGTGAACATCGAGCTCTCCGAGACGCTCTTCACAAAATAACAATATAATTTCACTCAAGATCTGATAGGTGTTTTTATTTCATTGCCGTCAGGTATTATTTCCACCTGACAGCAATGAAATGCAAACACCTAACAGAACAGATAGGTGTCGAAAACACAACATGGACTCTGCGCAGGAATTAAAGTATCAACCGTCTTTCATCAGAAAGCGAAGTGATGGCCGCAACTAAATTATTGTAAATAAAATAAAGTAATATTTGTAATAGTACTACCTCGCACTCCTATCATTCGATTGTTTCATTCGATGGTTTTCTTTCGATATTTATTATCGATTAACTATCGAATCACAATCGATTTTACGAGTGCGAGGTAGATTTTTTTAAAAAACTTCACCGTGACCTTGAACTTTGAACTTTCACTCATTACGTCACGAAACCGCCTACGTCACTGGCTCAGCCTCAGATGACGTATTTATTCACTCAGCGCATCCCTCAGCCTCAGATAACGTATTTTTTCACTCAGCGCATCCGGTCACTGACCGGATGTGACGTCACTTCCGGCGCTAAACCGGCAAACCCACACTACTTGCCGTATTTAGGAGCTGTGCGTCCCTGGGCGCAGCCGGTGGTGCGGGCTCTTATTGGGATTCGTGTAGTGCGGGACTCCTTTGTGATGAGGGCCCCTAGGCGCGCGCCTATGTAGCCTATGCTTAAATCCAGCCCTGGAGACGATAGCAGTAGAACAGTATAATGCTATGCTCATCGGTAAAATGTTTTATTTGATTCCAAAATTATTCAATACATATCCAAAATCAGGTAATTTATTGTTTATTAAGTATAGTTCAACAGTGCAATAGACTTCGTCATCTAAATAATGAATAATTCAGTCAAATAACACAATAATAAATATGGATGCTTAGGTCAAAAACAATGTATAAATATATTTGAGGTCAACCATTAGTCTTTTAATTTTATAAATGGGTTGTGAGGTGCCATTGACAAAATCATATGCAGTTTGTCAATTAGATGGTACAATAACGGACGGTTTCGATTACGAATACAATTTATGGTAATATGGCTGGGTTCTCCGGGGATTTTTCCGGGAATGAGGTTTTTATTTCGGGTAAAATTGGGGATTACGAGTCAGGTTTCCGGATAAAAAAATCACTTGCTGACTTGCTGTTGGCAACGCTGGTTTTCTGTTGTCGATGACCGTTGTTGATGTAGAAGTTGATCGTGGTCGGTGGTCGGTTGTCTGCATTGTTCTTCTTATTAGTGATAGTGGTGTGCTATGTATATGGAAGGTGTCGGTCGGTGATTTATTACTAGGTAGATAGTTATTTAGTCTCAGTAGATCACCTTTTTCCATACATTCCATACATTATTGAGACCAGTTTTTAGTTTTGCAATACATCGATAACAATTTTTTTTGGGTACCAATTAATAAGCTGCGTTGTTTGCTCTTACAACACACACCTTGATTCTTCTAAGACCCTTGTTAGTTCAAAATGTTTCATTTAAAGAATATTTCAAAAATGCCAATTAGATCAATGAACAGCGATTTGAATAAATTATTGAAGCATTCACCTCCTTTACTATTAGTCTCACAACGGGCAATTCATGAAATCCCGGACAGGTTAAAAGATGTCCCTACTGCAGAAAATCCAAGATTCTTCGACATGGTAGAGTTCTTTTTCCATCGTGCATGTCAGATTGCCGAAGATCATTTGGTGGAAGATATGAAGACTAAACTGTCCGTTGAAGAAAAGAAAAAAAAGGTAAAAGGAATATTGATGGGTATGCAGCCTTGTGACCACATAATTGAAATAAATTTTCCTGTTCGACGTGATAGTGGAGATTATGAAATGATTCAAGGTTATCGTGCTCAGCACAGTACTCACCGAACACCTTGCAAAGGAGGTAAGATACCTAATTTTTAGAGCCTTCAAGTTATAGCCTTTAGAACTACCGGTAACCTAACATTTGTAACTTATTTTATATAGCACTTAGTAAGTTCACCTAGCCCTATTAAGTATTCGGGCATTATACTTACAAGCCACCGGTATCTAGGCTTATATTTTTGATTTGATCTAAAGATATTTCTTACAACCAATTGATTTTTAACTGTTTACCCCATGGAAATAACTAGCCTACTATGTTTCGGGTACAGTATGATAAGTGTCTACCAAAACAATTGAATATAAAATATCACACGTTACCATGATTGATTCACCGATAACCATCTTCCCATTCGATCGTTATTGTTTGTAATACACGATCACGGAGTGTTTTACCTTACAGTGCTCTATGGTGATAAGTTAGCTTACCCCATTAACATAAACTGTGCTTACCCCATTAACATGAACTGTGATAAACTAACTTAAACCTAAGTCCGCAAACACTGTTTTTGTCATGTTTGGTGGTTTTCATTTTGTTTTCGATATTCTCATCTGTATTATCGATGGGTACAGTTCCGCAGACGTACCTACGATATATTATCGAATGAAAATATCGATCCATTATAAATATCGATTGGAATTCGGTATTTAGTATATCAATCGAATTAATGGTTATTATCACTATTTCCAACAATATTTATACCGTATTAAATCATCTGTTTTGAAATATAATTTGTTTACTTTATTTGTTTATATTATTTCCTTTCCTTGGTAAGTAAACTAAAATTAACTTACCTTTATCGCAAGGAAGTCTCATTTTATAATGAAGGTCTATTTGAACACTTCTTAAAAGCAGTACAAAAATTGTACCCTGGTTTGTAAATAAGTTTAATCTGATGTGTTTTGTGGGTACATGTTTTTTGTTAGTATGTGTTGTTATTAAATTCGTTTCATGTTTTATCCCTTGTTAATTTGTTTAATATATTTGGTTATTTAGAGTGTGTATATTTACTTATTTAATATTATAGAGTGTGGAAATTCACTATCTGGGGTAGCGTGATGAGAAACATAGGGTGCAGTACGATAAGCGTCCACCAAAACAATCGAATATAAAATATCGGATTACCCTACCATCGATAAGGGTACAGTTCTGTAGACGTACCTACGGTTATGTTATCGAATAAAAATATCGATCGTTTATAAACATCGATATAATATCGAATGAAACTATCGATCGATTATAAATATTGATCGGGATTCGGTTGAAATACGAAACCCGAATCCCGATATTTTTTTGTATACTAGAACAGAGAACAGATTTAATCATGAATGAAAATCAGATTAAAAATACTTGATATTTTGTCCCTCTTGGGGACTTCATCAGAAGAAAAGAGAATGAAGTATAAAATGGCTGCTTGTAAACCAACTTAGTTTAGGCTGTAAACCAGCAGCTTAGTTTACAAGCAGCCATTTTATACTTCATTCTCTTCTCTTCTGATGAAGTCCCCAAGAGGGACGAAATATCAAGTATTTTTTGTGTTTTTTTTATGTGTCTCCTGTGCTACACCTGTTTTATTCTCTCCAGGTAAGCTAGCTGTCTATCCTTTTCCCTCTCACAGCCTAGAGCTTTTCCAAATGAACCCTACTTAACCTAATAAGTAATCCTTGTCAAACTCACCAACCAACCACCCAAACCTATTTATTTTTGCCTCATACCCCTATTTAGATTAGGTATGATCTGTTTAATCTGGTTTAATCTGTTTAGCCTAATTTAGTTAAAAGTCGTCGCGTTTTTACCCTAGACCAACCGCTGTTAAAAGACGTCACATCCTGATCCTTAATCCGATCATTTGATCGGTGATGCAGTTTCATTACAGAATGTGATTAAGATGTGCGATGCAATCAATCGTATCGCATATCACATCAATAGTTGTTGTAGATGCTCATTGTATATCGCGCAGTTGGTACTCCTGTCGTATGACGAACATTTCCATATGTTTACCAGTATTACCAAGGAAACCTGGGACAGTCATTTGTGAAAGTTACGTCATTACTTGCTTTAAAACTATTGTATTTTTATTGCAAGTCCACCATTACTCCCCTCCAACTGTTTGTCACCAGCGAATATTGGAACTGTCCATGCCTTGTAATATAATAAATGTTAAATGTTCATATTTTCAGTCAAAACTATGTTTGCGAGAAAAATGAGGATCATCTAAGGTGTCAGGTAAAATTTGTCATTTAAGAGTAGAATTCTCCAAAATAAACAACGGACCCTAATATTCTATTTTTACTGGTATTTTACTAACAGGCTACGTTACAAGTGATCATGTGTTCGGTAAGACTGCTCGGATTCTAAAAACATGTTTAACTAAGCCTAAGTAGTTCTTTAATGCTAGGCTAATTTAAATTTGGAATTAATGGCTATTTCTGTTACAGATTTTGGTTTGGTTTGATGACATTTTATAACTTGATACAGTGGCTTTCTTTAAAAGTGGCTGGTTAGCGAAATTCTGAATGTGAAGGTTTAAATCTAGTGTTATGGCTATGATTTCTAATCCCATAGCAATATAAACATAGGTATTACTAGCGAATGTGTGTAATTTTAAAATGTTTCTTATTACGCCATTCGTATCTTAATACTCCACTCTCCTCTACTATAAATGTGCGATTCGGCAACACTATATAATTGCGTTGCCATTTCACAATCATATTGTTATATGTGAACTATAAACCACATCGGCTCTGGCATATTGTATTAGCCTATTTAAAGTCTATAATTTGTAATTTGACAAATCACAATAGGAATAGGTAGTTATTAATAGGACTATTGAATGGTTGATGCTAGGTTTACAATTATCTTAAATTATACCAAATGAACATTTCTTTAGCTCTACTAAGTATGCATTGCATTTTTCATCACTCTCTAAATGAGTGATAACAAATATGAATGTTGGTATAACTGTCTTTACTACCCATCACATTTCCAGATGGGGCACACACGAGAAAAATTAAGGAGCAGAATTTTAAAGCTCTCCTCATGGAGTTAGACTTGGAAGGAATAACACTAGTGGCATTATAATTTAACTAATAGGCTATGCTCATTACAGGTATTCGTTTCTCAGAAGAGGTATCAAGGGATGAAGTCAAAGCTCTCTCTGCACTGATGACCTTCAAGTGTGCGTGTGTTGACGTTCCTTTTGGAGGAGCAAAAGCTGGCGTCAAAATTGACCCCAAGAAGTACAGCGAATTCGAACTCGAAAGGATTACACGCAGGTTCACCTTGGAATTGGCCAAGAAAGGATTTATTGGTAATTAAACTGTTTTGAATTAAATCCACTTTTTAAACTTTCTTGTAAATCTAGTTTTAACTGAGATATATTTAGTCCATTCTAAACAGTTCAAAAAATGTAAATGTGTTTGCTTGACCAACTCCAAAAATTACAATTTCTGCCTGTTAATTTTATAATATTCGGAGAGCTGAAAACAAATTTTACTAGTTTTAGGCCTATGTCATCTAGTTAAAATATGATGTCCACTTGCCTTGTGCTGTAGGGCCTACGTGTTTTCACGTTTACAGGATGTAATAAAATACGAGATGTAATACGGGATGTAAATTCGGGATGTAATAAAATAATGTAATCAAAGGGTTTTCCACATTTACAGAAATCAACATATATTCAGTACGGCATGAACTAAGCGGTGTTATTTTATACATATTCTGATCTCCATTAATACCATACTTTAGTTCTTAATTTAAATAAATAAATAAAATGGTCTTTTATTTAGAGCGTTTTTCATGAACATTACATGGTTTTCAAAACAACTCGAGTCACATAAAATTGATAACACAAAGCTATTTATAACAAAAATTATCTAATAATATTATACAATGTTATATGACTTAAAACTAACAAAATTGACCTGATCAAAATCAAAATCTTTTAAATCTGTCCACTTAATAACACATTTTGCAATCTTTTTTTAAAAGTCTTTTGACTGACCAATTCATGGCCGAAACTGGACGACAAGAGTATGAAGCTTTGGGGCAAAATTAGAAACCCCCTTATGAGCGGACTCGCAATTTAGTGTTAAGCAGTTTTTTTTAAGGGTGAATTACAACGGTTTTGATTAAGTAATTTCACTTTTTAGCATTTTTTACTGAGGAGGAGATAAGACCCAAGTTTGATATTTTATCTATCACCAAAAAAAAACCGCTAACGGATGCTAAAGCTGCTGAGCTCAAATTGTAGATAATTTGATTTATTTAAATAAAGGTACGAACAAGAACATTTTCTTCTGGGTGCAATTCATGGTTTTGGAGGTTTCCTTGAAAAATTAAAAAAAGACAAAACATAATTTAGTGTTTTTGACCAACAAGCAGCGAGCTCAAGTCTTTCGAAGCTGCAAACATGATTTTACATTAAGCCTACTCGTAATGTATCCTTACAACATATACCCAAAAAATCACAATCAGACCTTTTTTTGTGAACATGGCCTTTTAATATGTCAGGTCTACACCTACCATACTATAAAGTAAACTTGTAATTTGTTTGTCCTTCAGGACCCGGTGTTGATGTTCCGGCTCCTGACATGGGTACAGGAGAACGAGAAATGTCTTGGATTGCCGACACTTTCGCCAAGACTATAGGTTTGTATTTGACCTAAGGTAAACCGGCCAAACACCGAACGATTACCAATTACCGAACAATCTCGATTACACCAACGAGCAACGTTATCTAAGTCCAAAGACCACAAAAGTTAGTTTTTGAAACGTAGAAATTGTTTATTCCAAAGGCTGTGGAACGATCGCCAGTCGTCTGTTGACAGTTCGGTGGTAGGACACTTCTCGTGCCAACGAACGTTGCAGGTAAGTGTAATAAGGTTTTAAATGTATATTAAGCTAGTAGATCGACCTTTCATTACTTGTAACGAATTAAATACTTATTTATTGATGTTAAATATGTATTAGAAGACTTAATTAGTACATCTACTATTATTTTGAGGCCGTTCGGAATTAGGGAGGCAAATTCAATAACCTTCCAAACACCGAACGGGCGTTTGGGAATTGCACAAGCCGTACATCATAATTCCGAACAATTGTGTAGTTTGACAATTTTGTGATTTTTTAATAATTTACCTTTAAAAATATTACATGGAAGTGAATTACTTATCAATTCTTTCATCTAATACATAACTTCATTCAATACATAAGTGTTTTCATTCATATTAAATTTAAACATGTTAACAGAAAACACTCTCGACTTGTCTAAACTTAATAATATGTTCCTACATACTTAACTAACTTAACTTAGCTTACTAATTACTAATATAACGATCAACATTTTAAGTAGGATTAATGCTTGATCGTTTGTTCCACAGGAAAATGCCAGCTCCCACTAGGCCGACATCGCAACACCTAAGACGATGTGTGAAAGGCAATGGATGCCATAACAATTTACGGGTTCTCAATTTCGGCTGCGTCCAGAAGTTTCAGCGTGCCGAAAACAACTCTGCACGACAAACTGACCGGAAAATATCAAGAAGAGGTCCCCGTGGGAAGGCCCTCAGTGTTAACAAAAGAAGAGGAGGAGCTGATAGTGCAGTGGGTCCTTGACGTCGCTAAAGCTGGTTTCCCAGTACTTAAGACAGTGTTTCAAGGCTCATACAAGAGTTGAATCGGCCAAACCCGTTCAGAAATAGTGTGCCAGAAGAGAAGTGGTTCAATTTATATTTAAATCGCCACCCGGTCATTGCCAAACGAGTTTCACAAGTTTGACCTCATCCCGGGCTAATGTTACTGAGGAAATGTTACGAGAGTGGTTTGATGAGGTGAGGCGTTACCTGGAAGGGAAGGGCTTGTTAAGTATTTTCAATAGCAGTCGACGCATATTCAGTGCTGATGAGTTGATGAGTCAGCTTTTTACCTTTGTCCCAAAGGGAAAAAGGTTCTGGCGAGAAAGGGGGAGAAGGCTGTATACCAGCAAACCGAAAATGACGAGATGGAATGTGTTACTGTTCTTGTAAATGCCAATGTTGCCGGTGAAATGGCTCCACCCATGGTGGTCTTTGATTATAAGAGGATCCCGGCAGGAATCATCAGAAAATTTCCTGGAGAATGGGGTCTGGGCAAGTCGGAGTCAGGGTGGATGACGAGAGACATTCTACGAATACGTAGCTAACGTGTTTCACACCTGGTTCCGATCCCAGAATATCACGTTCCCAGTTGTGTTATTCATCGACAGACATACATCGCATCTGAGTAAGTACCTATCAGACTATTGCTCTGAAAATCGCATTGAGGTAGTGAGTGGCCTTGTCCCCTAACTCAACCCATCTATTGCATCCGCTAGATGTGGCCGTCTTCAGACCCCTGAAAGCTGAATGGAAGAAGACTGTGGACCATTGGCGATTCTCCAATGACGGAAGGAGGATGAAAAAAGAGGAGTTTGCTCCTCTATTGAAAACCGCCCTGTCAAAATTAGAAAAGAATGTGGTGGTCAGTGGCTTTAAGGCTACTGGACTAGATAAACTGACCCCTGACAATGTCCACTTCAATTTGATATTGAAAAAGTCGAATGGCACTCCCGAGACGATTTCGTTATTGGAGAGGCAGGCCAGCGAAGTTCAAGCACATTTAAGCTTTCTTGAAACAAAAATTGGACTTTAAGGTGCGGAAATTTGCTGCGGGAGAGGTTGAAACGAGAGATGAATCGTTGTTTGAAGTCTGGACCGAGATGAAAAGAGAATACGGAAGTTTGACTGAAGAAATTGAATTGAGGAAAACCCGCTCAAGTCAAGCTGGTGTTGCTACAACCGAAAATGTCCGTAGTGATCCAACTGTTGATCCCGATGATCCTCAAGAAGTGTTAGCCACTCCATCAGCAGAAGAAGACGAGGATAGATCTAGTGAAGAAGATGGCCGGATTTTATCTGGCGGGACTGCTGACGAACCCGTGGATGAAAGTGGCCTCCTAAACCTTATTGGAGATTTAAGATTTTCAGACCTCGATGTCGGCATGTTAATTGAACTGCCAATTGAGAACCTTACAGCAGTTAACCTTCCAGCCAGCCCTGAACCAGGTCCATCAACTAGAGTAGACCAAAATACAACAAAATTTGAAGAACTTTTTCATTTATCAACTCCGTCAAAAACATTACCATCCCCATTCAAAATATGTTCGCCGTACCTTTCACCGACATCACTGAAGAAAAACTTAAAAGCCAGAGAACCGACTCCTGCAGCAATAACTGGAGAAAGCTGTAAGCTGTATCTGCAGAAGAAGGAAGACAAAAAAACAAGAAGAAAAATTAAAAGAACGAAGAAGAATAATTCGAGAGACAAAAAAAGAAAAGGACTTTAACAAAAACCAATGCAAAAAAAACAAGCTTGACCAGTGACGAAGAAGCAGTGTCCTCAAACACAGATGAAGACGAACCACTCCCCATTGTCCCCGAAGATCTGGAAGGATTAAGTGTCAACTGCTGGGTCGTTGTCCCTTATTTTGTTG
The DNA here is from genome assembly GCA_963675035.1 of Allygus modestus. Lineage (NCBI taxonomy): Eukaryota > Metazoa > Arthropoda > Insecta > Hemiptera > Cicadellidae > Allygus > Allygus modestus. The sequence continues at coordinate 242,219,766 of OY776112.1, read as the reverse complement.
AAGGACAAAAACAGTTTTTTTTACAGGACAGATAAAGTCCCTGAACAAAGATTCCGGTTCCGCTACTGTTAAGTTTTTAGAAAGGAAGGGGATGAAATTCGCTTGGCCAGCTAACGATGATATGGACAGCGAAGTCCCTTTATCAGAGATTGTTCAAATTGTGAGTGCTCCTGTGATGCAAAGGAGAGGATTTTTCACATTCAAAGAGAAGATTATTTCCAAGTAGGGAAGGTGTTAAAACTTCATTTTAGCCTGTAATTTAATATCTTTATTTTATTGATTGCACTTATTCGACTTGTTTATTTCAGCTGCAAGTTTCATTTTGATATTCGACTTGTTTATTTCAGCTGCAAGTTTCATTTCGACTTTGGAAAGACGTTTAATTTTCTTTTAAAAACAAAATTATTTTGAAGTAACAGGGAACTGATTTATAACTTTGCACCTAAGTTAATATATATTTTGTATCTCGTATTTTGTAGGGTTTGTAAATATTATTTTTATAGTACGTACGTAAATTATTTCAGTTGTAAGCTTTTATACAATTTCATTTCAAAGAAGTGATAGCAATGTGATATAACTTACAGTGTACACTTTTTTATTAGTATGTATATATTTTTAATGCCCCCATTTTAATATATATATAAACATATGTTATATTGATAAAACCGACTGTAACTTATATATTTGGCTGTGGAAAGACGTTTTATTTTATTTTAGAAACAATTATTTTAAAGTAACAAGTAGGGACCTGTTTTACAACTTGGCATCTTAGTTAATATATATTTTTTAGGGTTTGTAAGTATTATTTCAGTTGGAAGTTTTATTCCAATTTATTTTCAAAGAAGTTATGACACTGAGGTATAATAACTTATAACTTAGAGTACACCTTTATATATGTAGGTATATATTTTTAATGTTCCATTTTAATATATAAAAATATATATTATATTCACATAACTACTGTAACTTATTTATTTTGTCAATTAATAGGTAACTTATCTAAGTAAGTTATTACAACACATATTTTTCACTCAGTAACTTGTATTTTTTTCAATTACTCTACCTTCATGTTATCTTGATTGCTGTGGTTACTTCTGAGGTCGGTGACTTTACAGCATATGATTGCAGCCGTCGATATTCGTGAGGAGGTTAGTGACGCAAGTTATTTATGTTTTTAATTTGATGATAAGACCTTGTTACTGCTTTTGAAGACGTCATTGTGATGTCGTTAGGTGTTGGGAAGTTGGTGTTCGGTGTTGAGACAGCGGTCGTTCGGTGTTGGGCACTAGGCTTTGCAACCGTTCAGCACAATATATGATATTAAATTGAAGAATAATCCTTTGCTAAGGTGTATGGATCGATGAATTAAGCTTAACTATTAAAAATAACAGATTAAATGGATTTTAAAAATCTAACCTCCCTTAACTGTTCGGAGTTTGGGTGGTTTACCTTACATCCTACACCATAATAAACAAATAGCCGAGTTTTATTTCAAACTTTTAACCCTAGAACTGCTAACATTTTCAATTGAAAATATTTGTACCCTTTCTAAAATATAAAAGTTGTAATTGTAACATTTTTTTAGACCCTATGGTGTATGATACATCAAATTGATTCTTTCAGTTATTTTCTCCATATGATTCTATGTGGAACTTGTATTACAATTAGGTATGGCCTAGTTGAGTATTTTGTTATTAAATTTTTTATAGGTTTACTGATGCTCAAATAAAGTTTTTTTTTATTATTTTTTAAATTGTGGACTATTTTTTAAACTCTTTCACATAAATTATATAGGTAATGAATAACATTGTGAAGCTGAACATGGTTATACATGCCTATTTTGGAGCTGCATTAAATATTTTATACTTAGGCTATCTTTAAATAATGATTTGCTTCACTATTTGGATTGCCTGAGTTTGAAGTTGCAACTTTGATAACTATTTGTTTGATTTTGGCGTTTTTATGAAGAATGTTTTAATCATTAGCTTTGGAATTATCGTGTTGATAAGTATAAGTAAGTACACTTTGTATAAGTTTGCTTAGTTTTTTTATCTAGATTTTTAAAAGAAATCATGCGACTGCATATAACGCTGTAGCATTTGGGGCAAAAATGGCCAGTAGGGTTAACATTTTAATATATTTGCTACCGCATGTCAGTTATAAATTGATATATTATCAGTTATAAATTGAATATATTATTCCTAGGTGACTGATCCAAAGAAACTGACTTTGCTCAGAAGTGATAAACTTTCCCATCAACTGATATTTTAAAGAACAGTTGTCTTTTTCACCTTAACGTCGAGAATTAATGTTCCAGCATGGAGACTGTTAAATGTAAACCAAGTTGGTAATATAGGCTATACAAAAGTTATGAGTAACCATATTAAAGTGATGTGTTTCAGTAGTTAACATCGTAAAGTCAGTCGAGTTGATGACTTAAGTCTGTGGTGATGGGTTCTTTTAACATGTCTGACACAAAGTATATATTTTATTGAGTTAGCTCTAGATGTGAATTTGCAAAGTGCCGAGAGTTATCAGACAAGGTAATTTTCTTGTAGTGAATGAAAATCAGATGTTGACCTACACATTTGTAGGTACGCAGTTTGTTGGAACACTTGTTCGAGGAATCCAGGAAAGTAAGGCACTCCCAATATGGGTTGACAAGTACTAAATATAGTTGGATATGTCAGAAGACTTGAGTTCAGTGATACTTGGTCCATTATCGAACCTTCACAGTCATGTGTGCTGCATTCTGCGGTTAACATTTTAAATTATGTATAATATTTAACATACATTTATGTTTTCATTTTGTCAAATAAAATGAATGTCCATAAGAGCACACCATTGAAACTTTGAAGGTCCAGGGCAGAGCTGTAAGATAAAATCAGAATCCAAACCCTATTTTTGATCTAAAGATTCTGTGTGCCAAATGTTACCCCTCCACCATATCAGGAGATAGGAGAATTACAAGGGCTGGTTTTAAGTAAGGGCTGTTTTAATTTGTGCTAGTAGTTGGTGTGTGCGCTGCAATGAGTGGATGCGTCGCCTTCCGGCATGCGTAGCGAATGACTACTCGGCAGTTGCAGTAGATCGCCTCTACGTTTCACAGTGCGTTATTGGAATGTTTACGATTATGTTTTAAGTCACCTGCTGGGTACGAGATATGGTCAGAGACTGTTACGTTTTTGCCTGCCAGAAACATGTCTGTTGTGGACATTTATCGACAGATTTGCGTGGTGCATAAGTCTAATACAATGAGCGAAGGAAAAATACAAACGTCCGTGAACAGCCGTGAAATTAGAGGAGCTTAACGCACATCCCGTAAATTTTTGTAATTTTACTATCCTCCAAATTGAGCTTTAGAACCTACTTGAACCACAGTTTTTTTTAAAGTTTCAGCACAGATAAAGGAATCCATACAGATTGATCGATCGTAGTTCCAGCAAGCTCTATAGAGGGCAGGTAGAGCTTGAATTGAGGTATTTTCGCTTCCCGCCAAGACTCTTTCGGTCCTAGCGTTTCCAACTCGACGCCACAATGTCCCCTCCCCTTCCCACACTATACTACCTTCCTTACTAAACTCAGTACCCTCTCCCTCACACACACTCCATCTCTATCTCTCTCTTACCTCTTCCACCTGAGACACATCCCATGTGCTACCGTTTCAACACCAACTTGTGTGCATAATTATTTGTTTAATAATTTTTCCGGTATTTAGCTTAATATTTCCTTACATTCTATACTATCAAGCATTAATAAATAATCAAAACTAGAGAAAATGTTTCTACAAATCTCAATATGATTGGAATAAAATAATAACAGAAAAGAATCAAAATAAGATTATAAGAATAGCAAAAATACATAACTTATAAATAATCATTAATACTGTATATCACTTACATTTTTTATTGATTATGATAAATAAAGTAAGCTCCTTTACAATAAAATATGTTTTTTAAGAACATTTAAATACTCACTAAAACCATTATAGATTAAGTATTTATATATTTTATTACCATTAACTGAAAAAGCCTTTTGTCAAAATAAAGAAGTTCTGATGATGAATACAATGTTACCTGTACGCATAGTCTATGCAATCTACTAACCAAATAAAATAAAATAATCCTTTATTATTTAAATTAAATTCAGCAATCTATATTCATGAAAAAGGATGTTGGTTTGTTTGTATTTATATTTGAAGTTTATGGACTCGGACCGTTGGACCGTTTGCCATGAAACTTGGTATATAAATGTAAAATTTCACGGAGAAGGTTTTTAAGCCATCCATTTCGTCCTAACTCAATTGGGTTCCTCCCAAGAGACCCAAAAGGGTTCCTATATAAACCTTATGGAAATATATTGTTGTTTACATAAAAGCAATGACACGTTTAATTGAGCAGGTGATCTAGGTGATATTGGTTTTAGGTAATAGTCAAAGGTATGACAACGTCTGTCGGGTAACAGCTAGTACAATATAAATACACAAAAAAGTCCCACAACCTTAACCCTTAGCGGTCGGAAGGCCTCTACGTGTGGCCACAAGATCCGTAACGGGACAAGGTGTAATATATATACGAAGTGACGCGCCTACAGCTCGGAAGGGCCACTCGTAGTGGCCCCGCGTCACTGCGTAGTTTGGCCGCCATTACTACTTCTCTTGTTTACGTCTTACGCTTGGATTAAATACCGTGTGGCGAGCCTTTTAACTCCAAAACACTGATGTTTAACCTAACATTTGACTGTAAACTCGGTCATCATTAGGATTCAATTATGTACACTCGTATTTAATAACAACTTTATTACTCAAATATTAAAACGTTTATAACAATTAAATTATTAATACTCTTAAATAAAATAAAAAAGTAAAGTATCTTTTACGGTTAAAAAAGTATCTTTTACGGTTAAAACTGATTAAAAAACAATGAAAATGGTTCATTTGCAATAAAATATTAAAAAAAACTACAAATCTAAATATATTTGACAAGTTATATAATTATCATACAGTATTATTCAAATTACCAGCTTTATTATGAGTTTACTGAAAAGTATAAAGAACATATAATATTAATTTAAAATCTTGGTACTGAAACAAAATAATATTAAGAAGTATATTGTATATAAAACCATTAAAAGAACTGCAAAAAGCTTTACAAAACTAAATTGAAATCATTATTGCCTAACATTTACACATGAAGAGTATTATAAATCCCGTATAGTATCGGATGTTAAGTCACTATTTGAGGCCATTTATTAATCATAAATATCAATTTATTAAAAATTAAAAGCCTTTAAAAGGACTGGTGCACAACACAAGCAAATAACTCACCAATGACAAACGTGATAATATTGTGATCAGCTAAAAATATACTGTCTTGTTGTTGTCTCCAGATAGTTCCGATGATTGCCGAGGGAGCGCAGCACCTCCCAAGCAGAGAGAATTGAAAACAAAATTACAATGTTAAATAATATGAAGAGAAACAGGGGGCCACTACGGGGTGGACAGCCGAGCTGAACAGGAAACGCGTAGAGGGCCACTACGCGTGGCCGGCCCGAGCTGTGGGGCTACCTTCAGCGCTGACAATGTCGCGTCATTAGACAGAATGAGAGGGCCACTAAGTGTGGCCTTCCCGATCTGTAGGGAAGGAAAAGAGAACGATGAATACGACCGCTAAGGGTTAAGTTATAAGTATTTTATAATTGTAAAATTGTGTGTTAAGTATCTAATAAGTTCCATGGACAAAATCTGTCTTGTGGAGAGAATTTCACTAGCAACCATTATTAAAAATGTCAATTCCTTATCATACTTACTTTCGACATTTTCATTACATTATGACTATAGATTAACAACATTTATAAATTATGCTAGTCACATTACATCTATACCTATAAACCCTCTATCTTTATACCTCTCACTCACTCACCACGAATTCTACTTTCCATTTACCTAGAGAGTTGAAATTTTGTACACTGATAGTAGTGTGGTTTTGGGACTTCTGGCTCATTTGATTGACAGCTTCTGGTCACGTGACCTGACGTAGCTGATGAAGTCACGGTGACGTTTCTGATGATGACACGGTGACCTAGCTGATGACGTATCTGAGGATGTCACGGTGAGGTAGATCAGGTTCAAGGTCATCCTGAGGATGTTTTAAAAAATAAATCTAGCACAAGTTTTATTCGATAGTAGTGATTCGATAAGATAAATCAAATGAAAACTATCATATGAAACCTGTGCAAGATTTTTAACTTTTATTTATTTTTATTTACAATAATGTGCACATAGTCAATGATGGTCAAAGAACCACCGATTCTGTGGTGCCCATTGCCTAGATGTGTAGGGAGTAAAAGCTTCACGTTCTCCATGGTAATATTTCATTCTCGGCACGGGGGGAAGTGATGATGTTTGTCACGATGATTCTGATTCCGTAGAGCTGCTTACATTGTAAGTGGCGAGAGGTTCATATGCTCCAAAATTATATTTCTTTCTTGGTGTATGTGGAAGTGTACAGGTGGATCCTCCCCAGGGTTCTTGAGCTAAAGAGTTCATCGCAGAAATATCCAATGTTATTTTGTACCTGTTTACAATCAAAACTTTGTCCTCTTCCAAAAGAAGTTGCGAATCATGACCTGTAGAAAGATGAACAGTATTGTAGTGGACACATTTAATTTTGAGAGCCATGATGTTACCTCGTGTACGGCTACTCGTGGAGTGTGCTCCTCACCTCCTCGCCTTCCTTTTATACACCCCCCCCTCCACTTTTCTCATATCTACGTTATGAATATTTTCATCATGAAATTTATAGGATTTCTGCATACAATGCAATTGTTATACATCAGGGGGCCTATTTTTGAATTGGTGAGTGGTGAGTAGGTGAGTGAGTCACTCAAACCACTATTTTTGATTTATAAATCAATAGGTAAAAGTACAGATATTATTAGGTAACCGTTTAAGGTAACCGTTTAGTTAATTACATCCAACCACACAAAATTTATATTAGTAGTAGCTGATTACCCGTGCTTTGCACAAAGAATTCAGGAATGAACAGCTGATTAAAATTGTTGCTGCAACTACATCTGTTTCTGATCTATTAAACATATTGCTCATAAGAATAATATGGAAACTTTTAAGTCCAATCAGGCGAAGCACATTGAACTGAGGGAGACAAAAGTTATTCCATGACTTCTACAAAGAAATCCCTTTAATTTGACACCTCAATCATCAAAATTGGTTCATAAATAAAAGAGTTTTGCTGAAAACTCAGCGGCTAAACGCTGGTGACTGAAAATGGGTGACTTGACCGGAAATAACCTTCTTCTTCTTCATGTTAGAAGGAAATGATATAAGGAATCAATAGTAAACTGCCTAACTAGGTTACGTTTACTTTCCAATACAAAATGTGTAAATACAGTTGACATATGACTTATAATTAAAATGCTCAAAAGTAAATAAATGTTTAAAAATATACTAATCGATATAGTTAAAGCAACAGAAGGTTTATAAATTTGTATATTGGTCAAAGTTTACATTTGGCTTTTTGATTTGACAGATAAATTATTGCCAATTTGTATCTCACGTGGTGAATTTAAACAATGCTAAAATCAGCTGTGAGTTGACTGACTCACCACTCACCCGTTTCAAAAATAGGCCCCCAGTCCACAAGCACTGCGTGTACAACAGTGTCTACAACAGGGATTCAGCTGGGAAAAAAATTCTTTGAGCAAAAATGCTACAAGCTCTTAGATGTAGCAAAAATATTTTCCTTTTCACATTTTTTTCAGCGTGTCATACTATTTTTTGGTCTTAAGTTGTTTTTTGCTTGTATTTGTTTTTAAGGTTTAACATTTAAATAATATATATATTCAGCAGAGTCTACTTTTTTTTGTAACTTATCCATTTTAACCATTAAAGTCTGTAATGGAAATATACTAAATATTCTAATAGAATAGTCCTAATATGGCACCAGAACAACTAAAACTCACACACCCCAAACATTACACACTCTGAATCATAACCTCAAAGCATATCGCGATCGCATTTGCGCATCACCGATTTCGAGTTGTCTGTTTTCGCTAAGGTACCTCTACACTTCCGCCTGATCGTTGCAATTTCAAGCGACTCGTGCTCGTGTAACCGTCCACATTCTGCAGCGAGTCGAGACCGCGAGGGCATTAAGTATGGAGGACCTGCCGCTCGTCTCCTTTGACTAAACAAAACCCGACAAGATTCGGTGCGATGGCGAGGCGAGCGTAGTCATCCCTTTGGTGGCGAACTAGCCCTCGTAATTCTGGCATTCGCCGATTCGCTCGCCTAGACTCGGCTACTACAGAGTGCGCCCAAACCGAGTCACAGTGAAAGACGTCTGCTAGGGGGTTAGCTACTGTCACTACAACTGTCATATCAGTAACCTGCCCGTTCCGTTTATGCGGTACGCAGTTGAAATTGACAGCAACTGTTAACGTAATGTAGGCTCGTCTCCTCTACCACTCACTCAGAGGCGATCGGTAAATTGACATAGTGCAACCAACGCAACGTTAAGTCTCTATAGAACATCCCAACTACTCTTCTAATCTTTTTTGGTTGTGGATCGTGATCACGGACTTTTAATACAATTTGTATTGTTAAAACCAGATTTTCTGCAGTAAAATTAAAAAATACTTTTCTTTGTAGCAAAAAAGCGACAGCCTGCCCAACTATTGTCGCATTTTCGTGGTGCATGTCGCATTTTGCGACAAATGCGACCGCAGCTTAAACCCTGGTCTACAAGGTAAAAATAGTAAATCTTTCTCAGACGACAAACATACCAAACATTCGTTTCCTTCGATCTTATTTTCTTCAATTGGTGTTTCTAAAGTTTTAACTGGATGAGGTTTATATATATTCTGATGGGTTAGTAAAAGCACATTTCCTTTTTAACTAACACATAAGGACACCTGCTAAACCATCGTGCATGTTCTTCCCATGCGTCATCCGTCACTTGCCAATCATGCAATCCTCCTCCGCAAGAAAACTATCGAATGAAACCTGTGCAAGATAGGGGGGTTTAGCTTTTAGTTATTCTTCATTTTATTTACAATATTTTCTATGAGTGTGTAGTTTTAGAAGTTTCCTCCACTGGCGTATGCTCAGAGTCCTTGGTGTTTGCTATGCCTTGTGTATAACTTGAAAGATAGTGCACAATATCTGGATCGGGTGTTTCCAGTTTAATTTTCTATTCCATGTTTATTTAGTAAAATATCCATTAGTCAAAACCTGCCAAGGATAACATAACTGCTTCAGCATCAGAAGATATTGTTGTAGAAACTTCATGTACTTGTATTAGACCAGTTGTATTTTCTTTAGTGTCAGCTTGTTCAATAATATAAGATGTGGAAGAAACAGTATTGTATTGGATTTGAGAGTCCATGTGTACTGGCAAGAGTCGGAGGTGTAGTGTTGTGGCGTAAGCGTGTAGGATAGGTACCTAACCTTCCCCCACCACACCATCTCCCCCACCACACCAGTCCCCCACTAACTTTTTACATCACACAATAACCAGTGTACATGCTTTAGTTAGGGTTTAGCTCTTAGACTGTCCAAGACCATAGCCCCTGAAAACTTAAATGCTTTTTGCTCAACACTGTATATGTATGATTGTAACAATTACTATGTTCATGTATTCATACTAGTATGTATTCTAAACTAGTACATGTATTCATGTGATGCTCCTTGCGTAGCAGGCAACTGGCTAAGATTGTTTCAATCTCGATTATTCTATGAGGGAACCGCTCACAGTCCTCTAAAAGCGTAGACATTCTGTCTTCATAGTCAGAGAAGTAGAAGGTGGTGTCAAGTGGACTACTGAAGGATACCTTCCTCATATTCCTGTAAAACTGTGACATGCTCAGACTTTACGCAAACTCTATAGGTTTCATTCGTCAAGAGCTGGAAGTAAAGTGATGTACCGCTAGCGTGTAGGATAGACACCTACCCCCACCACAACGTTATCTTGTCCTTCAAATAGTTGTTTTTCGCTACGGTTGCTATACCTTGGTCGGATCTGAATTCTGATTGCACCTACTTGTTCGTCTTGTCAAGCCGCGTAATTTGAGTACCCACTCAACATACTTTAAACCATAAATAAAGAAGTTATTTTGAAATTGTGGTTTTCTGCTCTTGCTGCTATACCCTTGGTCGGATCTGAATTTTGATTGCACCTTCTTGTTTGTCTTGCGAAGCGGTGTAATTTGAGTACCCACATGACATACTTTAGACAGAGTTTTAAATCCCCCCCAAACCTGTGCAAACCTGTTTACTCAACCCCCATGTTATTCATATAGACAATAATTCGTACTTTCAATATTGCGCTTGTAGACAACGTTGTTGTAAATGCGAGTTTATGACGATTTTAAAACAAAATGTATATGTTTGTTATGGACGTAAAAAGTTGGAAAAATGCATAAATAAAACATGTTTTTACTAGAGATGTGTGGGGACTCGAAATTTTGAGATTGAGCCGAGTTCGGCTCTGAAACTCGAGGTTTTACTGAAACTTGAAGGTTTCGAGCGAATTTACTTCCGCCGTTTACCTGCGCTACCACGGGTCTTCCGTGGCCGCGGGTCGTCTGTTAAATTCAAATTGAGTGTCAACGCATTTGAGGTGTTAAGAGTTGTGATGTGGATTTTAGTGTTTTATTAATAAATAAGTAAGTTGTGGCTTATAAATTTGTGCTAGCCTACTTTTTACACCAAAATGGAGGATTTACCAGGACCTTCAGACTGAGTTGTATGAACACTGCCTGTATAGTCCACTTTTAGGTTAACCTAACCTTGTAATTTTTTAAAGTAAAATATCAAAAACAAATCTGTAATGAACTCTCTAATAGGTAAGCATAAGAAGTTTGTGCTTGTTTTTTGTTCCATAATAATTGAAATTGAGTCAATCCATTAATTTTAGGCTCAACTATTGTCCTTTGGCATTGAGCTATTTTTAAAGACAAGTCATTTGTTTTGGCCTTGTTTAAGTTTTATTAATTATTTTTTAAATAATTTGTAATATTTTAAAACATGGCTTCAATTTTATCAATTGATTTGCCAGGCACTTTCAAACATAGTAGCTTCATGTTTTTACTAACTGATTGTTCTTAATACGACTATTAGTGTTAAAATTACTGCTAAGATATGTTAGTAAATATATTTTGTGTGGTAAGTAAGTAGGTTAATGGTTTACCATGTAATAGGCCTTTTAAATATTAAAATAAAGTTTATTTTAACTTATAGGCCTAAATGCCTATTTATTTATTTATAGGCCTAAATGTAATTTTATTTTCTCCATTCGTAGGAAGATGTAGCTTAGGCCTAAACATAATATACAAAACAGGATAAATAAAAATACCCCCGTCGCAGCAAACCTGCATACTCAGCGAATTTCCAATGAATATATAACATAACACATTAAAACACTTAACAGGATTCATAAGAAATGTACTCACAAACAAGCGATATTTAAAATATTAATTATTCTCCATAAGAATAACATTGGGGATGAGTACGCAGGTTTGCTGCAATAAGGCACACAAAATAATGGGTTTTTATGCAAATATCAATAGAACTCATCTTAGTGAAGTCACATACCAAGTTTCATCTATATACATTCATAAATAAGCGATATATAACATTTTAAGTATTTTCCATAAGAATAACATGGGGACCAAGTACCTAGGTTTGCTGCTACAGGAACCATAGGCGAAAAATTGTTTTTTTGTGCAAACAACAATAAACCACAACCAGATCAAGCCATATACCAAATTTCGCCAGTTTATATTCATAAATAAGCGAGATATACAATTTTTCTTTTTCTCCATAAGAATAACATTAGACAACATACTGTGTTTAGCACTTTCAATATCTCGGTAACCAATTGACGTAGAGCAATGATCAAAATACCAAATTGTTTGTTTTTTTTAAGCTGAATTCAATGGTATAAATTAAAATTTGATTTACGTTAAAATTACATGGGAAAACCCCAAAAAACACATTTTTGGGGTACAAAACCCCCCAAAAACCCCCCTTCGGATGATGCGATTCATCTGGTTTTCGAACTCGTTCAAATAAATGGTACTTTACACATTTGTACCAAATTTCATTAAGATCGGACCTTTTTTACGAGAGTTATCGTGCTTACGGACACATATATATATATAAAAATTTGAACGAATGGTGTTTTTGGCATCTGGGGACCTCAGAATGAAAAGTTATCATGGTCTCGGGCTTAAGTCTTACCATGAGACCTACGGTAATAGCTTCTTCCCTATAGGGGAAATTCGCTAAAAGAGGAAATAAAATAAAAAACTGAGATTATTTTTTAATGAAACTGTTAATACCATATAGGTTATAACAAACTTAATACCAAAAGATTAAAAGTATTTGACCTTCATGGCAAAATGTTATGCAATAACTTTGGTATGATTTATTTTCAGATAAATGTACTTATCTTTTTCCAATGAAGGAGGAATCCATTTATTTTACTTACTATTGTTATTTTCAGGGCATAGGGACTAGAAAGGTATATTTTAATAGCAACATTTATAAATGGAACCCTACACACTGTTTTGATCCAATTCAACCCGACCTATGTGTTTTTTAAAATTCATATACTCGACTCGAACTCGAGATTCAAATCTTTTGCCATTTACTCGACTCAAACTCGACTCGATTTAAAAAACCTGTACTCGCACATCTCTAGTTTTTACTAATCGATCATCTTCCCGTTCTTTAAAAGGAATGTATGACTAACGTTTGTATAGCTTGTTTTCCACTCAAAACAATGGTTACAGAAATTGAATAGGCTATTCAGCTCTGTGTATGGTATTGAATAAACATGTATAGAAAATTACTGACTTTTTGTTTGTTGTTTTTAAAACACGGACCAACTGCAAACTAACTTGCTCTCCTCGAGTAATCATTCATATACAGTAAACTTAGGTTAATAAATACTTAAATAGTTAATATATCTGGGAAAGGATAAATGACATAATTCATTCCATTGTGTTAAAAATTCCTAAAGAAACTTATTGCGGGGACTATATAGACACAACTGGGAATAAACAAATTCTTGACAATAAAGCTCAATTGGTTATCATCTATATGCCACCTTTTGATTTATAGAATCAACTTGTTTTAACTGTTAATCTTTATCAATTGGGGTGATAATTTTGTGAACACTGGAAAGAATTTAGTTAACTGCAGTAAAAAAAAAATAAATAAAAACACTGTGGAAATGCGTTGAACATACAACTTCTCTTTTAACTGTTAAACCCTTTCAATTGGATCATTATTGTTCAAGAAAGAATTTAACTAGCCACCTGTTTTCATAAAACCTCTGTTTTTAAAAGTACCACAGTTTACACATTTAGACTGCAAAAGCGATAGAATCAACGTTGTAAGTTATATTACTAAATATAATAACTTATAACACATCGGTGTAACGAAATTAAAACGTTACCTTCTAATTATTTTTTTTATTCAGTGTTACAAATCTTACTTTACTCTCTTCTCGGATCAGGTACATGTCTTAAATTACTTCTGGAGGTGGTGTTATTGTATGTGGCAGCATCACATCCAGATAGCGGTCATTGCGATACAACAAAAATTGGGTTTCTTTTTGAGCCACAACCTTGTACTTAATTTTGATTTATAACCTTTTGAATTTAGTTTTAGACATGTTGAACGGTGTCACCAATTGATGAACTTGCAAAACCTTCATTTCATGTAAAATTTCTTCACTATATGGATTTGAGGGCTGAGTCAAAGGCTGAGAAGAAGTTTTGTCGGAAGTACTGAGGATGATTCAGAAAACTCTTGCTCAACCTCGCTTTAAACAATGTAGGCTTCTTAAAATTAATTATTTTTTCCAGTGACTTCTTCAACGACTCCATCAGTCTTCGCAGTTTTTCTGGAGTAATCGTTGAGGACATTGTAGCGGAGAACGTGTGTTGTCTGTTCGCAGGGCAAAGCTGGATTGAGGTGGTGGATGAGGCAGTGAAAGCGGGTCACAGATGGTGAAACCGTCATTGTTTTACCATATGTGGGTATGTGACTTAAATGGTGGGGGTAAGTGATCCCCCTTACCCCTTACCCGCACCCCCGGCTCGGGTATATATATAGACCCTGAGTCTCCGCTCTCCTCGCAGTAGTCTGCCGCCCATTGCGGACTATCGCCCAACTGGGTTGCAATCTGCTGTAGCGTAGGTCTGTTAAGTGTGCATTTGGGCCCGATGCGCAATTAATAGATCATGTGCATTTGCATGTGTGTTTGCTTGTAGTTAGTTAGTGTAATGAATGTTGGTGTCTGTTTGGTGTTGGTTTGAAGTGTTTCACTTACTGATGAACAGTGTTTTATTTACTAATGAAATATGTACTTTTCTTACACGCGTTAAAACTGGGTAAAGTCTTTATTTATATCAGGGGTTTTTAAAAGTAATTTAGTATGTTTCTCAAATAAACCCTTTCAAAAGGTACGGTGTGAAAACCGGCCTACAGTGTTTTATTTACTAACGAAATATGTACTTTTCTTACACATTTAAAACTGGGGAAAGTGTTTTATTTATATGAGGGGTTTTTTAAAGTAATTTAATATGTTTCTCAAATAAACCCTTTCAAAAGGTACGGCGCGAAAACCGGCCTTCAGTGTTTTATTTACTAATGAAATATGTACTGTACATATACATGTATTAAGTGCATTTATAAAAAATTAATAAACTATTTTGTTTTCTCTCTTTTGTTTTTTTATGTATTATGTTCAATTTAAATTGTTACTTCCTTTCTTTGTTAATGCAACGTATAACGGAGGTTAGGAGTAAAACCAGTCTTATTGTATTAATTATTTTCCTCTGGAAAGCATTGTTTCAGTATACAAAAATGATTGTATTTTTTCCAATATTGTTTGTATCATATTGCATGGACACATAACTAAGGATATGGAACATTTTTTCACTTATTGTAGGTACTACAAGGAGTATGTTTAATCTATATACTATCTGTAGGTATACCCATGTAGGTAGAGAGCTGAAATGTACACTGTTTCTTTAGGCAAAAAATGGGAAAACTGAATGGTTTTTATCCTGATCTGACCTTAAAGCTCCGCCAGATATCCCGACAAAGTTCAAGAAAGCAGTTAATTGTTCCTAATCGTGCATTAAGTAACCAAGATCTCTTTAGATATGTTTCTTGGTTAAATATACCGTTCTTCAGAGGAGTGTTTATGAAAGACAATTTACCATCAATAATGTGGAAAAATGAGAGTGGTATAGTAAATCTAGATAACAGTAAGGGACCGGGAACACATTGGGTGTGTTATAAAAAGCTTGGTTCAACAATTTACTATTTTGACAGTTTTGGTAATTTACCACCTCCAAAAGAACTTCAAAAGTATTTTCGTTCTGCTAAACAAGTTTTATACTATTATGTGAGGCAGCAACTTGACGATACATCTATCTGTGGCCACTTATGTTTGGAGTTTTTAGCAAAAAGTGTCAGTCAGCTTTAAGATAAGAATAAGAATAAGAATGATTTATTTTCTCCAATTAAACATCTTACAAAGTATTTCAATTATGCACACATTTTCCTGTTCATTGATTTTGTTCTCAAAATTATAATTAAAATAATCAACACATCTTAAAGAACAAAACAAAATAAACAATACTCTACTCAAATTATCCTCTTAAATCTGCCTTCTTTTGATTGTCTCTATAAATAAAACAGGAATTAATAAACTAATACAGCTTCACTATTTCACAAAAAGGTATATACAAGTAATTTTAATTTAAAACAACTGTATTCAATTTACATTTACTTTTATTTATAAATTATGTGCAATTAAACAAATTTGAAGAAAATGTAGGGCCTCCATGGCATAGCCTGTTCCTTTCCTTCAAAATAACCAAAATTATAAACAGCGATCAGATAAAACAAAAAACGGTCTACAAAATCAAGTGTGCCTAAAGATTTACCTAAAAGAAAAGAAAATACATCCAAAACTTAACTATGGTTAGAGGCTCTCAAACCGCGCACCGCACTTCACCACCAGGCGGCTCATGGCACCTCACCAAAGACTTGCCTCTGGAGTTGGTCTCCCCAGGTGCCGTCGAAGCCCATAGCATGCAATGCTTAGTCCCTGTGTGGCAAAGCTAGCCATAGTGCACCTTTATCTGTACAACTAATCATTTAACCTACACTTACATCCTTTAGCTTGAATTTAACCTACATCTATTTTATGATTAAAAACAAAAAAATAATGTCTTCTAAACTGAAAAGCCACTTCTTTAAATTGTTTGAAAAAGTAGTTATGCTATTTGAAGTTTTGAGCTTATCAGGCAATATATTGAATATTTTTGTGCAATAAAGCTATAGGTTCTGGTAAAAAACATGTTATTTGGTCTTGGTAGTATGAATTGTTCTGCATTTCTAAGTTTATTTCTATATAAATTTTCATTGGGAGGCCTGTTTCCACTTCTAATGTAAAACATCATTATAACACTTTAAAAACAAATAGATACTTCAATGGTAGTATTTTTTTATCAATAAAGAGGGGACGAGATGGTTCAAATTTACCTTTATAAGAGATTAAACGTACTAGATGCTTCTGGACACTGATGGAATTAAGGTGATTTTCGTATGCATTACCCCAAAAAGTTATCCCATATTGTATTCGACTCTGCACCAGGGAAAAGTACAAAATACGCAACACCTTTTCAGTTGTCAAATATTTTAAAAAGTAAAATATCTCAAAACACTATTGATTTTATTTTTTAATTTTATAATGTGCACTTTCCAGCTAACTTCACTATCTAAATACACACCCAAATATTTTATATTACTGGTCTGTCCCACAGCTGCACATTTTTGTGTACACATCCTCTGCTCTTCAATACAATATGCACAATGGTATACAATTTCATTATAAAAGTTAACATGTTTTCTAAGTTTGAAATTTATAAATTTAGTTTTTTCAGCACTCAGCAGCATGTGATTTACAGTAAACCACCACTGCAGTGCATTGAGATCATTATTCATTGCCGATTTAACCAATTCCCAATTATTTTCTGCATAGCACAGAGCAGTATCATCAGCAAAAGATGTCAGTTTGCCATGAAATCTCGCATCACATAGGTCATTTATATAAATAATAAATAAAATTGTACCAAGAACTGAACCTTGCGGAACCCCGCTCTTAATTACTCCTATTTCACTATATACAGAATCAATTTTCATACACTGTTGTCTCTCCAACAAATGGCTTTTAAACCAATTTTGAGCAACACCCCTTATCCCCCACATTTATATAATTTGTTTAATAAAATATTATGATCAACAGTGTCAAAAGCCTTTTTTATGTCCAGGAATAGACCACTAACACTTTTTCCCTAATTTAAACCTTCATAAATATGCTGCAAAAAATTTAATAAAGCGTTTTCAGTATTAAGTTTTACTCTGAATCCAAATTGATTAGCACTAAAGAAATTTATTGATTGCAAATATTTTATATAGATGTCTTCATATACGGTCTCTTTGACTGGTACAACGTCAACCTTGCGGAGTACTATATTCCCCACATTAAGTTTACATAAAGATTAACAATAGGAGGCGGCATTAATAGATTTGACAACTTATAATTCAATACCGAATATTACTGAAGGTGTGAATAATAAACTGCACTACTATAAAGTAAAGGATGCAAAGGGAAAGTTCCTACAGCTTAATGAAGTTACTCTGTCAACTGGGTCTTATGAAACAGATGATATATATATGTAAGGTAATACAAGAAAAGTTTGGGAAAGATAATATTACTATAGAAGGAAATAATAATACTTTAAAAACAGAAATTAAACTATTATATAGATTTTAGCAAAACACATTCTGTTGGAGGATTATTAGGATTTCCTTCTACAACACCGATATTAGCGATAAATGTGAAACATACAAGTGAAATAAAACATAAATGTGAAAAATACTGTAAGCATACTTACATTGAACACAGTTAATATCACTTGTAACATTATACAAGGATCATACAGACACTGTGAAAATCGACACATATTGCATACATTTTACCTATCTGTGCCTCCACGATTTAAAATAATTGAAAGACCACAAAACCTAGTCTATTTACCTTTAAACACCAGTTACATCTCAGACGTTGTTCTGAACGAATTGATCAAGACGATAACATAGTTGACTTAAGAGGTGAAAATGTCACCGTAAGGATACATATAAGATCAATCTCATAGATAATGGGATTGACGTTTAAAAAGGATCAAGTGAGTGATAAAAAGCTCAGTAGCGTATCAGCGTCAGAAGAGTTAACAAGTGAAAACATTAGATTTTTAAAACAGATTGGTTTTAAAGTTATTAACAATGGATATTCTGGATATAGCACACAGACGAGAGTTTGTGGGAAAAGGAGTATCACACCCACAACCCTTACGCTTCATCAAAATTAATCAATAATGATGAAATCAGGATTCCTATTCAACAACAAGATATCTACACTCCACCTTCCGAGAGTAATTTATACATCAAAGGAAAAGTAACAAAGATAGATGGAACTGAAGGAACAACTATACCGTTTATTAATAACCCAATGGCTTTTCTTTTTGATAAAATAAGGTATGAAATTTTAGGTGTTACTGTGGACTCTACAAAAAAGGTTTGAATAGCCAGAACATTGAAAGGATTATGCTCCATAACATCAAATGAGAAAAACCTTCTAGCAGTCGCAGGATGGGTTAGGGTAAGTAGTGTGGGTTTGCCGGTTTTGCGCCGGAAGTGACGTCACATCCGGTCAGTGACCGGATGCGCTGAGTGAAAAAATACGTCATCTGAGGCTGAGCCAGTGACGTAGGCGGTTTTGTGACGAAATGAGTAAAAGTTCAAAGTTCAAGGTCACGGTGAAGTTTTTTTAAAAAAATCTACCTCGCACTCGTAAAACGATTGTGATTCGATAGTTAATCGATAATAAATATCGAATGAAACAATCGAATGAAGCAATCGAATGATACGAGTGCGAGGTAGTACAATTACAAATATTACTTTATTTTATTAATCATAAGTCATATTACAAATATTACTTTATTTTATTTACAATAATTCATGTTTACAATAGTTCCCCGTTGTTGGTTGTCATCGATGTTGTTGATCCGGACGAGTTGCGGCCATCACTTTGCTTTTTGAAGAAAGACGGTAGATACTTCGTTCCCTGCGCAGAGTCCATGTTGTGTTTTTGACACCTATCTGTTCTGTTAGGTGTTTGCATTTCATTGCTGTCAGGAGGAAAGAATACGTGACGTCAATGAAATAGAAACATCTATCAGACCTTGAGTGAAATGATATTGTTATTTTGTGAAGAGCGTCTCGGAGAGCTCGATGTTCACCGGTCGAGAGCCGGAGGTGTACTGACTATTCGCTAGCTAGCGTTTTTGGTATCAAACAAAATGGTGGGGGTAAAAGTGTAGTAGAACGAAGCAGATGGTGGACAGCAGATGGGCGGCGGCAGGTGGCAGGCGGCAGGTGGCAAGTGTGCGGCAGATGGTAGTCCCCCACTACACCAGTCCCCCACTACACCAGTCTCCCCACCAAGTTTTACATCGCACAATAACTAGTTTACATGTGTTAGTTAGGGTTTAGCTCTTAGACTGTCAAGACCTTACCTCCGTAACTAAAAACCTCAATAATGTTTGCGCTTCAACGCTGTATAAGTATAACAGCTACTATGATCTAAACCGGTGCATGTATTCATATGGTTCTTTTTGCGTAGCAAACAACTGGTTAAAAGTGTTTCAACCTCAATTATTCTTCGACGAAACCGCTCATTGTCCACTAAAAGTGTAGACCTTCTGTCTTCATCGTCAGGGAAGTAGAAAGTAGTGTCAAGGGGACTACTGAAGGTCACCTTCCTCATGTTCCTGTAAAACTGCGACATTTTTCAGACCGTCTAGGTAGATGTTCATACGACAAGAGCTGGAAGAATAATGATGTAGCGTTATCGTGTATAATATGCATCTACCCCCACCACAACGTTACCTTGTCCTTCAAACCATCGTTTTTACGCCACGGATGCTATACTGTTGGTTAGATTTAAATTTAAATTGCACCTACTTGTTCGCCTTGTCAAGCTGCGTAATTGAAGTACCCACATGTTAGACCTTGAACCAAAAACAAAGAAGTTATTTAGGTTTGTCCTTGAAAATAGTTGTTTTTTCGCTGTTGCTGCTATACCCTTTGTTGGATCTGAATTCTGTTTGCACCAACTTGTTCGTCTGATCAATCCGCGTAATTTGAGTACCCACTTAATATATTTTAAACCGTAAATAAAGAAGTTATTTAGGCTTGCCCTTGAAAATAGTTGTTTTTCGCTGTTGCTGCTATACCCTTTGTCGGATCTGAATTCTGTTTGCGCCAACTTGTTCGTCTGATCAGTCCGCGTAATTTGAGTACCCACATGACATACTTTGCACAAACTGTGTACCCCCCCCCCCCCCCTCCCCCCCCCCCCCTTTTTGGGTCATGTTCAAGGTCAAGGTCAAGGTCAAGGACCTTGGGACTTAGAAATTTTCACAAAGTGGGCTGCACACAAACATAAGACTAATAGTCTCCTGCCTATGTACAGGCCAAGTCCCTAACTTGAAATGCTTAGGGTGGTCCTGAAAAGGACCGTTTGTGGAGGGAGGGTGGGATGGTAAGGGATTTTACTTTACAGTCCACTTCACTCTACTCTCTTCTTTTACCAAGGACAAGGTCTGTTTGTATGACACTTCTGGTGGTGCCGGAATTGATCGTGGCAATTCCACCTCAAAGAGAACTTCACCGGCAGTTAAGTAGTAGGTGCTTCCGTTCTTCAGCACGGCTCTGTACGGGAAGTTTCTTCTCAAATGTTTGAATTTTGTTTTGGTAACTGCAATGGGAGATACCAATTCGTCTTCCGTCAAGGTCTTCATCTTCTGCAACACGTCCAGATGATCCCGTGTGGCAGAGTGTCGTTCCGTTGTTGATGAAGAAGTCGAACCAGAAGAACCTTGTTTGTAGTAAAGAGGGTGGTTTTTAAAATCCCTCTTTAGCCTCATTCTGAGGGAAGAAGGTTGTTTAAATCCGCTTGTCTTCGGAGCTGTCTTCTTCAAGGATTCCTTAATCCTTTTCAGTTTCTCGTTGGTTATCGGCGAAGTCATTTTGTAAGAAGAGAGAGAGCGAGAGCTGTGAAGTGTACCAGTCAATGGTTGAAGCTGGAATGAGGTGGCGGAAGGAGTAAATCGAGTCGCAAGGTAAAACCTTGCCCTATCCATATATGGTTAGAAAGCTGAGACAGGTTCTAGAACCGGTCCCCCCCCCCCCCCTTCCTCAAGGTCTCCCCCCTCAAGGTCTCCCCCCTCAAGGTCTCCCCCCCCCCCCTTTGGGTCATGTTCAAGGTCACCCCCCCCCCCCCCCCTTTTTTTGGGTCATGTTCAAGGTCACCCCCCCCCCCCCCCTGTGACGTAACATCCCCCCCGTGACGTAACATCCCCCCTTCCGCTTCGGTGACGTCACTTTGCCTTTATAAGCGGGAGCAGTCCGCGGTCTCTTCGCAGTAGCTTGCCGCCCTTTACTGACCAACGTCCGACTGGGTTGCATTCTGCTGCAGCGTAGGTCTGTTAAGTGTGCGTTGGGCCCGACGCGCAATTAACAGATCCGCGCCCTTGCATGTGTTTGTTAGTTTGTTATGCATGGTAGATTGTTAGATTAACGCTTGTAGTTTGCTAGTAAATGTAGTTAGTGTTTGTAATTAATGTTTGTGTTGGTGTTGGTGTTTGAAGTGTTTTATTTACTAATATGTACCTTCCCTACAGCTCCCTTTTCTTATGGATATTGATCCAAACTGGGTAAAGTGTCCCTATTTTTATCCGTGGGGTTTAACTTGTAAATATAAAATCGGTCCTTGTAATCCTACCTTGGTCGAAACTTGGGTTCGCAGTAGATTGGCGCCCGTTACTGACCCACGTCCGACTGGGTTCCAGTGTGCTGTTGACCTTTGTACAACCGACCTTGGTTTGATCCTTGAAAAATAACTTGTAAATATAAAATCGGTCCTTGTAATTCTACCTTGGTCAAAACTTGGGTTCGCAGTAGATTGGCGCCCGTTACTGACCCACGTCCGACTGGGTTCCAATTTGCTGTTGACCTTTGTACAACCGACCTTGGTTGATCTTTGAAAAATAAACTTTAACTTTAACTGTTCAATTTGTTTAAATATTTGCGGGTAAAGTCTTTATTTTTGTTTCAAAGTAACATGTTTCTCCTCCTTTCCTAACCCCTGACAAATAGGTTCGGCCCTGAAAACCGGACTTGTCAATACGGCCATGTAAACCGGTTGACATTACCTTTCTTAGCCTGAGAAACTGTTGTGATTTTTTCTTTTTTGGGTTTTTTCTTTATTTTTCGTTATTAAAATCATTGCTTGTAATTCCCTGTCCCCTAATACAGAGCGGGGAATAGAGCACCAATTTGTGCTCTATTCCCCGCTTTGGCAACAAGTTCAGATGACCTTGACCCACTGACAGGACTTATAAACTTTTGTCTGGTTACATATAGAAAGATTAATATTTTAAACCATAGCCTATCTCCATCCCCCCCCCCCCCCCCTTCCACTTATATTGGGTATAAAAGAGGCTTCCCATCACTGGTAAGATCATTCTGCTGCTTGTGCTTGCTCATACTCAGAACTATGGAGTCACACCCGATATCACTGCCGACTTCTGCATCACCCTCGACTTCTGCATCACCCTCGACTTCTGCATCACCCTCGACTTCGGCTGCTGGTTCAATTCTTCGTCAGGCTCTTTTAATGGCCCTGATCATCCCTGAAAAGACAACTTCACCACCCATCATGGATCGTTCAACATCTCGCTCACGTTCAACTTCTCCTTCACCATCATCCTCAAGATCAAGGTCTTCGTCGAGCTCCTCCTCGTCATCCACCTCGAGATCAAGGCCTTCGTCGAGCTCCTCCTCCTCATCATCTACCTCGAGATCAAGGTCTTCTTCGAGCTCCTCCTTATCACCCACCTCAAGATCAAGCTCCACCTCAAGCTCTAAAATATTTACAAGACCCCCAATTGAAATTCCACCTTCCACTAGTTCAACCAGACCTTCAGTAATTTGCACAAATATTCAATCTCCTTCAGAGAAATTCAATCAATTAAAGTCATTGCATAGGAGGTGCATACGTCCTGCACAACTATGTAATTATGTGTTCAAAAAAGGTGCAAAGAAAGGCGAACGCTGTGCAAAACAGTGTACTTTAAATGAAGAACTGTGCAATCTTCATTTAAAAAATACCGCTTCTCCTTCTTCACCACATCCGACAGTGAAACCAGCTAAGACTCGGATTAATAGGCTAGCTAAAAACAAACAATACGTCTTTGTAAAAATAATGGGATTCCTGAAGGTCATGTTAAAATGTGGAGACCGTCTTTACATTTTAAGATTACCTAAAGGCATGCGTCATCCCAAAAACCCTACGAAAAAGCACTATCTAATCCGAGGCGATTCAGGAACCACTGTGTGGAGAAAATTGTAAAAAAAAAAAAAAACATTCTTTCCAAATTAAATAAAGTTCTTTCCAAATTAAAAAAAAAGTGTGGACAACCTATTTACAATTTGTAGCATATGCTGCAGAGTGTAAATAGGTTGTCCACACCTTTTTTTACAATGTTACAACGACCTTGACCTAGATAACGGACTTAGATATTTTACACTAAGTCAAAGATAAAACTTAAAAGGAAAAAAAGGAGAAATATTATACTGGAGGGGGAAATGTTTTATATACTGCAACAGCGTGGTAAAAATCATCATATCGCTATGGAAGCTGTAGGTGTAAACACTTGGCTTGTTCCTTCTGAGCTTGCTTTGTCAGAAGCATTTCTCACTATCCTTGCTTTTGAGTATCGAGGGATTAACTTAAAAGTAGAGATGGAGCTTAGGCCGTTACACAGAAATGATGTGTATTGTGTTTTGATGATATGGCAATCACCTTCCAACATGGAAATTTTCCATTTTATCAAATCATTGTACAATGAATGTTGTGTAAAACGGATAACTATAACCCTTGTTTGATCTTAGAGCTATCTTGCGTTTCTTAAAAAGTAAAATAGCAAAGGTAAATCCTTTGCTATTTTACAAAACAGTTTACTTGACCTTGACCCAGTTAACGAACTTGGAATACATCAATGTGCACTTTATATCGTCGCGACAATAGTGTAACCCCCCCCCCCCCCCTCCCCCCCCCCCACCTCCCTTTACCTCCCACCACGGATCGTCGGCTATAAAAGCGGGGGCTGACCGCAGAGGTCTCACAGTCTCAGGCTGACAGCCTAGCTAGCTGTTCGCCTTAGCTGTCTGTAATAGCATCTTTAGTATATAGGTGGTACCCCTGTATACTAAAGATTCTACCTTAGCATATTAGTATGTTATGCATGTTAGTTTGTTAGATTATAGCTTGTAGTTTGCTGCTAGAAAATGTAGTTAGTGTTGGTGTTTGTAATTATTTGTGGTGTTGGTCTTTGAAGTGTTTTATTTACTAATGAAATATGTACTTTTCTTTCACGCTTTAAAACTGATCTTGGTCAAAACTTTGGTTCGCAGTTGCCTGGCGCCCGTTACTGACCAACGTCCGACTGGGTTTCAGGATGTTGTTGACCTTTGTAAAACCGACCTTGGTTGGTATGTCCTTTTCTTACACGCTATAACTAACCTTGGTAAAAACTTTGGTTCACAGTTGCCTGACGCCCGTTACTGACCAACGTCCGACTGGGTTTCAGGATGCTGTTGACCTTTGTAAAACCGACCTTGGTTGGTCTTTGTAAAATTAACTTTAACTGATCAGTATGTTTCTCATCCTTTTCCTAACCCCTTACAAAAAGGTATGGCACGAAAACCGACCTTTGTCAATACGGCCATGCAAACCGGTTGACATTACCCATCTTACCCTCGAGAAACTTTTGCAAATACTCCCTGCAAACTATCTGTAACTTCCTTTTGTTTGGATAAATTAATAAAAGGTTCTGTTATCAGGTTTATTGCCTATAACTGTGACCTTTCTTCAAAATTCACTTCCCTAATACAGAGCGGGGAATAGAGCAGTTTGTGGTCCAAGTGAGAATCACTTACTGCTCTATTCCCCGTTTTGGCAACATGTTCAGATGACCTTGACCCACTTCGGGACATAGAAAATCTTTGTTTGGTAAGATATTGGAAAATGTATTTATTTCTTGCGGTCAAAGTGAAACCCCTTACTGCTCTATTCCCCGTTTTGGCAATATGTTTAAGTGACCGTGACCCACTGACGAGACTTGGAAAAAATTTGCGGATAGTAATTGTTAAATAACATATCCTTTCCCTATCACTTACACCCCCCCCCCCCCCCACCATCTAAATCCTTTGACTTTAATAGTGGGGGTAAACATATATAAGGCGTACAGCTTTAGAGTATAGTTATTCAGCTATGAATAGCCCAGCAGAGTTGATGCAGCCTACAACATCGACGCAGCCTACAACATCGATGCAGCCTACAACAAATAACAAGGAAAAGAATGATGAGGCAAGAAGAAGGAATGCTAGAGAAAGAGGAAGGATTAAAAAAATAAATCAAACATATAAGTTATTACAATCAAAATTACCGTTTATGGATAAAAAAAGTTCAAGGCATGCCATTTTGATACAGGCGATAAAATACATTAATGCGTTAGAAACGTTGTTAGAAGGTGCATCACTTCAACAAGATCTTCCTGAAGACCTTCTAGCATTCGTAATTGACTAAAGATGTTTTGGAAATACTGAACGGGGGGAAAACAGAACGGGGAATAGATCAGTTTGCGGTCAAAGTGAGAATCGCTTACTGCTCTATTCCCCGTTCTGGTAATAAGTTAAAACGACCTTGACCTACTTACAGGACTTAAACATCCTTGTTTCATAAACATTGTTACATATATTTGATACAATAATACCCATTTCTTATCACTAGTTACCCCCACCACTTAAATCGGGGAATATAAAAAGAGATTTCTCATCAGTGCTTATCTCATTCTGCTACTTGTGTTAGCACTAGAATATATAGCAGCTATGTCACCAAAGGATAATATATTTCCTTCTGCAAAATCAATCGTAGGAATTATAAAACATATTGTGATTGAAAGTGAGGATGAAAATGAAGACGAATTGGAAGATTTTGAATTATTAAGTGATATGGATGCAATGGAAGATTTTGAATTATTAAGTGATATAAACAGTGATGATCTTGAAGCAGGATATATGGAACAAATTGAACCGTTAAGTGACGGGGAATCTGAAACCTATAGAATCTATCAGCATCTTCTCTGTTCTGAAGAAATACATGATGAAACTCCAACCACTAGTAGTAGTAGTTTGGATGGGTTATTTTTAGATAGTGCACGAGGGGTATATCATATTCGTCGACGACTATTTCTTTCCGATGCTTCTGATACAACTGATTCCGATTCATCAAATGAGTCTGATTAAGTGTTGTCTTTTTCTTGTCAACTGACAAACTTTAAATACATAGCGGGGAATAGATCAGTTTGTAGTCAAAGTGAGAACTACTTACTGCTCTATTCCCCGTTTTGGTAATATCGTTGTATAACCTTGACCCAGTTACAAGACAGAAAATATTTACCAGCTTTCAATTTTTTTTTTTTTGCTTTTTTTTGTTTAGAAAAAGTGGGGGTAACTTATAAATTTAATGGTGGGGGAACGTCTATTTAATGCCGATGCAACAGTGTATATTTATCATATCGGCATGATGAACCCACCAGGAAACTCCGTTTGCTACAGCTTTCCCCTCATCGATATCGATGATGTGATAAAACTTACATCAATAACAAAACGGTTTGAACTCGAAAGGCGACTCATAAAAGTCGACGTAATTCCACAAGATCTTCGTTCTGCAATGTTGACCATCGAATATGTTAAAGATGAATCTACAACTGAAGATCCCTATTGTTTTATGAAATTTTTAGTTGATCGAGATGCAATGTGTACAATCCGACTTCACATCCGAGTTTAAAATCTATCAAATGTTCCTGTTGGAGAAAATTGTCTTAGTTAAATACAGAGCGGGGAATAGATCAGTCTATGGTTTGATATGAAATCATTTACTGCTCTATTCCCCGTTTTGGCAAATATGTTCAATGACCTTGACCTAAATACAGAACTTTGTAGCCTTCAGCTACAATAGTAAATATAAAATGCAAAAAAATAGTAAACTTAACGTAATACGTACCCCCACCACTTTTGCTAGGGTATAAATAGAGGGGCATTTGCAGTGTTGTTCATTATTGCCTTGACCTTTGTGGAGATCGCACCTACATTATGCATCGCTGCGATATTTGCAAGTCTTCATTTAAGGATGAATTTCTTTTAATGATTCATAATGAACTGAAACATAACAACAACCAAGATGAAAAATATGAAGAAGAAGAATTGAAAGAAATAGATCAAATGTTAGCTCAACACCAACATTCCAGACCAACTGTAATTCAATATGCACCATCAACATCGACTTCTACCTCTGCTCTGTCTACACTTCACCTTCCTTCAACATCATCAGCTGCATCGACTTCTACGCCTGCTCTGTCTACACTTCATCGTCCTTCAACATCATCAGCTGCATCGAGTTCTACGCATGCTCTGTCTACACTTCACCGTCCTTCAGCATCAACAGCAGTAAATGTAGAACTACATGCCCGAGCACTTCCGGGTAATGTAGTAACCCACTTTAAAATTGACAATGCAAAATTACAACTCGAAGAATTTTTAAATAACGCAAAAGGATTGGTAAGTAAAACTCTGCAAAATGAATTAAAAAGATTAAATTTTATTAAATTTGGCCTATTACTAGATGGTTTATTTACAAACATTCAGAATGAAACTTCACCGAGAGGGTTTTTAACAAAAAACCGAACTATTATGTTTTCGTCAGATATTGATTCAATCGTATCTGAATGTTTTGAAGAGCTAATGACAAAAATACAAGAACATGAAGGAAGAGGCTCTGGATGGAGTTTGTTAAGCATCACAGGGCTAGACTTAAGAGTACACAAACACGGCTATGGAATTCGAGGAAGTAGCTACATCCCTCTACCAACAAAGATTAGAAATACCTTATCCTGCGTCAACGTACAAAATCAAGATACTGAGTGTTTTAAATATGCCATGTTGGCCAAATATGTAACAATTCATCCGGAAAGACCAAGTCACTATTATGAAGAAGTACAACATAGATATAATTTTCAAGGGATGACTTACCCTGTTGCTATAACAGACGTTTCAAAATTTGAAAAACAAAATCCTTCAGCTTCTGTCAACCTATTCGGATTGGATTCGTCAAACAATGTGTACCCCTTGCGTATAACACCAAATGAGCGCAGAGATCATACCGATTTGTTATTGATTACTAAAGGCGATATTTCACACTTTGTGTATATCAAAAAATTTGAAAGTCTTGTTTCTAAACAATTATCTAAGCATGAAAAAAAGATGACAATTTGCAAAAGATGTTTTTGTCATGTAGGCAAACCATTAAAAAGGGGAGGTTCAGAATGGTTAGTAGAACATCAAAGGTTATGTAATGGAAACTATGAGGTTAGAGTTAAATTGCCACATCCCAGCAGAGCGCAGATAAAATTTGATAAAGTAATACAACAATACCGTGTACCTGTTGCTGTATACGCTGATTTTGAAGCGTCTTTACTTCCGCTCGAACATCAAGAAGAGAACGTAACAAGAAGGAGCAAATACCAGCAGCACACACCAAACAGCTATTGTTTAATAGTAAAGTCCACGCTTTCTGAAGATAATCTTTGTAAATATGAACTGTCGTCTACGCCGAAAATTTATCGTGGTGAAGAAGCAGCTTGACACTTTGTCGATGATTTATATAACATAGCTGAAAAGGTGGAAGAAATGTATAGAAATGTGTTACCGATGACACCTATGACTGAAGGTGAACTTCAACAACATGATTCAGCAACAACATGTTATCTGTGTACTAACACCTTTACACCGGATAATGTTAAAGTGCGAGACCATGATCATCTTACAGGAGCTTACAGAGGTGCAGCCTGTAACTCTTGCAACTTAAACTACAAACTTCCAAATTTTATCCCCGTTGTTTTACATAATCTTAGTGGATACGACTCTCACTTTATAATCCCGGAATTAGGGAGAGATAATGGAGCAATAGATGTCTTGGCAACAACCATGGAAAAATTTATCAGCTTTTCTAAAAAAATCGGCAATATAAAACTTAGATTCATTGATTCCTATAGATTTATGCCTTTCAGCCTTATGAAATTATCAGAAAATTTAAGAAGAGAAGATTTGATCGAAACAAGCAAAATTGTACCAAACAGTAAAATGAATTTGGTTCTTCGAAAAGGAGTATTCCCATATGATTACATAGATGGACTGCATAGATTTGATGAAACATCACTACCTCCACCAGAACACTTCAAAAACAAACTTAATGATTCGGAAATATCACTTGAGGACTATCAACACGCACGTCGAGTATGGAACGAGTTAGATATGAAGACCTTAGGAGATTACTCGGACTTTTATGTCAAACTAGATGTAACTCTTCTTTGTGATGTAATGGAAGAATTCCGAAACACCTGTTTTGCTGCATACGGTTTGGACCCTCTACATTCGTATACTTCACCAGGATTAGCTTGGCAAGCCATGTTAAAAGAAACAAAATGCAAACTCCAACTTTTAACAGACATTGACATGGTTTTAGTGGTTGAAGCTGGAGTAAGAGGCGGATTGACCCAAAGTGTTACCAGACATGTCAAAGCCAACAACAAATACCTTCCCGATTACGATGAAACCAAACCGTCAACCTATTTAGGATATTTCGATGCAAATAATTTGTACGGATGGGCAATGTCAAACCCACTTCCTTTTGATAACTTTAAATGGATTAATCCCGACTCTATTGGCGATATTTTACAAATTCCGAAACATGGTGACACTGGATATATTTTGGATTGCGATTTTGAATACCCAGAAAATTTACATGATCTTCATTATGACCTTCCACTTCTTGCTAAAACAGAAATTTCACCAATTGGAAAACACCCCAAATTAATGATGACATTAAATAATAAACAACGCTACGTGGCTCACTTTTGGGTGGTTCAACAAGCTATCGAATTAG
Source organism: Allygus modestus (assembly GCA_963675035.1). Classification (NCBI taxonomy): domain Eukaryota; kingdom Metazoa; phylum Arthropoda; class Insecta; order Hemiptera; family Cicadellidae; genus Allygus; species Allygus modestus. The sequence continues at coordinate 242,189,530 of OY776112.1, read as the reverse complement.
GACTACGTCTAACAAAAATTAATAGAGTTTTGGAATTTTCTCAATCATGCTGGTTGAAACCCTACATTGATTCAAATACCATCAGAAGAGCAGCAGCTACATCAGACTTTCAAAAAGATTTTTTTAAATTAATGAATAATGCGATATTTGGAAAAACATTGGAAAACAAAAGAAGACACAAAAATGTTAAACTTGTTACCGACGCAAAAAAATTACAGAAACTAGTACAGCAGCCAAATTTTGGAACATCTATAATTATTAATGAAAAACTTGTAGCAGTGTCCATGAAGAAGACGAGTGTGAAGATGGATCGTCCTTTGTATATAGGCATGTCAATCTTGGACATCTCAAAAACACACATGTACGATTTTCACTACAACAAAATGGTGGCGTTCTACGGAAGAGAAAATATATCTATTACATATATGGACACTGACGCTTTCATATATCGCATAGTAACATTGGACATGTATAAAGATTTACGTACATTTATTTACAAGAACGATTTTGATTTCTCCGATTATCCAAAAGATCATCCAAACTACGACAATGACAGACACAAAAAAGTACTAGGCAAATTCAAGGATGAGGCTAATGGTGTTCTGCTTGAAGAGATTGTTGCACTGATGTCTAAACTATATTCTTTGAAACTCTATAATGAAAAAGAAGAAGAAAAGAAGAATAGCTATATTAAGAAAGCTAAAGGTGTAAAGAGTTTATATTTAAAAAAGAAAGTGCATTTTGAACACTACAAGCAATGCTTATTTGAAGATAACATCATTACAGCTAAATTCAACACCATCAGAAGTTTTAACCATCAGCTGTACAGCGTAACTGAAGTTAAAAAGGCGCTATCCTGTAATGACGACAAAAGACAAACCCTTCCAGACAAAATCAACACATTGCCATTCGGCCACTACTCCCTCAACCCTATTGACGAGTAACCTTTTCATCGTCCTAGATCCTTGATCCTTTTCCTTTCCGTAAAAAAAGGGGAAACACAGCAATGTTAAGCTGTGTTTCCCCTTTTTTACACAAGTTTTGAATGACCTTGAACTATATGTATATATAAGGAGATTTATACCAACGAATATTTAATACCATATCAGCTGCCTTCGTGAAACCATCATGTCAGACCTGAAGGAGAAGATTATTAATGAACTACACAAACCTGCAAGAATAAAGTTTCCAAGAAGAAATACTGTTATAAAAGGGATAAATGATCTATATCAAGCGGATCTAATTGAAATGCGACCGCATAGCAGAATAAACAAAGGATTTAAATATATACTCACAATTATTAATTGTTTTACAAAAGTTGCAGACGCTTTGCCTCTAAAGGACAAGACTGGTAAAAGTGTAACAGAAGCCATGGAAATAGCCATAAAAAGAGATAAAAACAAAATTAAACATTTACAAACTGATGATGGAACAGAATACTTTAATACAAACTTTGCACAGTTAATGAATAAATATAAAATAAATCATTATTCTACAAATTCAGAGAAAAAAGCAGCTATTGTAGAAAGATTCAATAGAACCTTGAAAGGAGCACTGTATAAACAATTTTCAAAAAGAGGTTCTTACGTATGGTATGATGTTTTACCACAATTAATAAATGATTATAACAACAGGTTTCATAGAACTATTGGTATGAAACCTAACAAAGTAAATAGAAGAAATGCAAAAGATGTATTAAAACGCATAAAGAAAAATACAAAGCCTAAAGTAGAAAAAATGCAGCCAAGAAAATTTAATGTAAGTGATAAAGTACGGATTAGTAAATATAAGGGAGTGTTTACCAAGAAATACCTTCCCAATTGGACGAATGAAGTTTTTACAGTGTATAAAGTGCAACCGACTGTACCTGAAACGTATATTCTAAAAGATAACAAAGGAGATTTGTTGCAAGGTGCATTTTATGGACATGAAATGTTAAAGTCAACAGTAGGTGATGTATATCTTGTTGAAAAAGTGTTACAAAGAAAAAAGGACGCAGTTAAAGTGCGGTGGTTAGGGTTTAACAAAACTGAGGATTCATGGATACCTATAAAGGACTTGGTTTAATGCAAGCAACTCATTTCATCGTTAACCTTTGAGCAGGATGGAGATTATTCACCATAAAGATCGATTCAATATTAATAACATAGATGATTTAACTGTGGATAACGTTAAAATCAACAATGGTAAACACGGCAGTTTACTTCCAAACACTGTTCGATGTATAGTAAGTGGCCCCTCAAACTGCGGAAAGACCAATGTTGTCTTTAATTTGATCACTAATCCGCAGGGATTAAGGTTTAATAACCTATATATTTTTTCAAAGTCTCTACATCAACCAAAGTATCAATTGCTGGATAAAATCCTATCTGATGTGTCTGATGTTAATTTTTACAAATTTAACGCTAGTGATAGCATTATGCAACCAAACGAAGCGAAACCGTATTCTGTATTTATATTTGACGATGTATCTTGTGAAAATCAGGATACTATTAGAAACTACTTTGCCATGGGAAGACATAATAACATCGACAGCATATATATAGGACAAACTTATAGCAAAATCCCAAAACAACTTATCAGAGATAATGCAAATATTCTAATTGTATTCAAACAAGATGATACTAACCTAAAACATATATATAACGACCATGTGAATGCGGATATGCCATTTGAAAAGTTTAAAGAGCTTTGCGGAAAAGCATGGGCGGAAAATTATGGATTTTTGGTTATTATGAAAGATCAAGCTATAAAAGATGGTCGTTATAGAATAGGTTTTGATAAATTCGTTTTAATACACTGATTAGCGGTATTACTGTTCAAGTCGTCAAGGTGTGAAGATGGTTAACCAGGAAAAGCTATTAAAGGAAATAAAATCACTTAGTGATTCTATTAGACAAAAAAACCGAGCTTTAAAATCAGGTATAAATGAAAGAGAGCAATTTTTAGAAACAACATTCAAACCTGTTACTGAACCTTTAAAGCGATTAGCACAAAATATGGAAAAACCTTCAATTCGCTTCGAAGGAGACAAAATGCTACCAATTTCCAAATATGAAGAAGAATTTCAGAATGATGAAAGTTCTGACCAGTTACAAACATCTGAAGAAAGCGACGAGTATGAAGAAAGCGGAGATATAGGAGATTTAAGGGAAAAGAACATTGCAGGAGATACAAGTACAGAAGATACAAGTGCGGAAGATACAAGAGCAGAAGAAGAGGATATCAACCCATCCAACTTAAGCAAATTAGGCACAGATATTATGTTTAAAGGAACACTTGGAAGAAAATATACATTAAAAATGTTACATGGCACACATGCTAATCGAAATTATCATACATATGGAGCTAGAATAGAGGATAAAGGATTAATGATTGGAGATAGAAAGTTAGATATAAACGAAAATGATGATATAGTTATTGGTGATAAGAAATATAAAGGTACAACAGGTTTGTTTGAACTCATCTTTAAAAATAATCCTGGTAAATATACTAAAAAGGATTTACAGTTGTTTAAAAATATACTAGAGTATACAAATGCACATAGAAAAAAATATTCCAAAGACCTATCTATTCATAGAAACAGGTCAATAAAATACACAAACATTATATCTAGTCTTTTCCCCTCGAAATCAAATAAAGCTCCAATTAAAAGAAGAGCTTTATCTTCTGCTGAATTAAATGTTTTGCATAAAAAAAGAAAAACAACTGATCCTACTACATCTGGAAGGGGATTATTAAAAAATTTGTATAAAACCAATATAATATATTACAACGATATAAATAAGTTAGTTGATCGAATGAGGTTATTACATGAAGCTATGGAAGCCGGGCACACTGGTTTAGAAAACGAATGGGTAGCTTTGGTTGATGAACTGCGAAAACGAGAAATAATTGTTCAGTAGACGTATATATATATATAGTAAGAACCTAAACGATAGCGATTCAGTTACATCATGAGTGTGGACAAGTTTGGACGGTATTCCGAGTTTGGAGTAAAATCTGGATATAGTGAAAAAAGAGCTGGGTTTCCGTTAACACCTGATGGTAATTATAATTTTGAAGGAAAAGTAATTCAAAATGTTGGTGATCCGCTTTTGTCTTCTGATGCGGTTACGGTACAATATATGGATAAAAGAACCCCGATTGTACACGAAGACCATTGGGGATTTTCCGGTAAAAGGTTAAGCAATATAAAACATCCCATTTATGATGGTGAAGCAGTAAATTTAGCGACTTTAAAATTGTTAACGATTTACAAAAAGAATGAAACTGATACAAGCTATGATGTAAAAAAATTAAAATTGTCAAATGTAGGTGATTGTGAGCAGGATGGAGACGCTGTAAATAAGAAAATATTTGATATAGTACACAAGAAATGGACTACAGAATATGAAAAACATATGGAAAGGTTTGGTGCAGCTTTATTTAATTATATCCATCGGGCTTCAGGAAGAGCTGTAGCTTCAGATGTTGACAGCCACAATTATTTAGACTGGAAAAAGATACACAATCCAGAAAAACCTAATCAATTAGATAAACCGTCTGAGCCTTCTAAAGTCAAGACATTAGGAAAGGGGGATAAAGTGAATGTAATTAATGAACCAACAGAAAACGATGAAGATTATATAAGAGAAAAAAGAATTTAAATACCCATGATAAGGGATAAAGCATCAGTCATATTCGAGAGATAATACAGAGAGGATGATGGAATCCAATATTACTGCGTGGAGTTTAATATCTCAAGAGCCGAGATTTCCCCAAGGAGTGCTGACAGATGGTTTTGTTCAACGGTTTGATAGATATATGGATTGGGAACAACTTTCCATACACTACCTCTTCACAATGACTATGTTAAGAATTTATTTTCACAGAGTTAACTGGATTCATATTTTACAAAGACAACAGTTTTCAGAAGACTTCCTTGTAGAGATGACATCAAATTTTAATAACTGTTGGGAAGTAATAAGTAAATATCAAAATCTCTCTGAAAATTACATTGACAATTTTAAAGATAAACTAGACTGGAATGTGTTATTTAATTACCAACGATTAAGTGGCAAGTTTCTAAGGGAACATAACAACTATTTAGATTTTATTCATTTTACCGAAAACAACGATACCATCACCAGCGGAGAAACATTTAAAACATCTTCAATTACACCTTATTTCTATTTTTACTACTTTTATTTATTATGTCTACATTTAATTAATTAATCCATTTCTATATAATAAATGGATTTTAAACAGTATATATAATACAAGAAGCCAAGACTAATATTACATTCATTGTAAAACATTTATAGAGTGCACCTACTGATTGTAAGTTTGGCTATAAATAGTCATGCCGAGGGCTAAACGCATCAGTCATAATCGAGAGAGATTACAGAGAGGAAGGGGAATAGCATCAACAGCATTTTCTCTATTAAGTAAACCGGTTGGAGCTATAGTTAACAAGGCGATTGATTTATTACCTGTGGAATTACATTTACCTGGAGGATATCAATATTGTGGTCCTGGAACCAAATTAGAGAAACGGCTTGCTAGAGGAGATCCTGGAATAAATAAGCTTGATCAGGCCTGTAAACAGCACGATATAGCGTATTCCAAATTTGGTGATACAAAAAATAGATCAATAGCGGATAGAGCACTTTCTGAGAAAGCTTGGCAAAGAGTAAAATCTAGTGACGCGAGTATTGGTGAAAAAGCAGCGTCTTTAGCAGTAACAGCAGCAATGAAAGCAAAAACTACGTTTGGAGGAGGAAAGAGAAGAAGGCGTGGGAAAAGACCCGCTAAGAAACAAGGAGGTAATATCAGAAGAAAACGTCGATCTACTAGTGGTAAAGGTAAAAAGAAACCAACAATATGGTCAATGATAAAAAAGGGAGGAGGACTATACCTAAGACCGTATCGTGTGTATTAAATAAGAAAGAGCAATTAATAATTAAAAACAAAGAATTAACCAATGAAGAACTGATTACATATGCTTCTTGTTTGAAAATCCCATTTTTTAGAGGAGTATTTATGAAAGATGAATTACCGGTTAAAATGTGGAAAAATGAGACTGGTATAGTAAATTTGGATAATAGTGAAGGATTAGGCACTCATTGGGTGTGTTACAAGAAACTTGGTGAAACGATTTATTATTTCGACAGTTTTGGAAACCTTCCACCACCGAAAGAACTTCAACAATACTTTCGTGCGGCAGAAAATGTTTTTTACAATTATACAAGAAAACAACCTGATGATACATCCATTTGCGGTCATTTATGTTTAGACTTTTTAGCTAAAAGTGTTAGTCAACTTTAAGATGTCTTCGTATACAGTGTCATTAACCGGTAACTCATGTACTTTGCGCAGTATTCTGTTTCCAGCGCTACGTTTGCAAAAAGGAAGACTATGGGAAGCCGCATTATTGGATTTAACAACATATAACTCTATTCCAAACGTTAGTGAAGGAATTAATAACAAAATACATTATTACAAGACAAAAGATAATAAAGGAAAATATTCAGCTTTGGAAGAATTCAGTTTACCAACAGGAGCTTATGAAATTGATAATATAAATGAAGTTATACAAAAACATATGGGAAAAGAAAATATAACGATAAAAGGCAATAACAATACAATGAAAGCCGAAATTACTTCTAAGTATTATATTGATTTTGGCCAAGAACGTTCAATTGGTAGTTTATTGGGGTTTTCTAAGGAAACAAAGGTATTAGAACCTAATACAACTCATTCTGGGAATAGAACTGTGACGATCATCAAAGTAAACAGCATAGACATTACATGTAACATTATACAAGGATCCTACAGAGATGGAGAAAATCGGCATATATTACACACATTCTACCCATCAGTCGCACCGGGTTTCAAGATAGTAGAAAAGCCTCAAAACCTTGTGTACCTACCGTTAAACACCAGTTTCATTTCAGACATCGTGCTGAACATAGTGGATCAAGACGGAAACCTTATTGACTTTCGAGGAGAAGCTATTACTGTAAGAATACATATAAAATCATCCGCTTAGATAATGGGGTTATCATTTAAAAAGAGAGAGCCAACCAGCAAAGAGGTCAGTAGCTCATCAGCTGTAGAAGGATTAACAAGTGACAACATTCGTTTTCTAGAAGAAATTGGATTAAAGGTCATTAACAATGGATATACTGGATATAGCGCAGGGCCCAACATTCGACGAGACCTTATGGGAAAAGGAATATCACACGCACAACCCTTACGCTTCGTCCAAATTAAACAATAACGATGAAATTAGGATTCCTATACAACAACAAGACATTTATACTCTTCCATGCGAAAGTTATTTATATATTGAAGGAAAAGTAACAAAAGCTGACGGTACTGTTGGAACCACTGTTCCGTTCATAAATAATCCTATGACATTTTTGTTTGACGAGATTAGATATGAAATTTCAGGAGTTACAGTCGATTCAACAAAAAAGGTTGGAATTTCCAGTACCTTAAAAGGATTAGCGTCTTTAACACCAAATGAGAAGAATCTGTTAGCTGTTGCAGGATGGGTTGCACCAGACAAAAGTATAATTACTCCTGACGCTTCGGGAAACTTTGATTTTTACGTACCTTTAAGATTACTTTTAGGATTTGCTGAAGATTACAGAAGAATAATAATAAATGTAAAACAAGAACTAGTTTTATTAAGGTCATCAAACGATAATGATATTATTAAAGCATCTGCTGGAACAACTGAAGCCAATTTAGACTGGAAACTAACATTAGACAAGATTGTTTGGAGAGTACCACATGTGCGACTAAATGATGAACACAGGATTACATTATTAAGAAAGTTAAAATCAGATCGAGACATTGTAATGCCATTCAGAAGCTGGGAGTTTCATGAATACCCCGTTTTACCTTCAACACAACGGCATACATGGACTGTAAAAACTTCTACTCATTTGGAAAAAGCGAGATATGTAATCTTTGGATTACAAACAAAGAAAAAAAGTATATTAACTGAAAATGCTGGTGAATTTGACCATTGTAAATTAACAAACTGTAAAGTGTTCCTGAATTCACAATTCTTTCCCTACGACAACTTTAATATCTCTTTTGATAAAAAAAGGTACAGTGTTTTATACGATATGTACGCTAGGTTCCAAAATTCATATTACGGCAAAACAAACACACCTCTACTATCTCCCGTACAGTTTGAATCGAAAGCTCCGATTGTTGTAATTGATTGCTCCAAACAAAACGAATCTGTAAAATCGTCTAGTGTTGATATAAAGATAGAAATGGAATTTCAAGAAAACGTACCTGCAAATACATCTGCGTATTGTTTAATTTTGCACGATAAAATTGTTACATACACACCGTTGACTGGTATCGTAAAGACGGTATTGTAAAACGTTGTACCACCACCGGCACCGCCACTGTCGCTAACCTATAAATAGCGGAGCAACAATGCAGGTCTTCAGTTGATCGTCTATCGTCGCATGGGCAACATCTTCTACAAAATGAGTTCTCCATCTGTTGTACAAGGTGATGCAGAAATAGCACCGTTATTGGAACGTGATAATACCAGCGAAGCAGAAATTATCAAGGAAATAACTGCATTTTTAAAGTTTGGTAAAAGAGATAGAGAGGAGGAAAGTAATGCAGACCCATCAAAGGTAGTACCAAAAAGGAAGAAGAAAGTTGAAGAAAATATTCCTCCTCACATTTTAACTGAAGTGTTTTTGCGAATCTTTTACCCCATCTCAGCATGCATCAGTAAAAGTGTATCAGTTGGATTGATAAAGTCATTGGATTATTCCCCTACAGTAATTCTACACCATGGAACAAAAAAGGTTTTATTTTCGCAAAATGCTTGGGAGTCATTTTTGAAACATGTACATTTAATAGAATGTTATTTAACTAACAGTTTGTGTGGAAGAAAAACACATATTCGACTTTTGGATTGTGACAATGAAATCGATATTGTTAAACATCGCGGACAACTACAAGTGCGAATTAGAGACTTGACTCAACATGAAAATAAGATTCTACTGTCACGTGAAGAATTCTACGTTTTAAACTACGCAACAGAACCTATTACAAGGTACATGAGACAGTTGGTATTTGCAAGCGCTATTATTAAAGAATATTTGGTCGATACTTTGGAAAAACAACCTGATAGCACCATCGTGTACGGACCTGTGGATACATCTATTTTTAATAGAATACCTCATGAAGTTTGCATGTGGAGAAAGTTAAAGGATTTTGAACCACTTGTAGAAATCGCTACAGAAGCTACAGAAGAAACAACACAGGAAGAAGAAACGAAGAAACAAGAAGAAGAAGAAAACGAAACACAAGAAGAAGAAGAAGTTAAAAAAGACTAAAGTTTGACTTAGTAAAGAAGAACACACGTGGGGTAGGCCTATTGGGGACGGTGCCCACGTTAAATATACACCAACGCGCCTGCAACTGTACGGCCTGGTATTTAACCTACCGTGGTGTGGAAAACAGTTTAGTTGATCGTTAGGTGTCATGATGAGCGGAGGGGATGAAGAAGTGAGTGTAAAGCCTTGTGTAATAGAATTTCAAGCATTTCGAAATAATGATGATAGGTTTATTATCAAGGAATTAGTAATTTTAGACTTGCTTACATTTGTAGTTTACCCATTCACGTTTGAAGCTCCTTTTTCTTTTAACAACCTTAACGCCAAAGCAAAAAGTACAAACAAATGGATAACAAACTACTTTCATCACATACATTGGTATGAAGGGTTTATAAGCTACAGTAATCTGCACAGTATTATGTTTAACTTTTGCAAACAATATTCACATATATACACAAGAGGATTAGAAAAAAAGAACTGGATAAAAAAGTACACGCACGGTGATGTTTTCGATATAACTATCGGTAAGGACTTTAACATTAATCTCGGTAATATTTGTGTTGCTGCAAAAGATCCTAAACACGGACAATCAAACTGCGCATTGCACAACGCATATCGTTTGGCTGCTTACTTGGAACAAACGCAGAAATGTGGTGGGGGTAGCGAAGAACCGGAATGTGGTGGGGGTAGCAGGGCCTATAAATACGAGGAGCCAACACCGCTCCGGCACGAGTATTATTCGAGACTCCGAAGAGGCAACATCACAGAAGACATCGCAACCACCACTGACGAAGATGGCATCACAACAGTTTCTACAAACACTGGTTGATCAATTCAACACTTATTCAAAATCCGACCTTCTGCTAACTAAAAAGTGTTCAGAATTAAAAGAACAAAAACACTACATTATTCATAACATCAAGAAAGTGGAAACCACACATGGAGAAGCAATTCTAGTTTCATTGAGCGAAGGACCTTTCACTCCAGGAGATGAGCCGAAGTTTCAAGTATTTCTTCCAAAACGATTTGTTCAACTGCTACAAAATGAAGATTTGCGAGATATTCAACCGGGGACGTTGTATTTGGTATCACACGGTGTAAGCGGCAACAACTCTACGGAACTCACTCTGCACCTCACGCATCCTTGTACATAATGTCTCTGTTTGTATTTTTTTTGTTTGTATTTCTAGTCATCAATATTAGACTTAAGCTTATTGTATTGTAAGATGTTTGTTTAATAAAGAAAATATAAAAAAAAAGAAATAAAACAGCAACACAGCAGTATATTATTTTATATACTGCTGTGTTGCTTTTTTTTTAAAATTTCAAATGGATGACCTTGAACTTTCATTCAGGGTTAACTTATGAAGAGGTATAAAAGAGAGGGTGCAGTGAAGTTAGTCTCAGTCTTGTCTAACACACGCTGCAGCTAACATGTCGGTGCCACCTATGAACAATTTATTTTTCGATAACAATTTGAAGACATATTGTTGCGAGTTACAATGTTTTAAAATACCAGGCGATCAAGTTGACGGGAAAGCTTGTCGTAAGTGCAAGTGTTTCAGCTATTGCATATGTAGATGTAAAACGTATCAAATGAACCGACAAGATAAAATACAAGAATTACGCCGAAGGATTGCATTACTGTGGCGGCGAATGTAGTAGCAACCATCTGCCTCGCACCACCTGCCGCCTGCCATCTGCTGTCCGCCATCTTCTCCGCCCCACCACACTTTTACCCCCACCATTTCGTTTCATACCAGAACGCTAGCTAGCGAATAGTCAGTACACCTCCGGCTCTCGACTGGTGAACATCGAGTGCTCTTCACAAACGTAAAACATTATATTAAAATGTCCATTAAAATTAGGTGTATTCATTATGACTCTATTCATCTTGCGACTTACCAAGACCTCGAGGTGTTTAGTGAAGAGTTAAGACTTCTTATTGCGTCCGGTTACGATTTATCTTTGGAACTTTACGCATCAAAAAACAACATGGACTCTGCGCAGGGAACGAAGTATCTACCGTCTTTCTTCAAAAAGCAAAGTGATGGCCGCAACTCGTCCGGATCAACAACATCGATGACAACCAACAACGGGGAACTATTGTAAACATGAATTATTGTAAATAAAATAAAGTAATATTTGTAATATGACTTATTATTAATAAAATAAAGTAATATTTGTAATTGTACTACCTCGCACTCGTATCATTCGATTGCTTCATTCGATTGTTTCATTCGATATTTATTATCGATTAACTATCGAATCACAATCGTTTTACGAGTGCGAGGTAGATTTTTTTAAAAAAACTTCACCGTGACCTTGAACTTTGAACTTTTACTCATTTCGTCACAAAACCGCCTACGTCACTGGCTCAGCCTCAGATGACGTATTTTTTCACTCAGCGCATCCGGTCACTGACCGGATGTGACGTCACTTCCGGCGCAAAACCGGCAAACCCACACTACTAGGGTAAGTGTATTCCGGAGCTGGGATTGGACCCGGGTTGGTACCCAGGATGGTAGCTTTGATCCTGGATCTGACCCTAGATCTGATCCTAGATATATGCTGGTATACAAGCGGGAATATCAGCCGATATACTGGCCTGTTACTATTTTAGTCAGCTGATTGGAAATATTTGTTTCAAATCAAATACAAAACAAGTAAACTCATTGGTTCCAAAAAATGTTTTGAACTATTTTGCATAAATTTCAAAAGTTGTATAATTTGCTGTAAGCTTTCCATTTTGTAATATGTTACACTTATTTTGTTTTGTCAATCTAAAAAAATTGTCGAATCTTGTGATGAAGACGAACTATTTTCACTAGAAAGATTTTAAGAACTATTTGTTGATGAACATGGAAAGTAAGTGTGGCAGCGCAACTATGTACCGCACTTTTTACGCAAATTAGGTTCTGTAAATTAAACACTTGTTTGTTTAATAGAACAAAATTGTAAATTTGTAAATAAAACACTGAATTTATTGTCACTTGGCAAATGAAAAGGTAAACAATATCTAAAACTGGACGTACATAAATGGACCAAATCATAATACAATTAATATAGTCAAAAGGAATGAATCTAGTCTAAAAGGGATCAAAACGTGAGCCTCCCAGGTGTCACTAGGTTGACGTTAGACGGGCGACGGACGACTGAAAGGTTGAGGGCAAGAGCCTAAACAATAACCCCCTCCAACACCCCGCAATCGGCGTCAACAGTAAAGTAATGGGTTCTGTTAAGATACGTTAGACGGGTTTTACCTACTGTTGATCGTTGGTTTACTCACCATAAAATAAATTCATAACATAATAATGAGAATATGTCAAATGTATTGGCCTGATAAAGGCCTAATAACCTATACACAGTTTTCACATAGTAAAATATGTTTAAACTCTAAAGAATATCATGTTTTAAAAGGTAACTTAGGTTATAACCTTCAAATAAGCATTTCTTTAAGAATTAAAGTCAAATAATAACAAACATTTACAGCCATGTTATAACATGTATATTATTTCCACATAAACTTTACTTTCATCGGAAGTCATTCCCCAATTTATATGAAACTTTAAATTATAGTTACAAAACATATACATAAACTAGGCTTTTTAAGTTGTTGTGCTATTCTCGACCAAAGTACATTATTCAGGTAAAACTGTCCTTACAAAATTTCATTAATGTGTAGGCTGTAAGTATTTTTGTAAATCCATTATTCAGTAAATACTTCAATGTAAATAGAAAAAGAGTATTTAAGTCTAGATGGTTCTAAACACGATTAGTTTTTTTTTTTAATCTGATGACGAATGGCCATAGCAACCTCCTTTGTTTCAAGAAACAATCCTGGATCTGACCCTTGCTCACTGCTTCTATCCCGGCTACCATCCTTGTTCCGAGCTTCTGATTGGCTGAAATAAACCGTCTTTTATGCCTTAATGCGAGTATGCTTGTCCCGGCTCCGGCATACACCTACCCTTACACCAGATTCATCCTCTGTAAAACCTGATGACGAGGAATATTTTGACTTTTCCATACCTTTAAAATTATTATTAGGTTTTGCAGAAGATTACAATAAAATATTAATTAATGTAAAACAAGAATTGGTTCTTCTAAGAGCTTCAAATGATAAAGATATAATATTAGCTCCAGGAACACAACTGAAACCACTCTGGACTGGAAGTTGGATTTAAAAAAAAGATCGTTTGGAGGGAACCACACCTAAAACAGGATTACCTTGTCGAGACAATTAAAGGCGGACCATGATATAGTTTTGGCATTTAGAAGCTGGGAGTTACACGAATATCCTATTCTGCCTGAAACAGAGCGACATACATGGACTATAAAGACTTCAACACACTTGGAAAAACCTAGGTACGTTATATTCGGATTACAAACAGTTAGAAAAAGTAAAATAACAGCTGATCCAACATCGTTTGATAATTGCAAACTTAAGAACTGTAAACTATACCTCAACTCTCAATTCTTTCCATATGACAATTTAAACATATCATTCAATAAAAACCGATATAGTATTCTGTACGATATGTACGCTAGATTTCAAACGTCTTACAACGGTAAAACAAACACATCGCTACTATCACCAACGCAGTTCAATTCAAAAGCTCATATCATGGTTATTGATTGTTCTAATCAAAATGAATCTGTAAAGTCATCAAGTGTAGATATTCAGTTGGAAATGGAGTTTGAATCTAACATACCCGCTAATACAACTCCATACACCTCATCGAATGCTACTTGGCAAAGAACATGTTTGGAAAAAAGACAGCTATTCGATTATTAGAATGTGACATCGAAATTGACATTTTAAAGTGTCGCGGGGAACAGCAATTATGGTTTAGAGACCTGACTAAACATGATGACAAAATTAAACTGACACGGGAAGAATTCTACATTTTGAGTTGTGTAGCTTCACCTATAACCACGTATATGAAACAACTTGGATTTTCAAGCACTGTGGTAAAAGACTATTTGGTAGATGCAACTGAACAACATCCTGATGCTCAAACTCTGTACGGTCCTAAAGATACATATATTTTTAACGGAATACCTTATGAGGTTGAAATGTGGAGATGTCTAAAGGAGTATGAACAAAAAGTTAATGAAGAAAAGATTAAAAAAGAAAAGGTTAAAGAAAAAGAAATTGTAAAAAGTGAAGAAACAGAAAACGGTTTAACTGAAACGGTTTAAAAAACTAAAAGAAGTTCGTGGGGTAGGCCTACCGGGGACGGTGCCCACGTTTAATATACACCTAGAAATGCGCTGTAAATGCGCGTTAAATATACAATGCGCTGAGAACTGTACGGCCTGAGCTATAAAAGCTCTACCGTGTTGTGTAAACCAGTCATTCGACATCATAGAGATGGAGAGAAATGTAATTTGTTCTTGTCAATGTTCTAGTCAAGTAAAGGAGAGGTCTGGTGTAATAGAATTTCAACCTTTTCGTGGAAACAATGATAAATACATTGTTAAAGAACTAATCATCTTATATCTGCACACATATGCTATGTATACTTTTTTATTTAAACCTTCATTTCCTTTTAACAAATTAAACTCAAAATCCAAAAGAACTAATAAGTGGTTGACGAGAAACTTGCATCACATTGGTTGGAATGAAGGTTATACAAGTTTCGAAGAAGTGGAAAGCATTATGTATCACTACTGCAGTAAGTTCACAAGACTTTATACAAGAGGATTAGAAAAGCGCAATTGGATTCAGCTTTATACTGCAAAAGATGTAATCGATGTTGAAGTGGATAAGTGTTTCGAATTTGAGATGGATAATGTTTGAATTTAAACAAAGAATGACATACATGCACATTTTCATTGTGCTGTGAAGAACCCTTATCGTTTAGCCTCTTTTCTACATTTTTGTACAATGGAGAATGGAGGGGAAACCGGAGGGTATAAAAGCGGGGAGACCCACCATCAGTATTACTCCAGACTCCGACGAGAGAACACGTATCAAGATGGCATCACAGAAATGTCTGCAGACATTGGTTGATCAGTTTAACTCTCATTCCAAATCAAGGATACTACCAATAAGGAAAACTTCAGAAATTAAAGAAAACAAACACTACATCGTGCAAGACATGAGGAAGATTGAAACATCAGTGGGATACGCTATTCTAGTATCCTTAAGCGATGGTCCATACACAGTAGGAGATAAAGCAAAATCTCAAATGTTTCTGCCCAAGACATTTGTTTACCTGCTGCAAAACGAAGATTTGCACAACATCGAACCTGGAACCCTGTATATACTGTTCCCGAGTCACGAGATGGCCCCCCGGCTGGCTTGACATACAATGCGGAGTTGAGTAAAGTATGCTGAAAGTTGAAGGCGTTTGACTTTGTGTTTCATTTTATTTTCCTTGCTAAATATTTAAAAACATTTCGAGTTTATGTTTCCAATGGTTTGCCGGCTCAGTAACGCCTTCAAAAACTGTTAGGCCAAGGTTCCAGGGGCCATCTCGTGACTCGGGAACAGTAGTATCACACGAAGTCAGCGGGAACAACTCTACCGAGCTATCACTGCATTTGACCTCACCATCAACTTCACATTGTTAGATTAATCAATGTAATGTAAAACATGAAATGTATTAAATGTAAAACATGAAATGTAAAAAAATAAAGAAAAAAGTAAAATATCAGTATTAATCCCAAGTACTGATATTTTATCTTTTTTAAAAACATTTTTGGGTGACCTTGATCTAGATTCAGAACCTATATAATGCGCCGTATTTGTTAAAAGATGGTCACTGACTGTTGATGAGTTGAGACGATATTTTACTAACCTACAAAAAGAGAATGGAACGTATCATAGTAAAGAAGAGAATTCAATTTCCAAAATATGCACAGTAACAATCGAGATTGGTGTTTAGTGAAACATTAAAAGACTCGTGTCTTTACAAGTTTAGAAAGGACTTTGCAGATGCTGGTTTCTTTTACATGGGACAAGATGATAAGACCATTTGTTATTATTGCGGAGGAGGATTGCAAGATTGGCAAGTAACGGATGACGCATGGGAAGAACATGCTCGATGGTTTAGCAGGTGTCCTTATGTGTTAGTTAAAAAAGGAAATGTGTTTGTACTAACCCATCGGAATATATATAAACCTCATCCAGTTAAAATTTTAGAAACACCAATTGAAGAAAATAAGATCAAAGGAAACACATTTTTAGTATGTTTGTTGTCTGAAAAAGATTTACTATTTTTACCTTGTAGACACTGTTGTACACGCAGTACTTGTGGACTGATGTAAAACAATTGCATTGCATGCAGAACTATAAATTTCATGATGAAAATATTCATAACATAGATGTGAGAAAAGTGGAGGGGGAGAGAAAAGTGGAGGGAGTGTAAAAAAGGAAGGCGACAAGGTGAGAAGCACACTCCACGAGTAGCCGTACACGAGGTAACATCATGGCTCAAAATTAAATGTGTCCACTACATACTGTTTATCTTTCTACAGTTCATGATTCGCAACTTCTTTCGGAGGAGTTCAAAGTTTTGATTGTAAACAGGTACAAAATAACATTGGATATTTCTGCGATGAACTCTTAGCTCAAGAACCCTGGGGAGGATCCACCTGTACACTTCCACATACACCGAGAAAGAAATATAATTTTGGAGAGTATGATGAACCTCTCGTCACTTACAATGTAAGCAGCTCTACGGAATCAGAATCATCGTGGCAAATTTTACGTGAAGCTTTTACTCCCTACACATCTATAGAGGCAACGGACACCACAGAATCGGTAGTTCTTTGACCATCATTGACTATGTATACATTATTGTAAATAAAGAAAAATAAAAGTTTAAAATCTTGCATAGGTTTTAGTTGATAGTTTTCATTTGATTTCTTTGATCGAATCACTACTATCGAATCAAGCTTGTGCAAGATTTTAAAACATCCTCAGGGTGATCTTGAACCTGACTTACCTCACCGTGACATACTCAGATTCGTCATCAGCTACGTCACCGTGACGTCATCACGTACGTCACCAGATACGTCACCGTGACGTCATCAGATACTTCAGGTCACGTGACCGGAAGCTGTCATCAAATGAACCAGAAGTCCCAAAACCACACTACTTTAGGCATAAAATAGGAAAACTAAATGGTTTTCCTTATCTGACCTTAGGGCTCTGCCAGAGACCCCGACAAAGTTCCCATTTTTTCTTTAGGGACATTAATTTTTTTGAGCTGATGAAAATACAAACAGCTGATCTTGATTCGTAGTAGTTCCACGGGCTAACCACAGAATGCATTTCTAGTTTGCAACTGTCATAGTTTTTTATAAATAATTCGCGGGGCGAAACCTGCAGGCAACAGCTAGTCACTTAATAGATTGGTGTAATAAAGTTATAACAATTTGTAAATGAATAAAGGAAAACATAGGATTTTAGTTAATAACACTATTGCTTTGTGCAACACCTGTTTTTCGGACCCCTGGTAATTTTATACACCAAAACTGCATCTGAAAAATTATACTTAACATTTTTATTTTGTCCACAGACCACCCTAGATTATCGCCTGTACCGCCTCTTGGCCTTTGGCGTTAGACCACAAAGTACAATTAAATAAATAAACCCAACTTTCGTCGTAGTATTCCGTTCTTGACTGCAGCGTGGTGTGCTGTGTGCTCAACTTGGCAACTACATTCTCGTCACTAGCGCAGTTGCTCTCTGATGGAGTCGTCAGGAACTACGTCAAAGCGCACGCGGTCACGCAATCTGTTTATATTCCTTTGTCTGTGGTTTCAGTCACAATTTTGTAGTTATGGTAGCTACTGGGATTGACACGAGGAAATTCCCATGACAGCGTAATTATCGTAAGTCTCTTGTCATGAATTTTTGCATCAGCTGCATTTACCAAGATTACAGACAGTCAGCGTGCGTTGGTTCATTAAATTACTGTTGAACAGAACTGCATTAGAGCTTTGTTAAATTTACAATGTATGTTAAGTATGTCTTATTCATACACAACATCAAACACCTGACGATTGTTTGAGATAAAAAACGCACACAATTTAATATTTTAATAATCTTATTTTTATCGTGATTCCCTATGCTGAATTTTTTAAATTGGGTACAGTATATATTTTACTTCCATCAATTAATATGCCAAGAGGCCAAATTGTTTTGAGGTTTAATCAGTAAACAAATCTGACTTAACATTTATATAATTTTTAGGCAAATCCCTATCTATTATTTTTGTTTTTAATCTTGACCCCTCTTTTTGCTGTTCATTTTATTTTATTTGTTTCTACGGCCATAAACCATTTTACAAAGGTATACAAAGAGTGGATGGCTAACTGATACATTACAAGCAAAGTAGGTAGCAACATTAACAATGAGTACAAAAACAATGGTACAAAGAAGTGCAGTAGGTACAATATCAAATGCCAATAATAAATATAACATTTGGTAAAAAGGAAAAAAAATCATCTGATAAGCATCGCTACAACAACCACACAATAATAAATAGATAACAATGAGAAATAGATGGATGTATAACAACAATAAACTAGTAAAAAATAACACAAAGAATAAATAAGTACATAACAGCAATAACTAATAAAATACAAAAGTCCAATTGGAGAATGAAGGCGGTGGACTCTTTAGGAAGGTGCATCGGCATGCCTGATAGCACCTAAGCCGTCGTTGAAAAAATCGACCGATGGACAGACTTCATTGCCGTAACGTAGCATCTGAGGAATAGGACTAAACTGTAGGTAGTTTCTACTGGTGTGCTCCACCTCAAACAGTCTGACGTCAAGCCCTAGTAGGAACTCTAAAGCTGACACGGGCAAGCAAGTGAGGGCAATCAATTTTAAAGTTTATCAAGAGGAACACGAGGTCGGCAACTCTCCTTCTGTTGTGCAATGGCTGCAGCCCATAAAGCTGGGAGAACTCCACTGGGACCTCCAGGTAGTTGAAGCCAGCTCGTCGGACCATGAATCTCACAAAACGCTTCTTGATCGGATGCAGCTGATCGATCTGAACAAGTTGGTAGGGACTCCAAACAGTGGAAGCTTACTCAAGAAGCTGTCGGACAAGAGACTTGTACAAAAGAGCCGCAGACTCTGAGCTGAGACCATGGTTGACTGTTCTGATTATCAAACCAAGCATGCGTGAAGCTCTAGAAGTTATATCATTGATATGAAGACCAAACTCGGATGAATCGATGATGACACCCAAGTCCTTGATATTACTGCATCTTTCAATGAGAATTCCATCGAGTGAGTACGTCGTCTCGATCTCGCTAGCCTTTCTACTGTAGGTTATTCGTTTTGTCTTAGTAGGATTTATTTCCATCAGATTCAGGGGACACCACTCCAGAACGGAATCCAAGGCATCTTGTATCCATAAGCTGACTTGCTCGTCACCAATCTTTAAAAATAACTTAATATCATCTGCAAACAGTAGAAATGGGACACGTTTGAAGTACTTTATCTCGTTGGTGCAAATGGAGAACATTAGTGGTCCGAGGAGCGAGCCCTGAGGGACTCCAGAACTAGCATGAAAGGATGTGGAAGTCTGGGAAGCAAAGCGCACACACAACCTATGGTCAGAAAGATAGCTGGTAAACGATTCCAGCATTGTGCCAACAACCCCATAAGCCTTCAGTTTAACTAAAAGACGACAATGACTGATCTTGTCAAACGCTTTACTGAAGTCGATATACACAGCATCTTCCTTATGCTTCCAGTATGTGTGATTTAGGGATGCTCTGTGGGCTGTCGGCCGCTAAGTACAGAATATAGAGCGGAAAATCACTACACTGGATGCAACTCGTCTATACGTACAGTGTTTAAATGATTGTTATAAAATTCAATTGGAAAACTTAAAGCATTTTTTTAAAGAGGTTTCTCAAGTCACCCATACACCTCACTTATCCATCTTACTATAATACTAGCGGCACTTTCTGTGTATTGATACCAAACTCTCGATCGTCCTTGAGGATTTAGTAAAAATTGGAAATTGGAAATGTAATATGGCTTGTAACATTTTTTTATTTACAAAACTTAAAACAAAGTATTTAACTATCTGCATAATTTGTTTAGGCATGCTTTGTGATGACTGTATCTTTAGGTTATCCTCTTTGTATCAATTCATCATGAGATTAAAATGGAGACATAAACACAACTCGTAGTCACAAAACACATCACAAATTTTTAGCACCATCATTTATCTGGTAGAATGGTAATAAATTTAATGGTCGCGATGTGTGCTTACGTTAGATCAAGCCGACGGTGATCCCTTCTTGAAGATATCGAATAAGGCAATATTCCCATTTATAAACTTAATATCGATAAATACCAGTAGAAAAATTTATTAGAATTTGATTTTGTGTCGGTTTTCAAAACAGAACAGACAAGCGTTTTCACAAACTGGTTGTTATCGTGGAATCAATAACAACCAGCAGGAGTGTTAATACTCTGGCTGGATTGAAATTTAAAATTAATGACCTACAACCTTAGTAATGGAATTAACAGATGATGATTGCTAAAAATGTGTCACAGGTCATTTGGATATCAACGCACACGCCTGTGTGACAGGCAAGCCCATCAACCAGGGCGGTATTCACGGCCGCATCTCCGCCACGGGCCGTGGAGTGTTCCATGGGCTGGAGAACTTCATCATGGAAGCCAACTACATGAGTATGATCGGCACCACGCCCGGCTGGGGCGGGAAAACCTTCATTGTTCAGGTGCAGTTAATAAACAGCAATCTTGTCAATCAATATTTTTCAGTTTTTGTTTAACAGGACATATGCAGGGCCAGATTTCCACATGTGCAACATGTGCATCTGCACAGGGCGACAAATTGAATAAAAATACATTTTTATTTTTTTTATCGTCTGCTCATAATAGTGGTGCAACCAGTACTTTGAAAAATCAATAAGTTAGAATTAGCCATTGAATTATCTTACATGAAGGTTTTGAATTGTTTGTTTATTTTCAAATTTAGTGGTGAAGCGGTATTGTAAATGGTGGCTAAATTATTGGTTTTTATGAAGTATTAAGGGAAATATAGCCTATCAACAAAAACATCCTTGAGAAATGATAGGGTATAAAGATTGTATTTTATCTGCTGATGTAAGTTTAAACGAGGTGTATGTAAATGTTTTAAACAATTTACTGCAGGTAATATTTAAGCACTTAATAGGCTGTATTGTTTCCATGTTCCAGGGTTTTGGTAATGTTGGGCTTCACACAATGAGGTATCTGCATAGAGCTGGAGCAACATGCATCGGTGTCATTGAGAGAGATGGCTCCATTTTCAACCCAGAAGGAATTGACCCCAAGGTACACTGTTCATTTATCAATCTTTTGGTAGTGGGGTCCTATAGCTTATAATCTCTTAGTCTATAATGTTGAAATTGTTTCATGGTTGGTTTAATGTTTGTTTTATAGCCTATAATCGATTATAGACTAAACACAAATGCACTAAAAATTATAGACTATGATGTTACGTTCCCCAAACTATGCTCAGTGATGGGCGGGGTTCTAAGACTGAGAAACTATATAGGATATTTGGCCACTACTTATGTCTGGTCGGGGTATAGGGCGCCATATTGCTGATAGGAGTCATTCTTGGAGCTGTTGCGAGGGACAAACTCCACCTTGAATTGTTGGAACGGCAGCTGATAGCTAGGGGATTAAATATTTATTTAGCCTTGACCATTCAAAGAAGGTGCACAAGATTTTTAAATTTCCCTATTCAATTGGATGAATAAAATTAAAAAGTTAAAGACCATATTCAAAATTTGAAGTTCCGACAAACCTTTTATTTTTATAAGCTAACAAAGTTTGGTTTGTTTACTGTTTTCTCAGGTCAAATAAAAAAACACTATTGTGAACAGTAATCATATAATCACAAAACAATCATAAGGGCTAATACAACTGTTCAGCAGACAACATTTCAATTACTCAAGGTATAAATTCAGTTCAATAGTTCAACTTCCTTTGCCTTCAGTTTAAATCAATATTCAAGTGTTAAATGAACCAATTGCTCAGAATTAAATTCTTAGTATCCTTCACCTAGCCTAATTTTTTTCATGTGAAAATTTAAGTCTAAAACAACAAAAATATATAGGGTGGCCACCAGCGAGAGAGATAATATAAGAATCAACTAAATAATCAACAATCAGTAATATTCAGAAAACAGTACCTATAAGACATCTAGACATGGAACAATATACACATATAAACACAATAAGACAAATCACTGCATATAAACTAGTCTACATTTAATATCTAGATGATCGTGATCCAATGGCACAATCCTGTAGTAAGTTCCAGGGGTGTGTTCCACCTGAATTTTCTTGTAGACAAATAAGTAAGTCTAATTCAGTCACAGTTAAGTTTCTTCAAAAACAGGTTTCTTCATCAAAATTGATCGGACATCCAAATTCCATTAGTATGTTAAAAAAAATTGAAATTTCTTACTTTTTGTTCGGTTTCCCCGATGACACAGGGGTGGGTCAACCCAGTCACAGGCACAAAGTTCCAGGATCGAAGGCGCGTGTAAGGTCCACTGATGTTGAGGCGAGCAGTATTAGCCAACCGTAGCAGCAGGTACAGTAGCAGCCACTAGCAGAATCTCCAAAGTGTCCAGGCCGCAGTAGCACTAAGGGATATCAATTTGCATTTTAATTATGCTGTACAACGACGCAGGGCGAAGAGAAACGTTGCTATTCCTCGCCCTATCTGTGCTAGCGCGGGAAGTCGGGAAGTGCTGCGGTGCCGGACGCGGCGAGTGGCGTGGCCTCGCGGCTCTTCCGACGAGCGCTCATCCTTCCCGCCATTATAGACTATAACACAGATCGCGATTTCCCCTCCTTCAGTGGCTATACAACAAAGTCAGCTTTTTGAGTTATGAGACACTTTACCGGTATCTTATAAGCTGTGAAACAATATTAAAAACCATTATAGACTAGAACACAGTTCTAAAATTATAGGTTTTAACGCACTTTCAACTTATTCATCATAAGCTATGAAACATTTCTATAAACTATAACCCAAATTAAACATTATAGACTATGAGATTATAAGCTATGATACCGCACCCTTTTGGTATTTTATCAATTTACTTGCGTTTTTTGGCTAAGAAGTTCAAATAAAATTATTTATTTGCCATATTAATTTTTTACAAATCATTGACAATGTCACATATATATAAGGTGAAACCTACGTCATACAAGCCATAACACAAATACTTACATTAAAAATATTGCAATTTCAAAATACACTGCTAAATAAAAGTTACCTTGAAAGAAATACATGAATATTATGAGATTAAATTAATGAATGGATATTATGGAGCAAAAGAAAATTATTTAAGTACCATTTAAAAGATATGAAAACAGTATTAGAAACAAGAATAGGGAGGGGACTCTGAATGCATGAAATGTCATGAATTGCCCTAAAATGAAATCTTTCCGATATTGAAAAATTCTTCTAGGCTATAAAAAGGGTTGTTCAATAACAAAGTTATATGTTTATTTTTAAACTGATTAAGGGTAAACTGGTCAATCAGGTGCTTTAAAGCATTGTATAACTTTAGTGATCAAACTACATGACTGTTTTGGGATTTACCTAAGCGGAAAAAGGGAATTATTCTTGTTTCGTGTATTGTGGTCATGTTTACTGTTATTAAATTTAAAATACTCGGGATGTTTTAGTATATAAATTGTAAAATACCCCCGTCGTAGCAAACCTGCGTACTCAGCGAATTTCCAATGCATAATATATGTCTTAATACCACATAAAACCGCAAACCAAGTTTCATAAAAATATATTCACATATAAGCGATTTTAATTATTCTCTATAAGAATAACATTGGTAATGAGTATGTAAGTTTGCTGAAACAAGCAGGGTTTAAGCTGCGGTCGCATTTGTCGCAAAATGCGACATGCACCACAAAAATGCGACAATATTTGGGCAGGCTGTCGCGTTTTTGCTACAAAGAAAAGTATACGAATTTTTTAAATTTTATTACAGAAATCTGGTTTTAACAATACAAATAGTATTAAAAGTCAATGATCACGATCCACGTCCAAAAAGATTAGAAGAGTAGTTGGGATGTTGTAGAGGCTTAACGTTGCGTTGGTTGCACTACGTCACTTTACCGATCGCCTCTGAGCGAGTGGTAGAGGAAACGAGCCTACATTACGTAAACAGTTGCTGTCGATTTCAACTGCGTACTGTGTAAACAGAACGGGCGAGTTACTGATATGACAGTTGTAGTGACAGTAGCTAACCCCCTAGCAGACGTCATGCGCTCCGCTGTGACTCGGTTTGGCGCGCACTCTGTAGTAGCTGAGTCTAGCCGAGCGAATCGGCGAATGCGAGAATGTCGAGGGCTAGTTCGCCACCAAAGGGATGACTGCGCTCGCCTCGCGATCGCTCCGATTCTTGTCGGTTTTTGTGACCGAGTAAAAAGAGACAAGCGGCAGGTCCTCCATACTTCGTGCCGCTTGCGGTCTCGACCCGCTGCATGATGTGGACGGTTATACGAGCACGAGTCGCTCGAAATCGCAACGATCGGCGAAAGTGTAGACGTACCTTAGCGAAAACACAACTCGAAATCGGTGATGCGCAAATGCGATCGCGATGTGCTTTGAGGTGTGCTTTCAGAGTGTGTAATGTTCGGGGTGTGTGAGTTTTAGTTGTTCTGGTGCCATATTAGGCCTATTCTATTGTTTAGTATATTTCCATTATAGACTTTAATGGTTAAAATGGATAAGTTTCCAAGACTCAGCTGAATTATATATTATTTAAATGTTAAACCTTAAAAACAAATACAAGCAAAGAACAACCAAAAAATAGTATAATGACCCGCAGTAAAAATGCGAAAAGGAAAATATTTTTGCTACAAGTCTCTAAGAGCTTGTAGCATTTTTACACAAAGAATTTTTTCCCCAGCTGAATCCCTGGAAACAAGGAACAGAAACAATTGGTTTTTATGCAAATATAAATGGAATTTAACTAGGCGAAGCCACATACTAAGTTTCATCAATATTCAATCTAAATATATAAAAGAGGAAGTATGTATATATATATATATATATATATATATATATATATATATATATATGTGTGTGTGTGTATGTGCCTATGGACTCCAAAACCGCTCGACAGATTATAATGAAACTTTCAGGCATTATTAAGCATTATTCAAGGATGGTTTGTGTGAAGTTTGGTGCAAATCTGACCAAAGGGCTCCGACCCAGAGGACATACAAGGGTGCAGTGTCAGGTTTTAGAAATTTAGTGTTTACAAAATTAACAGCTGTAATTAGTAAACAACTTAATTTGGGCGCAGCAACGCGCGCCGGGAAACTGCTAGTCATAAATAAGCGCTATATAACATTATAGTTATTCTCCAAAACTTAAGAATAACATGGGGGCTGAGAAAGCAGGTTTGCTGCAATAAGAAACAGAAAAATGAGTGTTTATATAATTATCAATATAACTCAACCTAGTGAAGCTACATACCAAGTTTTATTAGTTTATGTTCATAATTAAGGGAGTCATTATATTTTACATATTTTCCGTAAGAATAACATGGGGGCTGAGTACGCAGGTTTGCTGCTACGGGAATAATCAACAAAAAATCAATTTTTTGCAAATATCAATATACCAGTACTAAATGAAGCCACATATACCAAGTTACATCAACATACATTCATAAATAATCGAGATATCAAATTTTATTTATTCTCCATAAGGTTAACATTGGACAACGTACTGTGTACAGCACTTTGAATATCTCTGCAACGGTTGGGCGTAGAATCACAATTCAAACACCAAAATGATTGTTTTGTGGAACTGAACAGATTGGTAAAAGCAAATGTGAAGTTTACATTGAAATAAACTGAGGAAAAGCTTAAAACCTTTTTCCCATAAGATTAACATGGGAGATTTTATGAGCAGATTTTTATGGATTTTCTCCGCAACCACTTAACCCATTGGATACTTAGTTTTTTAATGACTGTATGGCCCCAGAAACCCAATTAAATTTCAATATTTTGCAGTGTTTTAGTAAATAAACTGTAAAAAATATACTTTTGCTACTAATTAGGCAAACATAATGTTTTTCTTGAAGCTGGATACATTTTCTTTTTTAATATTATGTTAATAGAAAACAAAAAAATAAAAAAAATATTTAAAATTTTTTCGTTATAAAAATAAAAAAAATTATTAAAAAAAATATAGTAAAAACAACAAATAAAAATAAATGTCTAATCAGTTATCTAGTAACGTGTAAAAACTCCTTACATAAATCTTAAAAAAAAAACGGCCATCACGGAACCGTTCTGTGAAAAGTATTCGATGGGTTAACCTAGGTTAATAATTCAAAATACTAAATTATTTGTTTTTTAAGCTCTGTAACATGGTCAAAACCAAAATTAAGTTTTTTTAAAATTATAGGGTGAAAAATGCAAAAAACTGATTTTTGGAAAATTTAAAACCCCCATAAACCAACCCCCCTTCCCATGGTCCGATTTTTGAACTAGTCATGAATGTCATTTTACACATTTGAGCGAAATTTCATCAAAATCGGACGTTTTTTACTCAAGTTATCGTGTTAACGGACACACACACATATATATATAAATTTGAACGAATAGTGTTTTTGGCATCTGGGGACCTCAAAACAAAAAGTTATCATGGTCTCGGGCTTAAGTCTTACCATGAGACCTACGGTAATAGCTTCTTCCCTATAGGGGAAATTCGCTAAAATAAGTTTAGTAAAGTATAAGTTTCAACTTAAGTTCAGTTGAAATTAAGTTTCTCAAGGATCCACTACTATGGTTGGCTTAGTTAATCCTAGAGGTGTGTGACTAGGTACTCAAAACTTTGAGTTTTCGGCAGAGTATTTTAAGACTCGAACTTGACTCAAAGTTTTGAAAAATACTTGAAAGTTCGAGCGAGTATTCCCCGCCGATTACCGAATGATCGCTAACGATTGCGACTGGCCAAATCGGGTAGTAACAGCTGCAAAAGGCGATCGCATCATCTATAATTGGCCGAAAATGAAGATCGGACCACGTAATTTCGGCGACGGTAAACATAATATCGGCAAAAATGGCAACCGGGTCACTTAATATCGGCCGTAACTAACGATTTTGCCATCTAATATTGATTATAAGCAATGCCTGGACCAGGTGTTATTGTCCAAATAACAACCGGACCTGGTTTTATCGACCGGATACGAATGTCAAACCGTGTTATGTTTGTAAAAACGTAATCCAGTTTGATTGTCCTGGCCAAAACATTGGTCGATACGAATGTCAAACCGTGTTATGTTTCTAAAAACGTAATCCAGTTTGATTGTCCTGGCCAAAACATTGTAATGATACTTATGTATTAGTTAGAAACCATATTTAGATTATCAAATTTGGAGTGGTATCCAAATCCTATTACACTATTTGAAACTACCAACTGATACCAAATATTTGCTCGAAAATACTCAAAACTCAAAAATAATTAGCACTACTCGACTCGAGTCGATTCAAAAAATCAATACTCTCACACCCCTAAATCCCTACCACAGACATTTCTGAGTATCAACATTTTTTTATCATTAGTTGGTTAGCCGTCAGACCCTTGAAAGAAGTATGATGAAAATATTTAAAAAATCACATACAGATATAGACCTAACTAAATCATGGGGAAAAAGGTTTGCTATATTAATAAGTAAGTAAATGTTAAAAGCTAAACAAAATCAAAAAAGGTTTACCCAATATTTTTTCTGCTAAAATACTTTGCATATTTTGCTAACAATCTTAAAATTACCTTACATTAAAAGAGTCAGGATGTCTTTTAAATGTACTAAAATTGTCCACTAAACATTCACCAAAAGAAGTAACTGCAGCGCCAAGTGGGGTGATTATAGATCCCTATAATCACCTACAAAGCACGATTCTTTTTGCCTGTCCCTAATCTGATCAGGTATTTTACACAAGTATCATATATCATATAAACTAGTGGATTGATGACGACAAGGTATGTAACCTTATTTTAGCGAATTTCCCTTATAGGGAAGAAGCTATTACCGTATGTCTCATGGTAAGACTTAAGCCTGAGACCATGATAACTTTTTGTTTTGAGGTCCCCAGATGCCAAAAACGCTATTCGTTCAAATTTATATATATATATGTGTCCGTTAACACGATAACATGAGTAAAATACCCCCGTAGCAGCAAACCTGCGTACTCAGCGAATTTCCAATGCATATATATGTATCATAATACCACATAAAGCCACATACCAAGTTTCATCAAAATACATTCATAAATAAACGATTTATGACATTTTAATTATTCTCCATAAGAATAACATGGCAGCTGAGTATGCAGGTTTGCTGAAGCAAGGAACACAAAAAATGGGGTTTTATACAAATATCAATATAACTCATGTAGGTAAAGCCACATACCAAATTTCATTAATTTATTTTCATAATGAAGGCAGATAACACGTTACTTATTCTCCATAAGAATAACATGGGGCTGAGTACGCAGGTTTGCTGCTACGGGAGCCTTGGGTAAAAAAGTGTCTTTTTGAGCAAATATCAATGGTCCACAACCAGATGAAGCCGTATACCAAGTTTCGTCAGTATAGGTTCATAAATAAGCGAGATATAAAATTTTTATTTTTCTCCATAAGAATAACATTAGACAACGTACTGTGTTTAGCACTTTCAATATCTCGGTAACCAATTGACGTAGAGAAATGATCAAAATACCAAATTGTGTGTTTTTTTAAGCTGAATCCAATGGAAAAAAATAAAATTTGACTATTTCCAAAATGATATGTAAAAAATTCGAAAAACCCATTTTTGGGGTACAAAACCCCCCCAAAATACCCCTTCGGATAGAGCGATCTGGCTGGTTTTCGAACTTAAAGTCATAAATGTTGCTTTACACGTTTATACCAAATTTCATCAAAATCGGATAATTTTTACGAGAGTTATCGTGCTCACGGACACATATATATATATATATATATATATATATATAGATATATATATATATATATACAGTTTCGAACGAATGGTGTTTTTGGGGTCTGGGGACCTCAAAACGAAAAGTTATCATGGTCCCGGGCCTAGGTCTTACCATGCCGACTACGGTAATAGCTTCTTCCCTATAGGGGAAATTCGCTAAAAGGTCCGATTTTGATGAAATTTGGCTCAAATGTGTAAAATGACATTCATGACTTTAAGTTCGAAAACCAGAAAAATCGGATCATGGGAAGGGGGGTTTATGGGGGTTTTAAATTTTCCAAAAATCAGTTTTTTGCATTTTTCACCCTAAAATGTTTAAATAACTTAATTTTGGTTTTGACCATGTTATAGAGCTTAAAAAAAAATAATATAGTTTTTTGAATTATTAACCTAGGTTGAGTGGTTGCGGAGAAAATCCAAAAAACCTACTCATAAAATCTCCCATGTTAATCTTATGGGAAAACGATTTTTGGTTTTTCCTCAGTTCATTTTAATGTAAACTTCACATTTGCTTTTACATGTTCAGCTCCACAAAACAATCATTTTGATGTTTAAATTGTGATTCTACGCCCAACCGTTGCAGAGATATTCAAAGTGCTAAACACAGTACGTTGTCCAATGTTATCCTTATGGAGAATAAATAAAATTTGATATCTCGATTATTTATGGATGTATGTTGATGAAACTTGGTATGCGGCTTTATGTAGTATTGGTATATTGATATTTGCACAAAAAATTGATTTTTTGTTGATTATTCCCGTAGCAGCAAACCTGCGTACTCAGCCCCCATGTTATTCTTATGGAGAATAGCTAGAATGTTATATAGCGCTTATTTATGATTGAATATTGATGAAACTTGGTATGTGGCTTCGCCTGGTTAAATTCTATTTATATTTGCATAAAAAACAATTGTTTGTGTTCCTTGTTTCAGCAAACCTACGTACTCATTACCAATGTTATTCTAATGGAGAATAGTTAAAATCGCTTATATGTGAATATATTTTTATGAAACTTGGTATGCGGCTTTATGTGGTATTAAGACATATATTATGCATTGGAAATTCGCTGAGTACGCAGGTTTGCTGCGACGGGGGTATTTTAAGTTACACTAGTAACGTCCATCCACACTTCTTAATAGACCTAAGATGTTTCAAGTTTTAATAAACCATTAATATTACTCTTAAATAAGTTGTAGTTACATAAAGTACTTAAAGAAACTGATGACACTAAACCGTTCCAGAACATCCACTTATTTTTAGCAGTTATACAAATGCCATTCTGGAGCATTCTTACTAATTTTCCTTGCATTGTCTAGACTCATCATGGGGTTAATATTGTTTTCCTCTTTCGCTCTTAGATCTTGAATGTTGTGTGCTTTTTTAATGTACACATTGCATCAACAATATTCATCGTGAATCGTGATCAATAGCACAGGAAACCAAAACACTACATAAGGCTGACTGGGAATAGGAAAAGAGTTCCAGTCCCGTGACAGCGCCATGTGATGGGAGGCAGTGGGTGGAGTTGGGAATAAGTCAGGTTGCCGATAGGGATGGCAACAGGTGTATGTGAATTCACCCCCGCTGAGCAACCTAGCGCCAATGGCGTTCAAAGCAGCCGGTGACCGAATTAATTGTTTTAAGTGCAACTGCTGTTAGCATGATGGTTAACCTTCGGTAGTATTTTATAGTTTTCTGTAGGGGTCTGCGGTGCACCGAAAAAACGGTACCGGTACGGTACACAACTAATTACCGTCATCGGTTCGGTACAGAACATAACCCCGGTACAGATTCGGTACTACAGTTTACTGCTTCAAACAATAAACAGAGATAAGCTAAACAATGTTTAACAAAATAAGTGGTTTAAATAAGACCGACTCCTATTTATAACTAGTCATTTCCTTTAAGGAAAACAAGCCCCAAAACTCATAGGAAAAGAGACGTTGACAGGTGTTATTTATAGCTGAACGAGAATGGAGATAAGAAAGGTAGGCAAGGGGAGTGGGGAGTAGCTGGGTAGGGTCGCAAAAAATGTCCTTGAAGACAAGAAAGGTTTAGACTAGGAAAGCGTGAGGGGTAAGGGGGGAGGGAGGTAATTAGCTGTAAATCAGTTGTTTGTCAACAATATTCCTAGGGTGAGTGGCTGTAAATCAGTTGTTTGTCAACATTATTCCTAGAGTGAGAAAAGGAATACCTACTATCTTTTAAATCGCTTTCGTTCTCCATTATGATTTCAAATTAAACTGCTTTTATTTATGTATTATTATTATTGTTATTGAAGTATACTAGTTAAATTTTTAAATTATATTAAAAAAGGTTTAAAAAATGGTTGAAAACTAATTCAAAAATAGCCACTAACTTGATAAATTTCAAATGGTAGCATAAATTTGTTATTTTTTACTGTGCTGTGAAATTTGTACATACATATATCTGTTATATGTTAGATTATCTTGTGTGGTTTTGGAAAATTCAACTAAAATTTATTATTAACAATAACCTAAATTTATTTTTTGATAAGGTTAATAGCTAATTATTTCAAATATGATATAGGCAAATTAACATTATATAAAACTGTCTTACTTTTATTACTTTATTTATTTATTTTTCAGTTTTCCATGGTACTTATGTTTAAATAAATGTACTGTAATATTTGTTATGGACTTCAATTTTGAATTTAGTAATGTAATTAAGTAATTTTAGAATTATTTTGATTTTAATCTTCAGTATTTATTGGTCTAATTTTCTAATTTCTAATTTCTTTTAGTTTCACATCATACATAGTTTATTTAAGTTATCTGATTTTACTTTGTATTAATGATACAATAATCTCCCAATGCAACAAGAATAGTATTTATAAAACTTTGGTTTTTGTTGTTTGTATGAATTAAACCAATAGTTTTTATTTATATTGAAATCAATATAATTAATCAGTTAGCAACTTATGCAATTGATTGATTTTCAAGTAATTTTTGAATTTATTTCTCATGATTATTTCAAGAACTTGCATTAATACCTAATAATAACAATGTTAAAATGTAATACTCCGAAGATGCAGGTTTTAAAAATATTTTTATTTTTAGTGTAGTTATTTATTTGTTTAATCAAATCAATAATAATAATTGTATATGACCTTAATTATTACTCAATAATTTGTTTATGATACATTCAAATTAATAACTAAATTAGTATATATGACGGTACATTGTACCGTACCGAATTTGTACCGAGAATCGAGGTACAAAATCTTTTACCGTACCGAACCGTACCGATCTGAAATTGTTGGTACCGCAGACCCCTAGTTTTCTGTAACACAAGGAATTTATGAAACCTTGGACCTAGTGCAAGTGGGGATCTAGCTAATTTTATTTGCTTTTAACTTCTTTTATAAATATGGAGGAATTAACCCATTGGCGTAGACATACGAGCAGGTCTCGTTCCTTACTTGTAATTTTATTAACGTGTGAATTGGAGTATAAAATTGGTGTTTTTAAATGGATTAATGGCATATTTTAATTAAAATATTTTTTTATTTCAGTTTAGAGAGTCGCATTGGCACACACACAGTAGACATAAGTAAAAATTAGCAAAATCAGTGTTGACCATGTGCAAGTCTCAAAGAATTAACCGATCCCGTCAACTTCCAAGCAAGCCTGCCACCGTTTATTTTACTTGGGCCCTCCCACCAACGTTGCCACAGACCGGTTAACTCACTGAGAGTTGCACAACTGGTCAGTTTTGGTCGTGTGCGGGAATCGAACCCACGAACATCGTATCGCCACCTGGCCAAGGTGTTTCCACGACGTAGCCAACTCAGCTAACACGACCAAAGGCCTGGCGGCGATATTAAGGGTTTTCAGTCAGTCCGCGCCCCTAGCGGACAGAACCGTAGACGCCCGCGGTCATTAGTTACATATTTTGCTACTAGAGTGCAGCACCAATCAATTCCCGTTATAGGCTACTACAAATAGAATAAAATTACTACCTCAATGGGTTAATACATTTTTTTCTGGGAAAACACTTTTTGGTAAACAAAGCACTTAAGTCCGAGACCATTATAACTTTTCCTTTTGAGGTTCCCAGATGCCAAAGACACCATTCATTCAAATATGTATATATATGTATATATATATGTGTGTCCGTAAGCACGATAACTTGTAAGAAAGGTCTGATCTTAATAAAACGTGTAAAGTACCATTTACTTAAACAAGTTTGAAAACCAGACAAATCACACTATCCGAAGAGGGGTTTTTGCGTTTTTTGGGGGGTTTCACATGTAATTTTTATATAAATAAAATTTTAATTTATACCATTGAATTCAGCTTTAAAAAACAAACAATTTGGTATTTTGATCATTGCTGTACATAAATTGGTTACAGAGATATTGAAAGTGCTAAACACAGTACGTTGTCCAATGTTATTGTTATGGAGAAAAAGACAAATTTTATATTTCACTTATTTATGAACATAAACTGTCGAAACTTGGTATATGGCTTCATCTGGTTGTGGTTTGTTGTTTGCACAAAGAACAATGTTTTGCCTACGGTTCCCGTAGTAGCAAACCTAGGTCCTCGGTCCCCATGTTATTCTTATGGAGAGTAATTCAAATGTTATATATCGCTTATTTATGAATGTATATGGATAAAACTTGATATGTGACTTCACTTAGATGAGTTCTATTGATATTTGCGTAAAAACCCATGTTATACGTTCATAAATAATTTTCTTTTCCTCCATAAGAATAACTTTAGACAATGTACTGTGTTTAGCACTTTCAATATCTCGGTAACCAATTGACGTAGAGGAATGATCAAAATACCAAATTGTGTGTTTTTTAACCTAAATCCAATGGTTAAAACTAAAATTTGACAATTTAAAAAATTGTATGTACAAAATTCAAAAAAACCATTTTTGGGGTACAAAACCCCCCCAGAATACCCCTTCGGATGAAGCGATCTGGCTGGTTTTCGAACTTAAAGTCATAAATGGTGCTTTACACTTTTATACCAAATTTTATCAAAATCGGATCATTTTTACGAGAGTTATTGTGCTCACGGACACTCACACACACACACATATCTATATCTATAAAAGAGGAAGTATGTATGTATATATGTATGTAGCCTATGGACTCTGAAACCGCTCGACAGATTGTAATGAAACTTTCAGGCATTATTAAGCATTATTCAAGGATGGTTTGTGTGAAGTTTGGTGCAAATCTGTCCAAAGGGCTCCGACCCAGAGGGCATACAAGGGTGCAGTGTCAGGTTTTAGAAATTTAGTGTTTAACAAATTAACAGCTGTAATTAAAAAAATTCAAAGTTTTGGGCGCAGCAACGCGCGCCGGGTAACTGCTAGTATATATATACAGTTTCAAACAAATGGGGTTTTTGGGGTCTGGGGACCTCAAAACGAAAAGTTATCATGGTCCCTGGCCTAGGTCTTACCATGCCAACTACGGTAATAGCTTCTTCCCTATGGGGGAAATTCGCTAAAACAAGCACAAACTTCATATGCGTACCTATTAGATTACATAACAGACATGTTTTTATATTTTATTTAAAAAAATACAAGGTTAGGTTAACCTAAAAGTGGACTATACAGACAGTGTTCTTACAACACAATCTGAAGGACCTGGTAAATCCTCCATTTTGGTGTAAAGATTAACACACATTTATAAGCCACTACTTACTTATTTATCAATAAAACACTAAAATCCACATCACAACTCTTAACACCCCAAATGCATTCACACACAATTTGAATTCACAGAGCAGGGCGGCTGCAGAAGATGCAAAATGGTTTAGCAATATATTTGACCATAGAGTAAGCTACAGATTATTAATTCATTAATACTTTTTGAATCATTTTTACTTTCTCCCCTTATACATAGTATATGGAGAAAGTATTGTTTTCGTAAACATTTTCGAATCATGGAAATATTCGTTTTGGTGCTCCCTGAACCCAAAAAAGTGGTTTTTAAGTGATGTCTGTCTGTCTGTGTGTGTGTGTCCGTGTGTGTGTGTGTCTGTGTGGATGTGTACAGA
Organism: Allygus modestus; assembly: GCA_963675035.1. Lineage (NCBI taxonomy): Eukaryota > Metazoa > Arthropoda > Insecta > Hemiptera > Cicadellidae > Allygus > Allygus modestus. Next base: position 242,154,084 of record OY776112.1, on the reverse strand, counting down.
GCTACAGCCCTAACCAATGGGCCAATTTTGATGAAATTTGGTATGTAGGTACTAATGCACGATATCTCCAGGCGTTTTTTTCATTTTTTTGAATTTTTGATTTTTAAGGGTAATTATCCCCCAAAAACCGCCAAAAAACATGAAAAATCAAACTTTCACAAAAACGGCTCTAACGATTTTGATTAAACTTTAGTCATTTGTAGAACTTTAGTTTTCCAACAAAATGACACCACCCGCATCCCTTTAAAAATTCAGGTTCAGAAATTACAGGACTTAAAACATCCAAAATTCAGTTTTTTGCATTTTTCATAAAAAGTCATAAATATAAAAAAATATTACTATTCACCATTAAAAAGAGCTCAAAAAACTAAATAATGTAGTATTTTGAATTACTATTCTACGTTTGCAGGTTTCGGAGAAAATTGAAATTTTCATTTAGCGGTAAACGCAGTACGTTGTCCAATGTTATTCTTATGGGGAATACAAAAATTACTATTTCTCTCTTATTTGCTGATCAATTTCATTCAAACTTGATATGCTTGTCAATTTAGCATTGACCAACAGAGGAAATTCGAAATATGTTGCCCCTTAATAACCCTGGGGGGGAAAAGGGGGCATTTCCCCTCTTAAAACCACGAGTGTAGCAATGGATTCTGTAGTGCCTCCAAAGCAGGGATATGGGTGGATGTTTTTTAAAACAACTTGTTTACAAGATTTTCTGTACATTCAACCGTGCTTTGTATTCTATATTTAGTAAATAAAAAGTAATTTATTCATTAACGTTGGGCTAAAAGGGAGAAAGTATGTGTCAGTTTCCTGATACCGTTCATTTGGTTATATGTTCGTACTTCCATTCATTTTAATCGATCATTTAATCCTTACAAGGTTTTAAAAATCTTTGTAAGACACCAATTATTTTGTTATTCCCAATTCTGATTAACACTTTAGTACATTATGCCAATCGTCTGCTCTAACCAGAATCATTGATCATGAAAAATAACCATTCAGTAATTCTACTTATATGACATCCATGCCATTACATTGTGTGACATTTTAGCGAATTTCCCCTATAGGGAAGAAGCTATTACCGTAGTCGGCATGGTAAGACCTAGGCCCGGGACCATGATAACTTTTCGTTTTGAGGTCCCCAGACCCCAAAAACACCATTCGTTCGAAACTGTATATATCTATATATATATATATATGTGTCCGTGGGTGCGATAACTCTCGTAAAAAAGGTTCGATTTTGATGAAATTTGGTATAAACGTGTAAAGCAGCATTTATGACTTTAAGTTCGAAAACCAGCCATATCGCTCTACCTTAAGGGGTATTTTGGGGGGGTTTTGTACCCCAAAAATGGGTTTTTTGTGCTTTTTACATATAATTTTGGAAATAGTCAAATTTTAGTTTTTACCATTGGGTCAGCTTTAAAAAACACACAATTTGGTATTTCGATCATTCCTCTACGTCAATCGGTTACCAAGATATTGAAAGTGCTAAACACAGTACGTTGTCTAATGTTATTCTTATGGAGAATAAGAACAAAATTATATCTCTCTTCTTTATGAACGTATACTGACGAAACTTTGTATACGGCTTTATCTGGTTGTGGTCTATTGTTATTTGCTCAAAAAAATAATTTTTTGCTAAAGGTTCCCGTAGCAGCAAACCTGCGTACTCAGCCCCCATGTTATTCTTATGGAGAAAAATTAAAATGCTATGTCTCACTTAATTATGAACATAAATTAATAAAACCTGTTGTATGAATTCACCTAGTTGAGTTATATTGATATTTGCCTAAACACCCATTTTTTTTTGTTCCTTGTTGTAGCAAACCTGCGTACTCTCCCCCATGTTATTCTTATGGAGATTAATCAAAATGGAATATATCGCTTATTTATAAATGAATATTGATGAAACTAGGTATGTAGCTTCACCTAGTTGAGTTATATTGATATTTTCATAGAAACCAATTGTTTATTTTCCTTGTTTCAGCAACCTATGTACTCATCCCCAATTTTATTCTTATGGAGAATAATTAAAATTGTATATATCACTTATTTGTCAATATATTTTTATGAAACTTGGTATGCGGCTTTATGTGGTATTAAGTCATATATTATGCATTGGAAATTCGCTGAGTATGCAGGTTTGCTGCGACGGGGGTATTAAGCATATGTTTAAGAATTATAAATTTGCCAGATAAATCGTTTATTTACAATTCGAATGAAAAAATAAGCACAAAGTTATAAGCATTATCTTAATACCTATTTTAAAACACTTAACTACTTAATTGGACTTATGGCATCTTAAAAGATGGAAAAATTATCATTACGTACATAGTAAGTACATATATTATACGTACGTACATAGTGATTTTTACAATAAATGCATGAATTTATTAGGCAATAACATTGTCATGGGGAAGGGATTCATTAATAAAACACATTTTTGATAGACAATTTATTCTATGATGAACTGGATTTCTTCTTGGATGCCGGCGAGTCATCATTGTCGTCTGTTATAACGAGTCACAGAGTCACTCACTTATTGTTACTCTGTGGACGATTTAGAGACTGTAAAATAGTTAGGTCAACTTCCTTCCTCGTATTAGTGCAACACTACAAGTTTAATGCAGTGCATTTCAGTTTATTAAGCAAATTAAAATACTAGTTGGCCTACAACAATATTTAAAAATATTTATGAGTTGTTACAATTTTGACACAAAACTCGCTCAAAACTTTTCAGTAAAACCTCGAGTTTCAGTGCCAAACTCGGCTCAAACTCGAAATTTAGAGTACTCGCACAACTCTAAAAAAATCAAACTTTATTTATGAGTACTTTTTTGTTTTTTACAGAAACTGGAAGATCACCGCATTGAAGCCGGATCAATCGTCGGCTTCCCTGGAGCTCAGCCATACCAGGGGGAAAATCTCATGTTTGAGAAATGTGATATTTTTATTCCGGCTGCAATTGAAAAAGTGATAACTAAGGACAACGCCAATAAGCTTCAATGCAAGGTAGGACTATGGTATAACTGATTATGTTAATTGGTTACCAATTTTAAATATATTACCAAAGTGATTTAAGAAAAGACCCAGAAAACTCGTGAACATTCTCCATTAACACACTGTATGGAGCTGTGCCAACTGCTATTCCGCCTCCTCACAGTAATTTCAGAAAAACCTTGATTGGTAACAATAGAGAAGGTGCCACCCCCACTGGCACTCCTGATGATTCTAGAATGGCTGTGTCAACCAAGTAAGGTATGTTTGCAATCTTCGGCCATGGCACCTATGAAAGGTGAAAAGTCGGATGTGCGTGCCAGTCAATGAGTGAGATGTAAGTAAGTAATTGCCCTGGAGGTGGATTTATTATTATATCAAAAACGTTGGCCACCAACTTCGGAAATAAACTATAGGAATCTATGATTTGTTCTCCCAAAAATAGCCCACAGTTAAAACCAAACCCGTGACTAGTGGATGAGTACCAAACAGGTTTTGTTGAGTCTTTTAATATATCCTTGGTATTTACATATTTGACATGCTCGTTAATCATAAATGGTTGACAACCTCTTCCAATAGATAACCTATGTAAGAAGCCTTTGCTGAGCCAGGGATTGGTTTTATAATTTATTTATAATTTTAATGGTCTTGTTATAAACCACTCCAATTCTTGACTTTAAAAGGACAGTTGTTTTGAAAACGATTGGATTTTTAGTTTTGGGGGGTTTAAACAAACTTGGAACTGTTTCCAACTGGGTTGTCTCTATAAGGTCTGTGTTTCAGCAAAGAGTCTTACTAATTAATAAATACCCCCGTCACAGAAAACCTGCGTACTCAGCGAATTTCCAATGCATAATATATGTCTTAATACCATATAAAGCCACATACCAAGTTTGATTAAAATATATTCACATATAAGCGATATATACAATTTTAATTATTCTCCATAAGAATAACATTGGTGATGAGTACGTCGGTTTGCTGAAAAAAGGAACACAAATAATTGTTTTTTATGCAAGTATAAATAGAATTTAACTAGATGAAGCCACATACCAAGTTTCATCAATATTCAATCATAAATAAGCACTAGTGATGGTCAAAACCAGAAATTTCAAATCTCGAAACCGAAACCAAAACTTAAAAAATCGAATCTCGAAACTCGAAAGTCAAATTCCAAAATCCTATTTACTTGCCTGGTTATGGTTATGAAAAATAAATCCAGTTACTCCAAATAAACCAGTTAACTTACTGCCATTCTCGAAGTATCCTAGAAAAATATTAGTTTCAGAACTACTAGTGAACTAATTATTTGTAGCTTAATTATAAACTTTGGTTAGAGTTGTTCTTTCACAAATAAAAAATCAAAAATCCACAAAAAGTGAAGGTAGACGACCGATGACAGTAGGCTTTTGACCTTCACAGTAATCAATTTAAGATCTTGTTTTTTTGCTCTTTCACCATAACATTTCTTTGGTGTTTTCAAAAAATGTCTAGGTCTGGGCATTTTTTTACTCAGAAACAGAATAACACTGCGTATCTCATATTTGGCGGGATTTTCGTTTACCGTCGCTAATTTAAATCGCTGTAGAAATAAAACCTGTGACCGCACAGCAACGAGACTCGGCTCATACTTTGGTGGGGAGGTGAGTGGACTGCCACACTCGCAATCGTGGTGATGGGAGAGCTGCGCTAGGTGCAGTAAGAAAACGTTCTTTACTTTTTGGACAGCCCTCGTAAATATCACAGTCCTGAGATGTTCGTGCACTTCCTGTATCGTCTTTATAGTTGTACTAGCTTTTACCCATCACGGCTTTGCGGTTTTAAATGTGTGTATAGATTAAGAACATTTGTATTGAATTTTACCTTGCCATCTTTAAAGGTCAGTTTAGTGTATCATTTATAAATTTTAATTTTTCTTCCAGATTATCGGCGAGGCGGCCAACGGGCCAACGACGCCAGCGGCAGATGCCATCCTCTTGGAGCGCAACATCCTCGTTATTCCTGACTTGTACATCAATGCCGGAGGTGTCACTGTGTCCTTCTTTGAGTGGCTCAAAAACCTCAACCACGTTTCCTATGGTAGACTGACCTTCAAGTACGAACGGGAGTCAAACTACCATCTGCTTGGTAATTAAATCTTTATTGTTCTTTAATGTTACATCCAATCTGTGAATTTAAATTTAACTTATTAAAACTCATTTGTTTTATTTCCATTTTTGACTTGGTTTCCTAACAAGTTAAAAAACAGATAAATATATAAAATCAATTTCATTTATTAAAAATACCCCCGTAGCAGCAAACCTGCGTACTCAGCAAATTTCCAATGCATATATATGTTTCTTAATACCACATAAAGCCAAATACCAAGTTTCATAAATATACATTTATAAATAAACGATTTATGACATTTTAATTATTCTCCATAAGAATAACATGGTGGCTGAGTATGCAGGTTTGCTGAAGCAAGGAACACAAAAATAGGGTTTTATACAAATATCAATATAACTCATGTAGATAAAGCCACATACCAAATTTCATTAATTTATTTTCATAATGAAGGGAGATAACACGTTACTTATTCTCCATAAGAATAACATGGGGCTGAGTACGCAGGTTTGCTGCTATGAGAGCCTTTGGTAAAAAATGTTTTTTTTTTTAGGAAATAGCAATGGTCCACTACCAGATGAAGCCGTATACCAGGTTTCGTCAGTATACGTTCATAAATAAGCGAGATATAAAATTTTTATTTTTCCCCATAAGAATAACATTAGACAACGTACTGTGTTTAGCACTTTCAATATCTCGGTAACCAATTGACGTAGAGAAATGATCAAAATACCAAATTGTGTGTTTTTTATGCTGAATCCAATGGGAAAAACTAAAATTTGACTATTTCCAAAATTATATATAAAAAATTCGAAAAACCCATTTTCGGGGTACAAAACCCTCCAAAAATACCCCTTCGGATAGAGCCATCTGGCTGGTTCTCTAACTTAAAGTCATAAATGTAAATAGTCATTCACGGCCAAAATTACGCCGTCCGGTAATAATTTACAGCCAATTACACCCTGTTTGGGATATGATCAACTCACGTTTACTTTGTCATATTTGACCATTTTTAGGGTGCTGGTCGTCTTTTACACCAGATACTACGCAATTCGGCTGTTTGTAATCGTTAGTGATCCTTCGCAAATTGGCTGGAATAGCTTGCTCTTCTTTTTATTATTTTTTATAGATTTGAGAATATATTTCATAAATGTGTACAAAAATATACAAAAAACATTCAGCCTTTGAATAACTAATTGTTATTAGTCTTTACACAAATTATTGTTTGCAAAGTATTTTAGTACATTTATAAATTTACTTACTATTATTGTTTCATGAAAATAACACAACACTTCATACAGTAAAATAATTTAAAACTTCAGGTTTAAGAAGTATTGGTTTTCAGGGATGAGTTCCACTTCTTGGTTTTATAAGTTTTTGGGTAAAAATCTAAACTGAGAGCTGGTCGATAATTCAGTGTTTTGGATCCACCATATAAGGGTAAATCGTGTAACATCGGCCATAAATGACGGTCACATTTCAAAACATCGGCTGTAATTACTGATTGCGCCATAATTCGCTTTAAAGATGACCGCTCCATGTGATATTGGATATAAATGACAATCTCATTGCTCTAAATCTATGATAATGATGATTAAGCTGCAATCCACCGTGAAAGACAACTGTACCATGTGATATCTGCAGCAAATAACAATTGAACCACACAAGATCAGCAGTAAATGATGATCGCACCCTGCAATCTCAGCCGTTAACGTGTTGGATAACGAGTTGTGGCAGAGCCATGTGTGCGGCAGTGTGCAAGCCTTTTTATTTCATGTTTGTCTGGGCGCATACCACCAATTTAAATTACACTGAATATAACGGCAGATAATCCCATTCTGAAATAATACCAAGGTAAATTAAACCCGGAAAACAAGATTATTTATTTCCTGAAAATTTTCCGAAATTTTTGTTTCTGTCCATCACATCTCCATAATAACTTTTAATAACTTTAATAACATAATTAGTAACTTTTTGAGACTTCATTTTCGCCAACTTGTATTGATTCAAAAATAATCAATATCAGAAAATATCCTTTATAGCAAAATACCCCCGTCGCAGCAAACCTGCGTACTCAGTGAATTTCCAATGCATGCATATGTTTCTCACTACCACATAAAACCACTTCTTAAACTTCATAAAAATACATAAACAAATAAGTGATCTATAGCATTTTATTTTTTTAGGGCTGAGTACGCAGCTTTGCTGCAACGAGGAAGATAAGAAATGTGTTTTTTTTGCAATTATCAATATAACTCAACCAGTTGAAGCTACAAACTAAGTTTTATTAATTTATAAGGGAGATATAAAACTTTACTTATTCTCCATAAGAATAACATTAGGGCTGAGTATACAGGTTTTCTGCTATGGGGATAATCAACAAAGAATCAATTTTTTCTGCAAATATCAATATATAAATACTACATGAAGCCACATACCAAGTTTCATCAATATACATTCATAAATAATGGAGATATCAAATTTTATTTATTATCCATAAGGATAACATTGGAAAACGTACTGTGTTTAGAAGTTTGAATATCTCTGCAACGGTTGGACGTAGAATCACAATTTAAACACCAAAATGATTGTTTTTTGAGGAGCTAAACTGATTGGTAAAAGCAAATTTGAAGTTTACATTACAATGAACTGAGGAAAAGCAAAAAACCTTTTTCCCATAAGATTAACATGGGAGATTTTATGAGCAGGTTTTTTGGATTTTCCCCGCAACCACTTAACCTAGGTTAATAATTTAAAATACTATATTGGTTTTATTTTAAGCTCTATAACATGGTCCAAACCAAAATTAAGTGTTTTAAAAATTGTTCGGGGGAAAATGCGAAAAACTGATTTTTGGAAAATTTAAAACCCCCATAAACCCCCTTCCCATAAACCGATTTTTCTGGTTTTCAAACTTGAAGTCATAAATGTCACTTTACACATTTGAGCCAAATTTCATCGAAATCGGAAGTTTTTTACTCAAGTTATCCTATTCACGGACACATATATATATATATATATATATATATCTCCCCGTCGCAGAAAACCTGCGTACTCAGCGAATTTCCAATGCATAATATATGTCTTAATATCACATTAAGCCGCATACCAAGTTTCATAAAAATATATTCACATATAACCGATATATAACATTTTAATTATTCTCCATAAGATTAACATTGGTAATGAGTACGTAGGTTTGTTGAAATAAGGAAGACAAACAATTGGTTTTATGCAAATGTAAATAGAATATAACTAGGCGAAGCCACATACCAAGTTTAATCAATATTCAATCATAAAAAAGCGCTATATAACATTTTCATTCTTCTCTATAAGAATAACATGGGGGCTGAGTACGCAGGTTTGCTGCTATGTGATAATCAGAAAAAAATAAATTTGTTGTGCAAATATCAATATACCAGTACTACATGAAGCCACATACCAAGTTTCATCAATATACATTCATAAATAAAACTCAAAACAAAAAATTATCATGGTCCCGGGCCTAGGTCTTACCATGCCGTTTACGGTAATAGCTTCTTCCCTATAGGGGAAATTCGCTAATATATTTAACCCTCTAGGTGCCGCCCTTTTGTTTACGTACAAGTGCCACCCGCCCGAATTCGGGCGACTTTACAGACGTTCAGTTACAACGGTCTGAATTAGTGATGTGTCAAAACCAAAACTCAAATCTCAAAACCACCAAAACTTTGGAAAAGTTTCGGTTTCGAGATTCGATCGGCGAGTTTTGAGAATCAAAACTCAAAAATGCCGAGATTTGTTGTGTCATTGTTGTTTTTTTAACAGAAATCACGCCCGAGTGTTGATTAATAATGTGGAGGTCAAAAGCCTACTGTCATCGGTCGTCTACCTTCACCTTTTGTGGATTTTTGATTTTTGATTTGTGAAAGAACAACTCTAACCAAAGTTTATAATTAAGCTACAAATAATTGGTTCACTAGTAGTTCTGAAACTAATATTTTTCTAGGATACTTCGAGAATGGCAGTAAGTTAACTGGTTTATTTGGAGTAACTGGATTTATTTTTCATAACCTTAACTAGGCAAGTAAATAGGATTTTGGAATTTGACTTTCGAGTTTCGAGATTCGATTTTTTAAGTTTTGGTTTCGGTTTCGAGATTTGAAATTTCTGGTTTTGACCATCACTAGTCTGAATACACTCTAGTTGTACTGAACTGCATTGAATTTGGTATCTCTGTAAACGGCAGATTTCAAGCTTTACTCCAATGTCTGTCTTGAGAGGTTCTACTCTATGTTGGAAAGAAAACATCTGCGCTAAGATCTGTTACGTCACTGTTGTTTTCTGCCTTCTGTTTTGTTTACGTTTTCGTCATTTATTGTTGCTTTTTAGGTTATATTCAATTGAAAATGTTGTTTATTATCATTAAAGTGCATTTATTATTGCCAAATAAAGTGTTTGAACAAGGTTATTAGTAAAAATATAAGCGATAAGTGATATTGTGTGTCTTGGTTGGTTTTACATGCATCTTTATGGGATTTAGGTTAGTACCATGGTGATCATATTTGGTTTTATCGTCATAGATATTTATCTTATGTATTTTACTAATAATGAGTATATATATTCGTGTCTCTAATTACATTTTGAACAAAATGTATATCTTGAATTTTGTACCTGGTGCACAACCTTTTTTGTACATATGTGGATACATAAGGAAAGTAAATTTTATTTTGCAATTTCTGGATTTGGCCCTATACTGGATTTTTTGCATATAAAATAAGGACATAAAGGTATGTACTGTAAGATAGTCAATTTTATCTAGTTTATAAAAATGTATAACAGTATACCATTTAGTTATAATTTAAATTTGTTGTTAATTTTCAAATAAAACCCTATAAGAGAGCTAAAAATCACGTGGCATTTTAGACAATTATGACATGTTACCTAGAGGGATATATATTTATAGATATATAGATATATATATAAACATGTATAAAAATTTGAACCAATAGTGTTTTTGTCATCTGGGGACCTTAAAACAAAAAGTTACCTTGGTTTTGGGCTAAGTCTTACATGAGACCTACGGTAATAGCTTCTTCCCTATAGGTGGAATTCGCTAAAAACACATTTGTTTGGTTTCAACAAGGTTTACTAATTCATGTTTTTTGGTGAGCAGAGTCAGTTCAAGAATCTCTGGAAAGACGGTTTGGCAGAGTGGGAGGTCGGATCCCTGTGACTCCATCGGAAGCGTTCCAGAAGAGAATTGCTGGTGCCTCAGAGAAGGACATTGTCCACTCTGGTCTAGACTATACTATGGAGCGGTCGGCTCGGGTATGTTACTCTTATACTTTTTTAAAAAAGTGTTTACAAACCTATTTACCTGATTTATTTTAGACTTCATGATTTTCCTAAAGTACCTTTTTGAAATAGGTGAAAATTCAGGAAATTCATTGCTATCTTTAGGCATCAAGAGAACAAAGCAGTGTAATCAGGCCCAACCCTAGGATTTTTCTTCATAGTTAACCAGCTCTAGTCTTCCGGGTGGTTGATAAGTCTCTTCAACTTCGCCTGTCCAAATATATTTGTGCCTCTTTGACCTCTTGCATACATTTTAGCCTTTCAACAATAAGTCTTCTTTTATGATATCCATTATGCATTTTTCAGTTATTAGTTAATGCAGGACAGTGTCTGGGGGTAATAAAGTGGGATTTCCCCCTTTTTAACCACTTTATGCAGTGGTGTTACAGTAAGCCTGAATTTGTAAGAAATCTTATGGGAAAATAGTCTATTTCAAGGCTTTGTAAGTTATATAAGCTAAACTTTATTTTCTATCTATAAAATTAGAATATATCCTTTGTATGTGATAAATAGGATTCATGTTCATTTGCCAGTTCACATGCATTGCAAGTATTTAACATCAGTTAACTGATATCGTTAGATAGCGTTAAACAGTATAACACAATCTGGTAGCCACTACAAGTATGATATAGGGCAATGAAAAATACCCCCGTCGCAGCAAACCTGCGTACTCAGCGAATTTCCAATGCATAATATATGTCTTAATACCATATAAAGCCGCATACCAAGTTTCATAAAAATATATTAATATATAAGCGATTTATACAATTTTAATTATTCTCCATAAGAATAGCATTGGTGATGAGTACATAGGTTTGCTGAAACAAGGAACACAAACAATTGGTTTATATGCAAATATAAATATAATTTAACTAGGTGAAGCCACATACCAAGTTTAATCAATATTCAATCATAAGTAAGCACTATATAACATTTTAATTACTCTCCATAAGAATAACATGGGAGATGAGTAAGCAGGTTTGCTGCAACAAGAAACTAAAAAAATGGGTTTTTATGCAAATATCAATATAACTCAACAAGGTGAAGCCACATACCAAGTTTTATTAATTTATGTTAATAATTAAGGGAGTCATTACATTTTACTTATTCTCCATAAGAATAACATGGGGGCTGAGTACGCAGGTTCGCTGCTACGGGGATAATCAACAAAAAATCAATTTTTTGTTCAAATATCAATATACCAGTACTACGTGACCCCACGTGCCAAGTTTCATCAATATACATTCATTAATAATGGAGATATCAAATTTTATTTATTCTCCATAAGGATAACATTGGGCAACGTACTGTGTTTAGCACTTTGAATATCTCTGCAACGGTTGGACGTAGAATCACAATTTAAACACCAAAATGATTGTTTTGTGGAGCTGAGTTGATTGGTAAAAGCAAATGTGAAGTTTACATTAAAATTAACTTAGGAAAAGCCAAAAACCTTTTTCCCATAAGATTAACATAGGAGATTTTATGAGCAGGTTTTTTTGGATTTTCTCCGCAACCACTTAACCTAGCTTAATAATTCAAAATACCATATTATTGGTTTTTTTAAGCTCTATAACATGGTCTAAACCAAAATTAAGTGTTTTAAAAATTTTAGGGTAAAAAATGCAAAAAACTGATTTTTGGAAAATTTAAAACCCCCATAAACCCCCCTTCCCATGGCCCGATTTTTCTGGTTTTCGAACTTAAAGTCATAAATGTCACTTTACACATTTGAGCCAAATTTCATCAAAATCGGACGTTTTTTACTCAAGTTATCGCATTCACGGACACATATATAGATATATATATATATATATATAGATATATATATATATATATATAGATATATATATATATATAGATATATATATACATATATATAAATTTGAACAAATAGTGTTTTAGTCATCTTGGGACCTTAAAAAAATAATTTGTCATGGTCTCGGGCTTAAATCTTACCATGAGACCTACGGTAATAGCTTCTTCCCTATAGGGGAAATTCGCTAAAAAAAAAAAATAGCAATTGCTTTTCCTATTTAGTTTGCATTGAGTAAAAGCATTTGCTAAGCTTTATTCACATCCCCATGGCAGAACAACGGGCGACATTGTGACATTGTCGCAGAAAGAAAGCGAGGGTTGCTGAAAGATCAGTCACATCAAATTAGGGCTGCAGACAAATCAACAATTTGTCAATAAAGTTATTGCTACAGTTATTGCTCCATTCTGTAAAAAAAACTATCGAAAATGATATAAATTCATGTAAACATAATATTGTAACCCCAAAGTTACGTTGTCTAAATTTAGAGGCAGAAATACGATCTGTGAATGTACAATTACTCGTACAATTCTTAAATATTTATAAATTAGTTTTCCTTAGGTGTTTTTTGTTGATAATTGTAATCAATCAATGATTTTGTTTTGAAAGTAACTGAAAGTGTCACCAAAATAGCAAAACATAGGTTTACCAACAATGGAGCCGTGTGTGCAGGTTAATCAGCTGATTGTCGCAGGACAACCTGTCAGGGTGCACCTGGCCTGTACAACTAAAAATCGTGATTTCTCAGCTATTTGTTATTCGATCTTTCTGAACTTGGTGTCGTTTGATAGAAAATTAAAGGTACTAAATAAAGGTGTTCTTGACTTTTTTTCATTATCAGCTGGTTTTTAGTAATTTTAGTCCGAAACATTAAAATGGCCGCCATTTTGAAAAGGAAAAATATTTTCTAATATTTTTTTTATTATTTTATTACTACCTTAACACTTTACCAAGTTTCATAAAGATATCTTTAATAGTTTTTAAGATATAACATTTTAATGCAAAAATACAAAATGCCAGATAACTCGGTAACAAGGCGTTTTTGAAAAAAAAAGTTATTCTTAATTTTTTAGCGAATTTCCCCTATAGGGAAGAAGCTATTACCGTAGTCGGCATGGTAAGACCTAGGCCCGGGACCATGATAACTTTTCGTTTTGAGGTCCCCAGACCCCAAAAACACCATTCGTTCAAAACTGTATATATATATATATATATATCTATATATATATATATATATATATATATATATATATGTGTCCGTGAGCACGATAACTCTCGTAAAAATGATCCGATTTTGATCAAATTTGGTATAAGCGTGTAAAGCAACATTTATGACTTTAAGTTCGAAAACCAGCCAGATCGCTCTACCCGAAGGGGTATTTTGGGGGGGTTTTGTACCCCAAAAATGGGTTTTTTGAATTTTTCACATATAATTTTTGAAAAATTCAAATTTTAGTTTTCACCATTGGATTCAGCTTAAAAAAACACACAATTTGGTATTTTGATCATTTCTCTACGGCAATTGGTTACCGAGATATTGAAAGTGCTAAACACAGTACGTTGTCTTATGTTATTCTTATGGAGGAAAAGAAAAATTTTATATCTCGCTTATTTATGAACGTATACTGACGAAACTTGGTATATGGCTTCATCTGGTTGTGGTATATTGATATTTGCTCAAAAAAACAATTTTTTGCCAAAGGCTCCCGTAGCAGCAAACCTGCGTACTCAGCCCCATGTTATTCTTATGGAGAATAAGTAACGTGTTATCTCCCTTCATTATGAAAATAAATTAATGAAATTTGGTATGTGGCTTTACCTACATGAGTTATATTGATATTTGTATAAAACCCCATTTTTTGTGTTCCTTGCTTCAGCAAACCTGCATACTCAGCCGCCATGTTATTCTTATGGAGAATAATTAAAATGTCATAAATCGTTTATTTATGAATGCATATTGATGAAACTTGGTATGTAGCTTTATGTGGCATTAAGATAAATATATATGCATTGGAAATTCGCTGAGTACGCAGGTTTGCTGCGACGGGGGTATTATTTCATTTTGACCCATATAACCCATTTCCAAAGTTTTTGTACTAACTTCCGGGACACCCTGTATACCGTCAAAATTTTCCTTCTTTATTACGTGATCTAGCCCTCATTTTAGGCTATTATTATGTTTTCTGTCGTCATTTACGGTCGAAATCACACGATCTAGCTTTTACACAAGATTAGTTTTTTATGACCAATTTATGTTTATAGTCATCATTTTCGGCCGATTTTTCGCGATGTGATTGCTTTTTGCAGCCGTTACTTCACGATTTGGCCGGTCGTAATTGTTAGCGATTGACCGGAAATTGGCTAGAAATACTTGCTCGAACTTTCGTGTATTTTTTTAAGCTTCGAGTATTGAAATACTAGGCCGAAAGTTTTGAGTACTCGCACACACTGCGATGTACCAAAAGTAGGCCTAGCCTAGATTTTAGAGAATTTATGTTTTGAAATGTTTTACCATAACTGAGTTGCATTAATATTTGTAACATGTATTAGTATTGTTATTTTATATTGAATTGAAACAGTTGTATTATATAATTGTAATTAATTTGTAAGTATTATTTGTTAAATGTGTATTCAAACGTAGACCCACTTACCGTAAAGGTTAGGCTATCCAGAATGAGGATGTAATAAGAAGTGTAGACATTTCCCAATACTTTATTTTATGTAAATTTAGCTTACAAATTATAAATAGTTTATTGAAATAAGGTTTAGAATAAGTAGAACACATTTTACAATGATTTATTGTAATTAAATACAGTTTAGCACCATAAGGTTATGAGGTATGACAACCAGTTGGGTCATGGCGGCGGCAGAAGAAGTTGCAGCCGGTCCCAAGCCGAGCATCTGTTTTTGCACACGGCACTGCCCTGCCACCTATATAAGAAGCCTAGCTGCCAGCAAGGAGTTACACTTCTCCCAGTCGCTGCGGGTTGACAAGACCATTTGTCCTGCGACAGGATAGGGATAGAGGGATTTCAGTCGCTGCGGGTCTCTGACCATTTGCTTTGCGACTTATTAAATAATAATAATTAGGAGAGTTATAAGGGAATATTGAATCTGAATATTAGCAATTTAGTTAGCTCCATTAAATTGTTTTGTTAATAGTGAAAAGCTGTAATGATAGTTTATCGAACAATGATTCTGTCAAGTTAGTTGTATTTGTTAATATTGAAAATAAAAGGTCAGTCATTTGTATAAATACGAGTTTTCATTTCATGGTAAGTTATTAAACAAATATTATTTTCCCAAATACACTTGCACACAAAGCATTTGTCCTGCCCCGACTGTCCGTCGGCGCTGCGGCCCAACACAAACGCGCACTTTACACGGTATTTGTCTTGCACTCTTTGTGCTGCGGCCAAACTCAAACAATTAGTGATACTTACATTACCTACAAGGCATTTGCCTGCCCTGACTGTCCGTCGGCGCTGCGGCCTAACATTAACACTCATTCACACGGCATTTGTCTTGCATACCTTTCAGTACTGTTGCGGCCGAACATTTACAATTAGTGACACAACGCATCGATATTGGATCAGCTTTTGGCAAAGAACCCTCACCCTGAGTACAAACTTACCCTGAGAACAAAATCTAATAAAAATAACAAATTCCTTTTACTGAAACATTTGAAACACTGTAACACCTAGTTACAATTCATCAAGCAGTGAACTCTGTGGATCCTATAGGCGCTAGTCAACTAACTAAGTACTGCGATAATCGATAGTTTATAATACAATATTCGATGGCTCACCGAATGACCTGCTAATCTTTTGTGAACAGAAAACTGAAAAATTTCTTTCAAGAGTCACTGTTTTATAAACTTGCAAACATTAATGGACCTGATCAACAAAATATTTGGAAATACTATACTGTAGCCTATATGCAAACTATAAATGATTTTAGTCAAGACATTTGACATTTTTCAGGCTATCATGAAAACTGCAACGAAATACAATTTGGGGTTGGATTTACGAACTGCCGCATATGTCAACTCTATCGAGAAGATCTATACCACCTACAAAGAAGCAGGACTAGCGTTTTAAACTCAACAAACACCAGAACTTATCTTTAAGACGTGTTCTTTGTTGGAATTTATTAGGTTATAATTTGTAATGTATAACTTAATTCATATGTAAGGGATGATAACAGTTTTAATTTTATCTCCAAAGTTCTCTATATGTTGGTATCGGTGCTTATGCTTTCACATTATCTTGCCATTTAAGTTTGCTTAATGTGTGCATACTTATCTCAAGTGATATAGAAAAAAATATTAACCACTTGTGTGAATGAATCATTATTATAATTGTAGAAATGCTTGAATTACCTGTACCTGTTCAAGTAGTTAATTCGTAAGTCTCAATTTTAAGGAGTCCTACACACCATTCCGAAAAACATATGTAACTACACATTTAC
The DNA here is from genome assembly GCA_963675035.1 of Allygus modestus. Taxonomy (NCBI): domain Eukaryota; kingdom Metazoa; phylum Arthropoda; class Insecta; order Hemiptera; family Cicadellidae; genus Allygus; species Allygus modestus. The sequence continues at coordinate 242,137,349 of OY776112.1, read as the reverse complement.
ACAAACATACCCATGTATGCAAACATACCTACTTACTTAAGAGCACATTTTATAAAACATTAAAAATGAGTATAAAATATATTAATGTATAGTCTGTTTCCAGGCTATAATCCCAAATTTGATAATTGTAATATACCATAGTAAACGCTTTAACCTCTTTTAAACATTCCGCCGAAATTTCCTAGATCACTTAGAGATAAATGTACTTGGAGAAATTTTGTTTGGCTGCTTTGGGTTTTCCTCAATTATAATGGCTTACAATTTTTATTTTGGCAACCAAACTCTTCCAATATGTTTTTTTTTGGCTTTTAATAATAGACAGATTTTGAAAATATCAACCTAATAAAAACATACAAATGCAGTATATATGTTAAAGTTAAAATTAATACCTACAATGCTGCTCAAATTACGAGCAGGCATATAAGTGCCTGTTACAACCAAGTAGTAGGCATTTTCCAAGAGTTTGAATTTTCCCTAGAGTTTGCTAAATGTTTTGAAACATTTTGACAAATACAGCTTTCCTCTTGCCATAAATGTTTTCACTTTTAATGTCTCATATTATTATATTTTATTAACACAGTTTTAATTATACATTTTTATCATTTATTATTTATGATACTTCAAAAACAACATTATATCAACCACATATTGTATTCTAACTTAATTCTGATTTATACCTTAATGAATTGTTATTGTGTATGTTATGTACTCTTGTTGATGATTGTTTTATGGTCAGAACGTATTTCTGCAATTTAACTTTGTATACTTAAAAGCTTGGAAGAATTTATTACTATTATAACTGTTTACGTGTGTTAGTAGAAGCACATAATTTTAGACAATATACGCCATTATTTTGTTTTACATTAGTTATGCAGCCTAAATTAGATATTTCCATTATATTATGATACCATAAGCCATGAATTCTCAAAAAGTCCATCGTGTTTTTATTGGATTTTAAATTTTCAAGTCAATAGGAAAATTAGTTGTAGCATTTAAAAGCACTTGAATATCTCTAATCTAAATTTTAGTTACTGAATCTCAAAGCTGAGTGCGTTTAATTTATCTATTTAGGTTACAACACATAAATGTGTTTTAAAAGCTTTATTTAAAAAGGAGATGGAATGATATTATGAAAAAGATCTGTGCTAGAAATTGTGATATTATTTTACTGTACAAGTTTTAGAATTTTTTAGAAAAACAGCTTTCTGTTACCAAGTCTAAACTTAGTTTTGAATTTACTGTACAGAGGGGACTTGATGACCAGCTAGTAAACAAGGTACTGAGGGGAAACTCACACCCACCAGAAATACGTCATCGCGCCATTGGACATAAAGTAATTTGATTTGAGTTGTATTGCAAAATTTTATCACAGTTGATTGTCAAACCCCATTACGTTTCATTGATAGTGCCGTAGTTGGCTGTGTCAGTGAACAGTGTATGGCAGTGGAGGGGTAACTTTCCCCTCACGCGCTGTGTCAGTGAACAGTGTAAGGCAGTGGAGGGGTAACTTTCCCCTCACGCGCTGTGTCAGTGAACAGTGTATGGCAGTGGAGGGGTAACTTTCCCCTCACACGCTGTGTCAGTGAACAGTGTATGGCAGTGGAGGGGTAACTTTACCCTCACACGCTGTGTCAGTGAACAGTGTATGGCAGTGGAGGGGTAACTTTCCCCTCACACGCTATGTCAGTGAACAGTGTATGGCAGTGGAGGGGTAACTCTCCCCTCACGCGCTGTGTCAGTGAACAGTGTATGGCAGTGGAGGGGTAACTCTCCCCTCACGCGCTGTGTCAGTGAACAGTGTATGGCAGTGGAGGGGTAACTCTCCCCTCACACGCTGTGTCAGTGAACAGTGTATGGCAGTGGAGGGGTAACTTTCCCCTCACACGCTGTGTCAGTGAACAGTGAATGGCAGTGGAGGGGTAACTTTCCCCTCACACACTGTGTCAGTGAACAGTGTATGGCAGTGGAGAGGTAACTCTCCCCTCATGCCTTTGTTTACAACCTGGCCATCTAGTCATCTCTGTACTGTACTTAAACTTTGAAAGTTTGTCAATGGTAGTATAATAAGATTATAAAATATGTTGCACTAACAGATTGTTTTAGGATTGTCATTGTGGATTCACAGGTGTTGTAGTCTTAGTGAGTCAGGGAACATTTTGTATTTGCACTTTTAAAAAGTCCTTTAGTACTTAAAAATTGTGTTAACATATGTGATGCGATCCAGAAATTATTACAGGTAGGATAGTTTGTTTTTGAAGTGAGGCGTTTTATTAGTTAATATTTGTTTACAGTAATTCATCTGGTATGTATACGTTTAAAATTTAATTGCCATATTGTGCATTTATTTTTGTTTGCTTCCCACTATACTCTGTTTGTTTTTGTATTTACAATATTTTGTACTTATATGCTTTTATGTGTTTTCCATTTTGGAATATTCCTAAACATTACATTCCATCGTTATCTCATATACGATATATATTTTTATACATTCCTTGTTGCTTAAGTTTATATAGTACATTTTATAAATTTCAGCTAAAGTTATTCTCTAATACATGTCAATTCAAGTACCTACAAAAAATCTAAATATTTGTTCATGTAGAGGTTTTAGATATTCTTTTTGATTATTCCTGTTAATATTTAATCTCTATTAAAAAAGTTGTTATTTTGTTAAACATTTTACACAATAGTAGTACAGTCAACTCCTGATCATCGGAGGCTTATTATTAAACTTGTTGCGAGGTCAACCAGGGTCAAAAGGATTATTAATTTAGATTTTAAATTTCCCCAGTTTAATAATACATATGAGTAAGAAAAATAATTTTATAACTAAAAAAATTACAAAATTTACGTTACATCTAAACTTGAATACAACTGAGTAATAAAATGCTATGCATAAAACACAAGAATAAACTATATACTACAAAGTCATCTAATTGCCGATGCAACGGGTGACAACAGCTGACAATTGTAGGCGGGAAGAGGAGAGGGTGACCTTGACATATGTGTCGTTATCGTCTTTCAAATATCATATCACACTCTTTCTTCCTGCAACATTTGGATATGGTATGCATTGCTGTACACTTTACTTGTAGAACATGTATGTCTCCATTTGGAAGGTCAGGGAAAAATACCATAGTGGCAAGCAGTCTAATGTGAAATAACGTCTAATAACTTATAAGGTACAAACGATATTGAGTCTTTGGCTATTAGAGACCAGATTGTTTTCAACGTGTGAAATTATGTTTACCTGATGTTTTAAACTTAGTAGGCCTTAAGGAGGCCTGAGGCTACTTATAAGTTGCGAGAGATTTTATATATGTTTGCTATTATTATTTTTAAAAATTTGTTTATTTTTCAACAATTTATTTAAATGTTTAAATAATCATGAATTTATCTTAAATATTATATAATTTTCCTGGTATATAAAATCAAATCAAAATTCCTCTGTTCATGAGCGCGCTTTTCCGATCTGTTTTTTTTACAGAATAACTCAAGTCAAAAACTAAATTAAACTTAAAAAATACTAAATTTCATATTTACAAGAAACTTTATTTATTTAGTACAATATTAATAGCCAGTTTATGATTCTAAGTTGGCCACGTTAAATACTCTCTTAACTTTAGTCTGAAAGCAGGGACCGTAAATTTTTCTGTCCCAGGGGAGGTCATTATTAAGTTTCGTACCAAAGTAGGAACATTACTTCAACTGCCGTTGATCAATATGAACATATGTTAATAAATCATTATTATGTCAACACGATTCATATTTTTTTAAACTATGGTTTTATCTCTGCTCATCGAATCGATCATTAACACGGATAATCGGGAGTTGACTTTATATTTGTTGTATTTCCAAAAGCAAATGATAACTCTAAAATTGTTATGCATTCCGCTACATTTACCTTAACACTGAAGATTTGCTAGGATTTTTATATAAATATAAAATCTGTGTTATTTACAAAACATTTTAGTTTATAAAAGATGTTGTTTATTGCAGTAGAGTAGACGGATCCTCTCAAAAGTCTCTTGGCTTACGTTTAGTTCACTCAAACCACTCTGTGCCAACATCAACATCCACACTCAGGTCCCTCTGTGTTGAATATACTTCTATTTTATACTAATGTTGCTGTGAGTAAGATACCTGAAAGATTTTTTACTTACATTCTTTGATTTTATATTTTTTGCTTGTGTGATTTCCTGGTTGTTATCGTGTTATTGAATGCATCAGTGATTACAAATGTAAAGTTACTATACCAAGGCCTCATTTCACAATTTAAGTTTGATTACTTATGTTGATGTTTACTAATTCTATTAAAATGCTGTACTTACTTTAGAAGTGTTTTATTTTTTACCTTTACATTAAAATGTTGGGGTGTGCGAGTAGTGATTTGTTTTTTATTGAGTCGAGTAGGGACAATTATTCTCAAATTTTGAGTATTTTCAAGTGAGTATTTTCTATCAGTTATATTCTTGTAGGCAGTTTCAAATAGAGGAATTTGTATACCACTCCAGATATAGGTAATTTGATTTTGGTTACTAACCAATATATGTGTAAAACACACATTTTTGGCCTGTACAATCAAACTGTATTATGTATTTGGGGCATTTCCCCTTTCAACAGATCAGTTGATAGGTTAGTGGATCTTGATAGCATGCTTGTGTGTGGAAGATAGCAGCAATTGAAATCACAGCAAGCCTTCTTCTCTCTAGTCCATGGCTATCAGCGAGGGGAAGGTATTGTTTATCTGGTCAAGTAAACATCATGTGGTAAAAGCCTAATTATTTGGGATAAAGGAGAGGGAAATATTTTTAATATTTATTATTAGCCACTCAAAATTATAAATTTTGAATCCAATATCCAGCATATTTAGAGCTTCCCTGGGATCAACCCTTTGCACTCAAAAGGCCACTCCTAGTGGCCAGTGACTACTCCATAACAGCTTGTATTTATTCCCGCCTACTTAGTCCTCTCATGTCGTATGGCTACTCTGAGTGGCCACGCCATTTTCTTTGTCAGCCATTTAAGCCCTCTGCTCACACCAGCTTGTATTTATTTTTATGGTCATTTGCATCAAATATGATATTGGCTGGTAATAAAAACCATTTGTATACTTTAGTTGTATGCTATATTTAATTTCTGTTTATTGCAAAACCAAAAGTGTTTAACTATTCTTCAGTTACTTTTAATACAAATATGCAATGTTTGAGTCAATTTCACTTTCATGTTCTGAAACAATTTAAAAATCAGTCAAGTGGATTTTTAGCACTTCTCTGATTGTGTCAGAATATTAATTTTGATCAAGTTTAAATTACTAACACTAATAATCACAGTTAACTTTTATAAAAACAAAAGATCACCATGTGAAAAAACAGCACAACGAAAGAGGTTATTTGTTAGGCTTTGACAGAAGCAAAAAAAGTAAACAGTTCATTCAGACGAGGTAAAATAGATTTTAAGTCATATGTTACTGTGGCCACTCACAGTGGCCATGCAAGTGTTCGTGGAATTTCATACTGGCCACTGGGAGTGGCCGTTCGAGCTGTGAGGCCAGCAGAAACAATGAATGCAGCAGAAACAAACTCAAGCTGATAGGGAAATGGCAGCGGCCACTGACAGTGGCCATCAACCTCAGAGGAATATTTTAAAAGACCCTACTTAAGCATAAAGGGGTAAAGTTACAACACCCAAAAGCCCCGATTTCTGCGCCCAAAAGCCCCTATTGTTAACATTTAAGCAAAATCCATGGGATTTGAAGATCCATTTTGCATACAGACATTGCTTGTATTAAAGTAGGATAGGATTAAAACCAAAACAGTGTTTTATAGCTGGCTTATCAAATATTGGGAAACAATTCCGAATTAGATAGAAACAAATCATAAAAAAGGAAACCTGCTATGATACAAAGTCAACAAAAAGTTAGTTCAACAGGCAATTCCTAGGGTTTTTGAAATGTATTCTTTAAAACTTAGTTACCAATGTTGTTTGGTTAAAGCCTTTTTACATGCATTAAAGTGTTGTATACAGCAGGGGTCTCCAACCTATTTACCCTAAGGGCCAGATGATCAAGCGTGCCAATAATATCTGGGGGGTATGGAATACCCCACCAAGGTGTAGGGGGCCCTGGAGTCGTCCCCGGAAATTTTATACAATTTAGGTGTTAAATGGTGAGTTTTAAGGCCATTGTAGCAGTTTTTTATTTTTTTATTTTGATGTCTCCTTTATGTTAACTTTGTTAAATTAATTATTCTGTTCTTTTTAAGTTATGTTGACAAATTGTACTGGACTGAACAAACTAGATACATATTTTACTGATTTAAACACGTTTTTAAGGCTCAGTATGTTACACTTGCCTGAAAAAATCGTAGTTGATAAATCAGCAATTTTTGAAATTTTTTTTAAAAAGCTTAAAGTTCTGTAACTAGTAATAACTGGCCAAGCTGAGTGATTCCCACCGTGGCCCTTCTCCCCTGCATGCAGCCGTGACCTTCACTGCTTATGCAGTTATACATGGCCACATTTGTTTCATCAGCTCCTTTATACAAACATAAGGAAAATATCTAAGTTTACACACAGGACAGATCGGAGACGACTGACGAGATCTTTACCAGTGGTTGACGGTAAAACTGAATGTTGAATAAAAGTATATATTTATTTGATTCAACATTATTTATATATTTATTTGTTTAATTTATTCAATATTATATATTTGGCTAACCGCGGGCCGTAGGTTGGAGACCCCTGGCTGGATACAGGATGCCCTGCTTCAAATAATTCTTATAATGTGAAGCCTTGCCCTAGTTTCTTATAATTCTTTTTTTTTCTTTTAATATAGTTTTCTAAATATTTAACATTGAAAACTTTATGTTGCACAGAAATGAAATTTTAAAGGAATTTGTAAACTTTTTAGAAAATATGCAGCAGAACCTCACTTTATCGAAACTCAGGGGACAGCCAATTTATTTTGAATTAAAGGAAGTTTTATATATCTATAATTTGAATTATAGAGGTTAATGTGAATGAAATTATAGAGGCAAAGAAAGCAAATGTCAATGAATTCAGATCTGGAGGAAACTAAGTACCTATACGCATTAGTTCATGTTTCAACAGACTTGTTTTTTGCGCTTAATTTGAATTTCAGAGGCTTATGGTATTACAGTTCATATTGTAGAAGTTGACTTTGAATTTGAAAGGTAACGTTTTGAATTTTTACAACAAAATTCAAATTCTAGAGGCCCAAGTATAAACATATTCAAACTTTAGATGCTATATTATGCGTTAAAACTCTTTGAATAATCGGTATATTATTTTTTGAATATTAGAGGTTTTCTGAAGGGAATAGACAAAAGTTACTAACAATAAAGGTTTTCACATTATCGAGGTTCAAATTAGTGAGGTTCTACTGTAACAAGTTTCATAACTGTATCTGTATGTTTCTAGGAAATTGGGGTTTTTGTAAAAAAATACAAACAAGCAGATATAAAACGGGACAAAATAGGACAGTATTGCAATATTTGTTTCTTTTTACTTGCCAAATAACCCAGTAAAGTTTGGTGCACTTGAAACGGGACCCTCTGTTTAAGGTTGACCTGTGGTATCGAGATCAAGGGACAGGCGGTCAAATAATAAGTCCATTTTAACGGCGTTACACGAGACTTATTTTTCTACATGAATCTATGTATATGATGATTATTTCCAGAGTACAGTTACAATTAGTATTGTTTGTTGTTGCTAATTGTAACTTAAAGCAAACATCATATTAGAAAGTCTTACAATAACCAGAAATTACAGCTTTACTCGATAGTTTTGCTAAGAAATACGAGGGTCATCCAGAAAGTAAAGAACGTTTGCTTGCTGCGTCTAGCACAGCTCCCCCATCACCGCCATTGCGTGTGCGGCAGTCCACTCACCTCTCTACCAAAGTCTGAGCCGAGTCTCGTTGCTGTGCGGTCACTCGTCTTATTTCTACAGCGATTCAAAATGGCGGCGGCAATCGAAAATCTCGCCAAATCTAAGATAAGCAGTGTCAATCGGTCTCTGAGTAAAAAAATGTCCATACCGAAGACATTTTTAGAAAAACCCCAAAGAAAGTTAATGATGAAAGTGCAAAAAAACAAATCTTAAAATTGATTTAATGTGCTAAGATTTTAGCAGCTGTTTTCCTCCAATCTTCCCTCAAGTCTTTCTTTCAAATCGTCTTTTGCGAGCAATGACCTGCCACTCCTATCCTCGTCGTGCATAATGGATTTTATTTCATTAAACCTGTTGCACCATTTTTTCCCCTGAAAAGTCGACTTGAAGACTTGTTTGCACTTTCACCACAAATTCTATTTGGTGTTTTTCTAAAAAATTTGATGGCCTAGACATTTTTTAACTCAGAAAGCGAATAAAACTGCTTATCCCATATTTGGCGGGATTTTCGATTGCCGTCGCCATTTTGAATCGCTGTAGAAATAAGACGAGTGACCGCACAGCAACGAGACTCGGCTCAGACTTTGGTTGAGAGGTGAGTGGACTGCCGCACACGCAATGGAGGTGATGGGGGAGCTGTGCTAGACGCAGCAAGCAAACGTTCTTTACTTTCCGGATGACCCTCGTAGCTCTAATGTTTCATTTTCCCCTTAGGAATATATATTTAAGCATCTAATGGTGGTTGAGTAGGTATGCACTGGAAGGGTGAGACATTTTGACTTTTATTGTTGTTGGGGCACCTAGTAAACAATACTTTTTCAATATATTATGGAAAGGGGGAGAAAGTAAAATACCCCCGTTGCAGAAAACCTGCATACTCAGTGCATTTTCCATGCATATACAGGGTGACAATTAAGTCTTAGGACGACTTTATAACATTTAAACAAAAAGAGATATTACAACCAAATTTTGCAGACCGTTACTGGTAATAGTAAGTTACTTTTCTGTGTACATGGTGATAGGATGTCACCTTTGGGGGACGACCCGTTGGGAGTAAGAAGAAAATCTTTAATGTAAGCATACGTTGATATGTACATCAAATTAAAGGTGTAGTTGAACTAAAAACAATGCCGCAAACCTGACCTCAAAAGGTTGATTCAGTCGGAAGTAATTGCTGTTCAAAGTACTGTTAAGTGATAGTAGTGGGGTTTTCCATCCACTGGACTTCCCCACAATGGCTATTATCTCTCTTTCAGTTACACTCAAGCTACCATAGTAGTTGTTGCAGTCATATCCTGTCACTGTAAGTTACAAGTTGTAATAGATAATTTTCTAGGTTCTTTATTCAGGTATGTCGCTTAGTGAGCGTGAAAGAATTACACTGTTAATGATGCGCGGGTGGGGTGATAATGTAAGACCGTATGCAGAAGTTATACATTTATTCAACAACACTTTCCCTGATAGGAATCCTGTTTCGAAATCCACAGCACAGTACACAGTTACCCGCTTTTTGGAAACTGGTAGTGTTAAGGATCGAGTCAGATCTGGATGACCAACTGTTGTGACAGACGAAGGCGGCTCATTAGACATTCTGCAGTCTTTCATTGAAAATCCAAATACATCAGTTAGATCTGTATCACAAACTCATGGAATATCTCGTGAATCAGTTCGCAAAGTTTTAAAGAAGTCTGGTTTCAAAGCAAACCGTGTTATCCTGTTGCAGGAACTGAGCGAAGACGATTTTGATCATCGGGTGGAATTCTGTGACATTGTTATGAATAGAATTGACAAACGCCACATACTTTTGGACAATATTGTGTTCTCAGATGAGTCGACTTTTATGTTGAATGGCCATGTTAACAGGCATATCTGCCGCACTGGATAACCCGCACTGGATGTTACAGTGTCATACACAACGTCCTCAAAAAGTTAACGTGTGGGCAGGTATAGTACGTAATACAATTATAGGACCATTTTTCATTGATGGAAATTTAAATGCCATCAAGTATCAAGCTATGCTCCAAAATGAGATATTTCCTGCTCTACAAGCTAGTTTTGGCGCTGACTTCCAAACATTTTTTTTCCAACAAGACGCAGCACCACCATACTATTTGTGTTGATGTTAGGCAATACTTAGATACAGTATTCCCTCACCGGTGGATTGGAAGACGTGAAGCGATTGAGTGGCCAGCTTGTTCCCCTGACTTAACTCCACTGGACTTATTTTTATGGGGCTACCTCAAAGACAAAGTTTAAGAAACTCAGCCTAAGGATCTGAATGATCTTAGACACAGGATAGCACAGGAAGCTCAAGCTATTCCCCGAGAATACATACAAAATGCAGTAGGCAGCTTTTATAACCGGTTAGGATATTGCCAGGAGACCAACGGGGAACATTTTGAACACCTACTTTGAATGGAGTTCAGTAAGTATTGCCTTCAATTTGTAACTTTCTGTTATTCATAAGCACAAATTAAACATTTTTAAAACTTTGAACAGCAATTACTTCCGACTGAATCAACCTTTTGAGGTCCGATATGCGGCTTTGTTTTTAGTTCAACTAGACCTTTGAATTGATGTACATATCAACGTATGCTTACATTAAAGATTTTCTTCTAACTCCCAACGGGCCGTCCCCCAAAGGTGACATCCGATCACCATGTACACATAAAAGTAGCTTACTATTACCAGTAATGGTCTGCCAAATTTGGTTGTGATACCCCTTTTCGGTTAAATGTTATAAAGTCGTCCTAAGACTTAATTTTTACCCTGTATATGTGTCTTAATACAACATACAGTCACATAGCAAAAAAGTTTTTTTTTTCGCAAAGTTTTTCACCGGCCAAAAATTGAGTACAAACCCTATTTTATGCCTGAAATGTAATTAATCGCTCAAAAATAGCTATCAGACCACATTTTCTCGGCAATAAATAAAGCCTTGTCGTGTTTTATATGACAAACACTACATCCAAAACGCGTTTTATCTGGCAAAATCAGATATTTGGCCATGTTTTATCGGTAAAAACATAAATTTTGCCGCGACTTGCTGGTCAAACCACCGAATTACTGAATTTTTAGGTATAATGGAATGGACCGCGTTTTATTGACCTGAAGCGGCAAGCGACCCACTGATTACCCACGGAAATAGCAATTTAACCTCGTTTTAGCGTCCGTGAAAGGAAATTGACCGAAAAACGCGTACTGCGATTTGTAGGGCAAAATCATCGACCACACACAAATTTTGGGCCGCATTTTACCGGCCAAAAAAGACTGCCAGACTGTGTTTTACAGAAAAAATGTACTGACTAAAACGTATTTTATGAAACAAAATAGGCAATTTCACAGCATTCTATTCGCCGAAAACAACTGTTCCTCGCATTTTAAAGTCTGAAATCGACGGCCGCAACTTGCTTTATCGGTCGAAAATGACGACTGAGGCTCACTACATGCCTAAGATCACAATCTAAACGGGATTAATCATATAAAATTGGAAATCGAACCATATTTTCCCAGCAAAAATTAAAGCCGGATCGCATTTTATAGGCCCGAACGATAACCGGAATGTATTTTTACGAATCCATCAGGTGATTCGACCCCGTTCTATCACTAACGATCGCCTATTTGTCCGTACGTCAGTTGGGTCAGAAACAGGAATTTAGTTGCATTTAATGGCTAGAAAATGACAATCAGCAATGTTACTTATTGGCTAAAAATGACAACCAAAACATGTTTTATTGGCTGGAAATGACAACCAAACTGCATGAACAAGAACGGCTGAAAAAGGCGTTTTAAACTAAATTCCCGCATTTTACCAGCATAAAAATTTCTGTATAGTTATCCGATTTTCCTGGAATTTCTGGTCTATGAACACCGTGTAGTAGTATCACATGCTTATAAAGTCTGACTGACGACGCATCAATCAGACAGCAAGTCGTGATGACGCTGCTGGGCAGATGTAGCGCTGGTACGGGGGTGGGCTCGCAACTCCAACCTTTTGCCTTGGGGGGGGAATTTCCCTCACTTACCCCCACCCCTTGGATCTGCGCCTCGGTAGAAGCTTCTTCACTGTTCACTAATACTATGCAGTGATACTCCCGCTCCAACAGGTATACTGTAAATTAAAATTGTTTATGCCAAAGCGATATTATAAGTCGGTATTTGTCGGTAATTGCTATGATGATATTAGACTATATATTAAATTGCGTAATAACTTGAAAACCATCCACCAGTTAAACAAATAAAAAAAACTTGTAACTACTGAAAATAAAACAGTTTTTACAGTACAGGTGATTTGTTCAATGACAACAACTAAATACTAAGAAGTGCATTGACATTTGTATGGGAATTTAATGTTTTTCTAGTCAACATTTGCCTATGTAGTATCAGTTTCGTAGCCGCAACGCTTCTTAACTATTTGTAGGAAATTTCAGAAGCTTCAAGAATGGAACATAAATTGTGTATCTGAATGTAAAATAAGAGATAAAACGACCCAAATTTTCAATCCAACTTTGGCAATAAGGAGTAAGGAGTATGTTTGTATAAGTAAATATTGAATTCCACCAGACTGGTTTGAATATTCGGCCCCTCATTGGTAACCCCTAATTGGATAAACTGTTAATAATGATGAAGTTAGGTATTTTGTATAATTAACACAATTACAATATTCCCTTTTTAAAAAATTCATGAAAATTATTATTTTTTAAGTAGGTTGATTATATGTGGTTTATAGAAGTGATTCAAGGCCAGAACTAGGTTATATTGCCAACATGTCTTCCATTGTAGATTTTATTTTTGAATTTACAAAATTAGTCTTTAGTAGCCCTCCCTTTAAAAAAGGGTTTTAGTTCTAAAATGTACAAAAAATTATTAATTTTGACAGAATAACTTTAGTTGAGGTTTAGGAACAAAAATAACTTTGTTATCTGAGCTGAGGTGATGTATTTCATATTACATACAAAATCACTCTATGCCTTTATGAGCTTTGTAGTGTGCTGGTTTGTGTTGGTCTCCCCCAGTGTGGGGCCGCATCTGCCTCCGCTTCAGGTTTGGCGCTGAAGTACTGAACAGAAATATGGAACAGAATTTAACAATACTCACAACCGTTAATGTATGTCATAGCGAATTTCTCCTAAAAGGAAGAAGCTATTACTATAGATTAAACATAGAGTATGTTTAACCTATGCTCTTACCAAAGTCAGGATGGTAAAGTCAGATACCAAAGTCAGATCAAGGCCCATCACCAAGATAACTTTTCGATTTGAGGTCCCCAGGTGCTAAAAACACCATTTGATCAAATTTGTGTAATGTATTCGTTTTATACCACTATTAAACAATTAGGTTTTTATTTAAAGTAAAAGTACATTTTCCTGTTGTGGTAATTCATGGTCAACAGCTAAACGATTGGTAAAACAAGAGTTTTATCATCTTTAAACAGTGCCGATGTTTATATAGCTAGTAATAAATATATACGGGCCGTCGAAGCCGCTGGGGACTTGTCCCCCCGGCAGCACGGCTTTCGGAAGGGCCACTCAACCTTGAATGCCGTGGCTGAAGTCCTGGGCGCCGTCCAGCGGGCTGACACGGCCTGCCATCAGGCCAGGCCGATCGTGCTGCTGGTCACCCTGGACGTTAAAAACGCTTTTAACTCGGCCCGTTGGGTGGACATGCTCGAGGCGTTGCAGCGGGACTTCAGGGTACCCGACTATCTCTTGGTCGTGGTACAGGACTACCTGAAGGAGCGCAGGCTGCTATATAGCACAGAAGCAGGGGTCCGTTCCAAAGTGGTCACCGCCGGCGCGGCGCAAGGGTCGATCCTTGGCCCTGACCTTTGGAACGTGGCATATGACGGAGTGCTTCGCCTCGAGATGCCACCACAAGCCTATCTCGTGGGCTACGCAGATGATGTAGCCGCAGTCATCACGGCTCGGAATCCGGAGTTAGCCCAGCTTCGCCTCAACCAGGTGATGTTTCGGGTCAACAGATGGATGAGCGGTCATGGACTTGAGCTGGCGGTCGCCAAGACCGAGATCGTCATGCTCACGCGACGGAGGATCCAAACAGTAATCCCTATGACTGTTGGTGACGTGGAGGTCCAGACGAAGACTGCGGCGAAGTATCTGGGAGTGGTGCTTGACCGCCGCCTCACATGGTGGGAGCACATCCAGGCGGTTTGCAACAAGGCGACGAGGGTTGTTCTGTCGCTCAGCAGATTGATGGGGAATGTCGGAGGCCCGAGGTCCAGCAAGAGGCGACTTCTCATGTCCACCGTCAACGCGACTCTCCTGTACGGCGCAGAATTGTGGGCGGGTGCCATGAGAGTCAAAAAACACAGCAAGAGAATTCTCTCCGTTCAGCGCAGGGCGGCTCTTAGGGTTGCCTGTGCGTATCGCACTGTGTCTGGACTGGCTGTAATGGTTGTGGCTGGAGTGTTTCCCCTTGATCTGCTCGCCGCTGAGAGGCAGAATATCTTTCGCCGTGCTCCTGATCTCGGAAGAGACCAAGCTGCTGTGGAAGCCAGACTCGAAACTCTGCGAGTTTGGCAAGAGCGTTGGAACGGTGGACTGGAAGGGCGATGGACGTTTTGTCTCATCAGAGACATAAGCCCGTGGTTGAGCCGTGCATTTGGGGAAATTGACTTTTTCTTGTGTCAATTCCTGACGGGCCACGGGTACTTCAGGGAATACCTTTTCCGCATGGGGAAGGTGAGGTCACCTCAATGCAGGTACTGCCCGGAGGAGGTGGATGATGCTCATCATACTTTCTTCCGGTGCAGTCGTTTCGCTGAAGACAGGAGGAGGCTCGTCTCTGCTGTCGGCGATCTGTCCCCGGACGTCGTGGTGGGGGCGATGCTTCGAGATGAAGACTCCTGGAGAGCGGTTGCGCTCTTCGTGCAATCCGTTCTTCGGGGAAAGCGAGACGAGGGATGCTTAGGTGACCTCTAAGTTTCCCGAAACGGTGACGTGACCCGTCTGGGCGCAAGACACGCGGGCCAGTGCCGAAGTTGTCCGATAAGGGTTCCGGCCTGGTTTTTCCCCCGCGGCTCCGTAGGAGGTTTAGTGGGTATACCTCGTAAGAGGGAGTCCCACACTGTTCCTTTGGGTTCGCGCATTAAGCGTTCCTCCTACGTAAAAAAAAAAAAAAATAAATAAATAAATATATACAATTACCCAGTCACCATCGACTAGTAAAAACAACCGACTAGTCGACTAGTTTGGCTACTAGTCGACTACCCCATCACTAGCAATGGTAACGTCACGTACCCACGCACCACTCTGCCTGCACCTCGCCGCGAGCTGCCCCGCTCACTCGAGTTACCGCTGGCTGTTGTATCTCAGTTCTGATTGATACATTGACATTCATAACAGAATGCACGCTACACAACATTAATCTTGACGTTTGCCGGCTCCCACACCCAAGTAACGCGACGGTGGTTTCGTGGGTAAAAAAGGAGGCAGGATCAGGGCAGTCGCGTCGTCGCGTCAGTGCAGCCCAGCCAACTGTCAGACGTCATCAGAACGAAATGATTACTCCCACTAACTGTAACTGTTTATGTAACTGTAGTTGTTTAGATGTTTTGTTACTGTTTATGCTTGATTCCACAACTCATGCATACATACCATTTAACCTATGGTAGGCAATGCATAAATTGGATTGGCGATAAAGAATTAATCTCAAAACATTTAATCAAATTCAAATTAAATAACTGCACAATTTGCATACAGTATATTACAAACATTTCTGAGCTTGAGGGGGGGCGATCGCCCCCCTCACCCCCCCGGATCCGCCACTGACTGTTGTATTATCCCCTGCTTGAGAGGATAAGTAATAGTTAACAGCAGTATACTCTGTTGGTGAGTAGTGTTAACTACGTCCTCTTTGAATCCTAGCACACCCAAAACTAGGGACAGATTTTACAATGGCTACTTCAGTATTTATAGTCAATCATAATATGTTATTGGATGAATGAAGAGAGATAACTAGGGGGATAAAACTGGTACTCATGTTTACTGCCCTTCTGCTTTATCCTATTTTTGGCTTTATCTGTGGTGAAACTAATTTTGAATACCGTATTTTGAGATTAAACAACATGGAATGGTTTTATCTCAAAATACCTGATTTATAATTAGACTTATAAAGAACACATATCACACGGTATACTCACATTGACAACAGCCAGAAGGGAGGCCACAGCCACGAGGAATGCAGACGTGAAGGTCCAGGTGCAGGTAACCAAACTATGTTTTAGTGTTGCCTGCAAACACTTTTAATTGACATAAACTATAACTCTACATTTAATTGGCAGAACCTGAAGAAATGAAGGGATTTAAAAATCAGTTTGTTAGTTATTAGTTGTTAACTCAGGATAACACACTTCTGAAAACTGTATCAGCAATCCTTTAATGTTTTACAGAATCTACTTATGCATGAATAAAATATAGTTGTGGAATAAAATTATTCAATTCAATATTTTAAAGCTTATATTTATATTAGACAGATTTCAATAGCTTTTACTGCTGGAGTTCTATCGTGGACTGGACCCAAGCTATTATCTTTCAATTTAAATGTTAAAGGTTTAACAAATGCTGTATGCTATGTTAAGCATTACTTTATACAAATGAAAGCTTCCTTATATTAATTGAAGTTTTTTGTTCAGTAATAATTGTTAGGCACCTATTAAAAGAAGAAAAGCTGTACCTAGTGTGATTAATATTTTGCTTTGTTCTACGATCTCCTTGTTGACATTAACTTGTTATTAAAATTACTGTACCCATTTATATTATTATCTTGGATCTAAAAATACAATAAATAATAGTTTTAACAAAATAATCTGGGAAATTCCAGTACTAGATTTCTATCTTTGTAAAGCAGAGTTTTATACAAATTATATTTTACATTAAAGGGTGGGTTTCGGAGTTCGGGTCTACTTCTGCACTGTAGTGACAACCATCCCTAAGTTTGGAAAAACGTTGATGTATCCGAAACAGGTGATTTTAGAGCAGTACGGTAAGAAGAAATAATTTTAGAGCGCCTCCCCCCAAAAGCATTCAATCACTTTTGGTGTAGACATAAACCATAACATAGCTTTAATTACAACCATACATAAAAGTGCGAACCTTGTGAACACATTTTATCATTTTGTCTTATCAAAGCTTACCTTGGTTAGCGGTGATTAAGTGTTATGTTGCTGGAGACTGAAGTTATAACCCTAGGGAGCTCCCTCTAAAATCCTCCTGTTATACACCCTATGAAAAACATAAATATAGAATTATCTCATAAAAAGGCAAATAATGATTAAAGTTAATTAGATGTAATTATGTTTCCCTAAAGAGATTGAGTAGTATTGCGGTTGCATGACCAATGTACGCCATAATTTGTTACAGAGTTTTGGAACTCAACAATCAATTTATTTCCTAAACAATACAGTTACTCTGGAATGTATGCATGTGCAAACAATACCTTAATCCTATTCTCAAGTTGCAATAAATTCCTTGAACATAAAACCATTGACTATAAATATAACTTATATTTATAGTCAAAGATAAAACTAAACCGTATTGTGAAAGCTGTTAAAATTCAATCCCGATAATTAAAAGAGATTATTAGACTTATTACTATCTTATTGCATTAAACATGTTTATGATATTTTCAAATAAAATTGTTTATGTATTTTAATTTTAAATTTTAGATTTTTAATATGCTGTATACACATATATTATTTTTAAAGAGGAAAATATATAAGACACCTTATTATTAGCATAAATGTACATACATGAATGTGTATTTCAATTTATAAGTTTTATTCCAAAGAAATATAAATAAAACTGTGTAAATAAAACGTACGTTTTGAGCAGGAATTCAGTAGGAACATAGCTAATACATCAGAGTAGAGCACAAACCTATTCCAGTTCAATATTGATTTCCAGGAACCAATGGAAATCAAGAGAAACAAAGAAAATTAACGGGATAACCAATACAAACAAAGTCACGGATACCAGCACCATGAAAGTAGTATTGAAGAATTCTAGACTGTATGCTTAAAGGGCATTAGAAACAACAACATGACTAAGGGGGAATCACGGTGTTGTTCTCTAGGGATTTCAGACAGATTCTGCCCGTTGTGGCATCTGATACGCGGGCGGCCGAGAGAGGATTTTCAGTTCCTCTCTAAAAATATATTTTATGTGGCCGACCATTAAACGTTTACCCTTAACAGTAAGTATGAAATTATTGGAGAAGATTGGATTGAAGATATTTTTGAAGTTATTTTGAAAATTGGGAAAGGGACATTGGAAAACACCGGTGGTCTCATAATCAGCACTCCTTCACTCGGCACAATTGTTGAATCACAGTGACAACTGATCGACAGTGTTTTTCTCGAGGCTCCATTTGGAAAGTGCCTGGCTCTGTGATCGTACCTTTCTCACGACCACTAATGAATAAGCAACGGAAATCAACAAGAAGGTGAAATCTCTCTTCCAGAGTGAGGGACGGACGTATGAATTTGTTAGCACAAATCTTAACATGGACCACGGCATTCCTCGGCAGAGTTCCTCGACTCAGTAACAGTAACTGACCTACCTACCCTTGAGCTCATGCTTAAGGTCAGAGCTCCAATAATGCTCTTCCACAATTTACACGCTCCCAAGCTGTGCAAAGAAACACGGCCTCGGGTTTGTAGCCTGCAAATTTACGTTGACAGAATTCTTCACTAGCTGTGGTGCTGGAGATGAGGGAGTCTTCACACCGTGCATCCCCTTGATATCATGAAACTATAGGCCTACCTATTTGAGTTCAAGCAACTGCATCTCCTGGTCAGTGACTGCTTTGCAATGACTATCAACAATTCACAAGGTCACGCCATCCATTTCCGGGGCAAAGCTCACTGCTCTTCATTCGTATAGCAATTTCGTAAGTAGCCTGCTCAAAAGTCAGATCTTCACGTAGCTTGTAGCCTTTCCATTCACGTTTATACTTCCAATGTCGTCTATCAACATATAAAACTCGTATTTATGTCTTTTCGATAAATACAACTAATTTTTTACAGATGCACATGGTCGACTGTATCTTTTGTTAACTACTAACGGTTTAAGGATAACATCACTACCCCACAGCTCGAAGCCATACATTATTTGTGAATGAATAAGAGGGAAATATAAAATGCACCAGAGGTTATCATTTATTAGCTTTCTCTTAAAATAAAACTGTGGGGTTCATTTTCTAATTTGAGATGTAGCTGACGAATGTGTTCTTTCCACGAAATTGTATCATCTGCTACACCAAAATCTATATAAATAAAGCAGAGTTATTTTCTGTGTGTGGATGGCCGTACGTCTAAACTACAAGGAGTTAATGCATGACATTTTCAGGGTAGGTTCCTTTAGGTTACAGCTGTTGTACCTGACTCTCAGTTTCCTCTAAATCCTCTAGGGCTATTTCCCGTGGGACATCCAACATTTCAATTTTAATCAAAAGCAACCATATACAGTTACAGTTTTCTGGTATTTATTTAATGTTATTCAAATAAACAGCTGACATTAGTAATTTACTTTTTTAACTACATTTTATGACCGGGTGAAACCGGTATAACCAGCTAGTATTCAATATAATTTGCTTGGTCAATACATGGACCCAGTTACAGTTTAAATTTAATGTCGCACAATTTGAAATGGAATGAAATCATAAAGAGTACTTTTGTTCAGGTATTGTTATTGGCATTAACTATCATATTTGTACTAACTCATCAGGCACTAGTATCTGAGAGCTTAAAAATCAGTACTCATGTTATCCCATTATCCCAAACGTTAACCCAGGAGGTGTATGAATAACGATATGCAATTTCGTCAGTAAAATCAGTTATTATACCTGTAAAGGGGATAATTTAAAAATCATTAGCAAAAATCAAAAATAAGGTTGCTGATATCACCTATCCTTGGGGGATGCCTATTAAAATTTGTTTTTGCTAATATTGTTATGAATTTTCGCTTTTCGAATTCTACCAATTACAAAACTGTAATAAACCAGTCCAAATCCAATCGTCTTATTCCTGCACAATGCAGTTTACTTAAAAGTATTTAATTGTTTGACTAAACTGGATACTTTATTGCCACTGTTTATGCTGTTTAAAATTCCATCCACAAATGATAAAGTAGCATGATTATCTACCTGACCTTTATTATATCCAAGTCTGGAGTGTGGTTGCAACACATTGTACAGAACAAGCTGAAATGAAACTAAATAAATTTTATCTGCAGTACAAAATGTTTTGCCGAACTAATTGTCAGCCTGCTAGTAGGTACCGGGGACATATGTTTCATAGCATGATGTCGTACAGTAATATTTAGTTTGATATTATTTGCAAAATGCATTCACTCCATGCAATCTTTTGTGGTAACGTCTTATTTAAGCTGTTTCCATAACTAAGTTTAATGCTAAAATCAACTTGTTATTATTGAGTACATTTTTTTCAATATAACCACAATAACTTGTAGACTGCATTTTAATAATATGTAAAATTAAAATTAAAGGTTGTTATCAAACCATTTCTTGATTAAAGGTATACATTAAATAATCTTATCATCAAACGAGAATTAATAAATTACGTCTTGCAATACGAAAAAGACATTATTTATGGCCTTTGCAGTTATTAAAAAAAACTTTTCATATAAAAATATACATTTTTAAGTCTATCATACCAAAATAGGATTTGATTAATTCTATAAAGAAAAAATTGACTGAGATTTACCAGTGGCTGGTCTAGGAAAAGATTTGGGGGTGGGGGGGGGGGTAAAAAACTAAAATTCAAAAACTGGTTTACAAATTTTCTTGTCATGTTAGAGATTTCTTCTGCAGCTTAGAGTTCAGTAATAGTGAGATACCGTTTTTTTGGTTTGTTTTGCATTACAAGCATTTTATAATGATATAAATACTTATCCAGCAAATATTACACCAGTTTTATTTTATTATTTTAAGATTAAGTATAACAAATAAATATATTTAAAAATAAATCTTAAAATAAATCTAAGAAATACTACCCCATTTAACTATGCTAGTGGTAAGTGGATTTGTAATGCCCTTGGCCAGTTAAGTCATGAAAACTAAAACAGAAGAACAAAAATGTGACAACCGTTTTATTTGAGTTGTATTTAGGTAGCTTATTTTTATTGTCAATATGTCTTGAAATTGCTTGACAATTCTTTTGATCATTTGGGATTTTGGGGTGGGGGCTTTAGCCCACAACCCCCCCCCCCCACTAAATTTACAACTGAGATTTAATTATTAATTAATTATTGCAAAGAATAAAACCAAGGTTTGTCTAATTAAATTTGAACAACTACACACGTATAATCTATTAAAGTAAAATGGAAATTGGCAAAGAATCCCCCAAATTGTTATTAATAATTATTTGGCTTTATCGCCCCTAACCTTGTTCCAATTCTCTGTCTCATCTGATATTTTTACTCTTTACATGCTGAGGAAAATTAAACAACAATATATTTAGGGAAACATGACAGTTCGTAAACAAAATAGACACACTCTCATGGGGACAAGCCATCGGGGCAATTCGGCGTTGGGGCAACGGCAGTCTCTCGCCGGGTCCCGTTTAGCGGAGCCGGAGCCAATCAAACGCGAGCTCGCCGCAAAGATCAGAGCCAATCAGCTGTTAGCTCGCTGAAGCACCTGTCAGCCGAGGCTTTACTATATTTTCATTGATAATTTTTACACTCTGTTCTATGAGTACCAACATTAGTACTGGAGAAAAAAATATCTCTAATTAGTTCAGCAAGAGAAGGTTTATTTTATTATTTTAAAACGATAGTGCGTTAAAAGTAGAACGAACATTAAGATAATAAACAAGTAAAAAGAACAGTAAACAGATGATTGTAATAACAAATATAACCTAATTCATACAACGATCGATATGAGTAATTATATCATGTTATAACATTATTTTACCTGATCACTTTTTAATCACATTTAGTGTAGTGAAGTGGCTAGTTTAAATTTGTTGTTTTATAATACATTTTACGTCATATGATGTGCCAGGCATTATATCTATAGTTATGCATGTTAGCTTTAAGTAAAAGTATAACGAAACGAAGCTTATAACGAAGCTGTATAAAATATACATTTTTAAGTCTATCATACCAAAATAGGATTTGATTAATTCTATAAAGAAAAAATTGACTGAGATTTACCAGTGGCTGGTCTAGGAAAAGATTTGGGGGTGGGGGGGGGGGTAAAAAACTAAAATTCAAAAACTGGTTTACAAATTTTCTTGTCATGTTAGAGATTTCTTCTGCAGCTTAGAGTTCAGTAATAGTGAGATACCGTTTTTTTGGTTTGTTTTGCATTACAAGCATTTTATAATGATATAAATACTTATCCAGCAAATATTACACCAGTTTTATTTTATTATTTTAAGATTAAGTATAACAAATAAATATATTTAAAAATAAATCTTAAAATAAATCTAAGAAATACTACCCCATTTAACTATGCTAGTGGTAAGTGGATTTTTAATGCCCTTGGCCAGTTAAGTCATGAAAACTAAAACAGAAGAATAATCTTATCATCAAACGAGAATTAATAAATTACGTCTTGCAATACGAAAAAGACATTATTTATGGCCTTTGCAGTTATTAAAAAAAACTTTTCATATAAAAATATACATTTTTAAGTCTATCATACCAAAATAGGATTTGATTAATTCTATAAAGAAAAAATTGACTGAGATTTACCAGTGGCTGGTCTAGGAAAAGATTTGGGGGTGGGGGGGGGGTAAAAAACTAAAATTCAAAAACTGGTTTACAAATTTTCTTGTCATGTTAGAGATTTCTTCTGCAGCTTAGAGTTCAGTAATAGTGAGATACCGTTTTTTTGGTTTGTTTTGCATTACAAGCATTTTATAATGATATAAATACTTATCCAGCAAATATTACACCAGTTTTATTTTATTATTTTAAGATTAAGTATAACAAATAAATATATTTAAAAATAAATCTTAAAATAAATCTAAGAAATACTACCCCATTTAACTATGCTAGTGGTAAGTGGATTTTTAATGCCCTTGGCCAGTTAAGTCATGAAAACTAAAACAGAAGAACAAAAATGTGACAACCGTTTTATTTGAGTTGTATTTAGGTAGCTTATTTTTATTGTCAATATGTCTTGAAATTGCTTGACAATTCTTTTGATCATTTGGGATTTTGGGGTGGGGGCTTTAGCCCACAACCCCCCCCCCACTAAATTTACAACTGAGATTTAATTATTAATTAATTATTGCAAAGAATAAAACCAAGGTTTGTCTAATTAAATTTGAACAACTACACACGTATAATCTATTAAAGTAAAATGGAAATTGGCAAAGAATCCCCCAAATTGTTATTAATAATTATTTGGCTTTATCGCCCCTAACCTTGTTCCAATTCTCTGTCTCATCTGATATTTTTACTCTTTACATGCTGAGGAAAATTAAACAACAATATATTTAGGGAAACATGACAGTTCGTAAACAAAATAGACACACTCTCATGGGGACAAGCCATCGGGGCAATTCGGCGTTGGGGCAACGGCAGTCTCTCGCCGGGTCCCGTTTAGCGGAGCCGGAGCCAATCAAACGCGAGCTCGCCGCAAAGATCAGAGCCAATCAGCTGTTAGCTCGCTGAAGCACCTGTCAGCCGAGGCTTTACTATATTTTCATTGATAATTTTTACACTCTGTTCTATGA
This sequence comes from Allygus modestus, assembly GCA_963675035.1. NCBI lineage: Eukaryota > Metazoa > Arthropoda > Insecta > Hemiptera > Cicadellidae > Allygus > Allygus modestus. The sequence goes on along the minus strand of OY776112.1, from coordinate 242,113,714 downwards.
GTACCAACATTAGTACTGGAGAAAAAAATATCTCTAATTAGTTCAGCAAGAGAAGGTTTATTTTATTATTTTAAAACGATAGTGCGTTAAAAGTAGAACGAACATTAAGATAATAAACAAGTAAAAAGAACAGTAAACAGATGATTGTAATAACAAATATAACCTAATTCATACAACGATCGATATGAGTAATTATATCATGTTATAACATTATTTTACCTGATCACTTTTTAATCACATTTAGTGTAGTGAAGTGGCTAGTTTAAATTTGTTGTTTTATAATACATTTTACGTCATATGATGTGCCAGGCATTATATCTATAGTTATGCATGTTAGCTTTAACCCATTGGCGTAGACATACGAGCAGGTCTCGTTCCTTACTTGTAATTTTATTAACGTGTGAATTGGAGTATAAAATTGGTGTTTTTAAATGGATTAATGGCATATTTTAATTAAAATATTGTTTTCTTTCAGTTTAGAGAGTCGCATTGGCACACACACAGTAGACATAAGTAAAAATTAGCAAAATCAGTGTTGACCATGTGCAAGTCTCAAAGAATTAACCGATCCCGTCAACTTCCAAGCAAGCCTGCCACCGTTAATTTTACTTGGGCCCTCCCACCAACGTTGCCACAGACCGGTTAACTCATTGAGAGTTGCACAACTGGTCAGTTTTGGTCGTGTGCGGGAATCGAACCCACGAACATCGTATCGCCACCTGGCCAAGGTGTTTCCACGACGTAGCCAACTCAGCTAACACGACCAAAGGCCTGGCGGCGATATTAAGGGTTTTCAGTCAGTCCGCGCCCCTAGCGGATAGAACCGTAGACGCCCGCGGTCATTAGTTACATATTTTGCTACTAGAGTGCAGCACCAATCAATTCCCGTTATAGGCTACTACAAATAGAATAAAATTACTACCTCAATGGGTTAAGTAAAAGTATAACGAAACGAAGCTTATAACGAAGCTGTATAAAATATACATTTTTAAGTCTATCATACCAAAATAGGATTTGATTAATTCTATAAAGAAAAAATTGACTGAGATTTACCAGTGGCTGGTCTAGGAAAAGATTTGGGGGTGGGGGGGGGGGTAAAAAACTAAAATTCAAAAACTGGGCCAGTTAAGTCATGAAAACTAAAACAGAAGAACAAAAATGTGACAACCGTTTTATTTGAGTTGTATTTAGGTAGCTTATTTTTATTGTCAATATGTCTTGAAATTGCTTGACAATTCTTTTGATCATTTGGGATTTTGGGGTGGGGGCTTTAGCCCACAACCCCCCCCCCCCACTAAATTTACAACTGAGATTTAATTATTAATTAATTATTGCAAAGAATAAAACCAAGGTTTGTCTAATTAAATTTGAACAACTACACACGTATAATCTATTAAAGTAAAATGGAAATTGGCAAAGAATCCCCCAAATTGTTATTAATAATTATTTGGCTTTATCGCCCCTAACCTTGTTCCAATTCTCTGTCTCATCTGATATTTTTACTCTTTACATGCTGAGGAAAATTAAACAACAATATATTTAGGGAAACATGACAGTTCGTAAACAAAATAGACACACTCTCATGGGGACAAGCCATCGGGGCAATTCGGCGTTGGGGCAACGGCAGTCTCTCGCCGGGTCCCGTTTAGCGGAGCCGGAGCCAATCAAACGCGAGCTCGCCGCAAAGATCAGAGCCAATCAGCTGTTAGCTCGCTGAAGCACCTGTCAGCCGAGGCTTTACTATATTTTCATTGATAATTTTTACACTCTGTTCTATGAGTACCAACATTAGTACTGGAGAAAAAAATATCTCTAATTAGTTCAGCAAGAGAAGGTTTATTTTATTATTTTAAAACGATAGTGCGTTAAAAGTAGAACGAACATTAAGATAATAAACAAGTAAAAAGAACAGTAAACAGATGATTGTAATAACAAATATAACCTAATTCATACAACGATCGATATGAGTAATTATATCATGTTATAACATTATTTTACCTGATCACTTTTTAATCACATTTAGTGTAGTGAAGTGGCTAGTTTAAATTTGTTGTTTTATAATACATTTTACGTCATATGATGTGCCAGGCATTATATCTATAGTTATGCATGTTAGCTTTAACCCATTGGCGTAGACATACGAGCAGGTCTCGTTCCTTACTTGTAATTTTATTAACGTGTGAATTGGAGTATAAAATTGGTGTTTTTAAATGGATTAATGGCATATTTTAATTAAAATATTGTTTTCTTTCAGTTTAGAGAGTCGCATTGGCACACACACAGTAGACATAAGTAAAAATTAGCAAAATCAGTGTTGACCATGTGCAAGTCTCAAAGAATTAACCGATCCCGTCAACTTCCAAGCAAGCCTGCCACCGTTAATTTTACTTGGGCCCTCCCACCAACGTTGCCACAGACCGGTTAACTCATTGAGAGTTGCACAACTGGTCAGTTTTGGTCGTGTGCGGGAATCGAACCCACGAACATCGTATCGCCACCTGGCCAAGGTGTTTCCACGACGTAGCCAACTCAGCTAACACGACCAAAGGCCTGGCGGCGATATTAAGGGTTTTCAGTCAGTCCGCGCCCCTAGCGGATAGAACCGTAGACGCCCGCGGTCATTAGTTACATATTTTGCTACTAGAGTGCAGCACCAATCAATTCCCGTTATAGGCTACTACAAATAGAATAAAATTACTACCTCAATGGGTTAAGTAAAAGTATAACGAAACGAAGCTTATAACGAAGCTGTATAAAATATACATTTTTAAGTCTATCATACCAAAATAGGATTTGATTAATTCTATAAAGAAAAAATTGACTGAGATTTACCAGTGGCTGGTCTAGGAAAAGATTTGGGGGTGGGGGGGGGGGGGTAAAAAACTAAAATTCAAAAACTGGTTTACAAATTTTCTTGTCATGTTAGAGATTTCTTCTGCAGCTTAGAGTTCAGTAATAGTGAGATACCGTTTTTTTGGTTTGTTTTGCATTACAAGCATTTTATAATGATATAAATACTTATCCAGCAAATATTACACCAGTTTTATTTTATTATTTTAAGATTAAGTATAACAAATAAATATATTTAAAAATAAATCTTAAAATAAATCTAAGAAATACTACCCCATTTAACTATGCTAGTGGTAAGTGGATTTTTAATGCCCTTGGCCAGTTAAGTCATGAAAACTAAAACAGAAGAACAAAAATGTGACAACCGTTTTATTTGAGTTGTATTTAGGTAGCTTATTTTTATTGTCAATATGTCTTGAAATTGCTTGACAATTCTTTTGATCATTTGGGATTTTGGGGTGGGGGCTTTAGCCCACAACCCCCCCCCCCCACTAAATTTACAACTGAGATTTAATTATTAATTAATTATTGCAAAGAATAAAACCAAGGTTTGTCTAATTAAATTTGAACAACTACACACGTATAATCTATTAAAGTAAAATGGAAATTGGCAAAGAATCCCCCAAATTGTTATTAATAATTATTTGGCTTTATCGCCCCTAACCTTGTTCCAATTCTCTGTCTCATCTGATATTTTTACTCTTTACATGCTGAGGAAAATTAAACAACAATATATTTAGGGAAACATGACAGTTCGTAAACAAAATAGACACACTCTCATGGGGACAAGCCATCGGGGCAATTCGGCGTTGGGGCAACGGCAGTCTCTCGCCGGGTCCCGTTTAGCGGAGCCGGAGCCAATCAAACGCGAGCTCGCCGCAAAGATCAGAGCCAATCAGCTGTTAGCTCGCTGAAGCACCTGTCAGCCGAGGCTTTACTATATTTTCATTGATAATTTTTACACTCTGTTCTATGAGTACCAACATTAGTACTGGAGAAAAAAATATCTCTAATTAGTTCAGCAAGAGAAGGTTTATTTTATTATTTTAAAACGATAGTGCGTTAAAAGTAGAACGAACATTAAGATAATAAACAAGTAAAAAGAACAGTAAACAGATGATTGTAATAACAAATATAACCTAATTCATACAACGATCGATATGAGTAATTATATCATGTTATAACATTATTTTACCTGATCACTTTTTAATCACATTTAGTGTAGTGAAGTGGCTAGTTTAAATTTGTTGTTTTATAATACATTTTACGTCATATGATGTGCCAGGCATTATATCTATAGTTATGCATGTTAGCTTTAACCCATTGGCGTAGACATACGAGCAGGTCTCGTTCCTTACTTGTAATTTTATTAACGTGTGAATTGGAGTATAAAATTGGTGTTTTTAAATGGATTAATGGCATATTTTAATTAAAATATTGTTTTCTTTCAGTTTAGAGAGTCGCATTGGCACACACACAGTAGACATAAGTAAAAATTAGCAAAATCAGTGTTGACCATGTGCAAGTCTCAAAGAATTAACCGATCCCGTCAACTTCCAAGCAAGCCTGCCACCGTTAATTTTACTTGGGCCCTCCCACCAACGTTGCCACAGACCGGTTAACTCATTGAGAGTTGCACAACTGGTCAGTTTTGGTCGTGTGCGGGAATCGAACCCACGAACATCGTATCGCCACCTGGCCAAGGTGTTTCCACGACGTAGCCAACTCAGCTAACACGACCAAAGGCCTGGCGGCGATATTAAGGGTTTTCAGTCAGTCCGCGCCCCTAGCGGATAGAACCGTAGACGCCCGCGGTCATTAGTTACATATTTTGCTACTAGAGTGCAGCACCAATCAATTCCCGTTATAGGCTACTACAAATAGAATAAAATTACTACCTCAATGGGTTAAGTAAAAGTATAACGAAACGAAGCTTATCTGTTAACAACACTGAACGTTTTCATTCATCATCGTTGCCCCAACGCCAAGTTGACAAACAAAGCGTATTGTAAACAAAGCAGACGTTTTTCAATCCCCATGCTTTTCTTAAGGGGAATGTTTTAGGTTATTTGTCGTTTGCTGGTAAAATTTTGGAAAAACTGCTATTTTTCCCGAGTCCCTGGGATCAAGACATTTAATTTGAACCTCTCCCGTCGTCCTGCGATATGCCAAACTCCCACAATTATGACTTATGAGCCAATCAGCTGTTAGCTCGCTGAAGCACCTGTCAGCCGAGGCTTTACTATATTTTCATTGATAATTTTTACACTCTGTTCTATGAGTACCAACATTAGTACTGGAGAAAAAAATATCTCTAATTAGTTCAGCAAGAGAAGGTTTATTTTATTATTTTAAAACGATAGTGCGTTAAAAGTAGAACGAACATTAAGATAATAAACAAGTAAAAAGAACAGTAAACAGATGATTGTAATAACAAATATAACCTAATTCATACAACGATCGATATGAGTAATTATATCATGTTATAACATTATTTTACCTGATCACTTTTTAATCACATTTAGTGTAGTGAAGTGGCTAGTTTAAATTTGTTGTTTTATAATACATTTTACGTCATATGATGTGCCAGGCATTATATCTATAGTTATGCATGTTAGCTTTAACCCATTGGCGTAGACATACGAGCAGGTCTCGTTCCTTACTTGCAATTTTATTAACGTGTGAATTGGAGTATAAAATTGGTGTTTTTAAATGGATTAATGGCATATTTTAATTAAAATATTGTTTTCTTTCAGTTTAGAGAGTCGCATTGGCACACACACAGTAGACATAAGTAAAAATTAGCAAAATCAGTGTTGACCATGTGCAAGTCTCAAAGAATTAACCGATCCCGTCAACTTCCAAGCAAGCCTGCCACCGTTAATTTTACTTGGGCCCTCCCACCAACGTTGCCACAGACCGGTTAACTCATTGAGAGTTGCACAACTGGTCAGTTTTGGTCGTGTGCGGGAATCGAACCCACGAACATCGTATCGCCACCTGGCCAAGGTGTTTCCACGACGTAGCCAACTCAGCTAACACGACCAAAGGCCTGGCGGCGATATTAAGGGTTTTCAGTCAGTCCGCGCCCCTAGCGGATAGAACCGTAGACGCCCGCGGTCATTAGTTACATATTTTGCTACTAGAGTGCAGCACCAATCAATTCCCGTTATAGGCTACTATGTGATATGCGTTATATACTACGTTATATGCTACACTAAATGTGATTAAAAAGTGATCAGGTAAAATAATGTTATAACATGATATAATTACTCATATCGATCGTTGTATGAATTAGGTTATATTTGTTATTACAATCATCTGTTTACTGTTCTTTTTACTTGTTTATTATCTTAATGTTCGTTCTACTTTTAACGCACTATCGTTTTAAAATAATAAAATAAACCTTCTCTTGCTGAACTAATTAGAGATATTTTTTTCTCCAGTACTAATGTTGGTACTCATAGAACAGAGTGTAAAAATTATCAATGAAAATATAGTAAAGCCTCGGCTGACAGGTGCTTCAGCGAGCTAACAGCTGATTGGCTCATAAGTCATAATTGTGGGAGTTTGGCATATCGCAGGACGACGGGAGAGGTTCAAATTAAATGTCTTGATCCCAGGGACTCGGGAAAAATAGCAGTTTTTCGACAAATAACTTAAACATTCCCCTTAAGAAAAGCATGGGGATTGAAAAACGTGTGCGGGAATCGAACCCACGAACATCGTATCGCCACCTGGCCAAGGTGTTTCCACGACGTAGCCAACTCAGCTAACACGACCAAAGGCCTGGCGGCGATATTAAGGGTTTTCAGTCAGTCCGCGCCCCTAGCGGATAGAACCGTAGACGCCCGCGGTCATTAGTTACATATTTTGCTACTAGAGTGCAGCACCAATCAATTCCCGTTATAGGCTACTACAAATAGAATAAAATTACTACCTCAATGGGTTAAGTAAAAGTATAACGAAACGAAGCTTATCTGTTAACAACACTGAACGTTTTCATTCATCATCGTTGCCCCAACGCCAAGTTGACAAACAAAGCGTATTGTAAACAAAGCAGACGTTTTTCAATCCCCATGCTTTTCTTAAGGGGAATGTTTAAGTTATTTCTCGAAAAACTGCTATTTTTCCCGAGTCCCTGGGATCAAGACATTTAATTTGAACCTCTCCCGTCGTCCTGCGATATGCCAAACTCCCACAATTATGACTTATGAGCCAATCAGCTGTTAGCTCGCTGAAGCACCTGTCAGCCGAGGCTTTACTATATTTTCATTGATAATTTTTACACTCTGTTCTATGAGTACCAACATTAGTACTGGAGAAAAAAATATCTCTAATTAGTTCAGCAAGAGAAGGTTTATTTTATTATTTTAAAACGATAGTGCGTTAAAAGTAGAACGAACATTAAGATAATAAACAAGTAAAAAGAACAGTAAACAGATGATTGTAATAACAAATATAACCTAATTCATACAACGATCGATATGAGTAATTATATCATGTTATAACATTATTTTACCTGATCACTTTTTAATCACATTTAGTGTAGTGAAGTGGCTAGTTTAAATTTGTTGTTTTATAATACATTTTACGTCATATGATGTGCCAGGCATTATATCTATAGTTATGCATGTTAGCTTTAACCCATTGGCGTAGACATACGAGCAGGTCTCGTTCCTTACTTGTAATTTTATTAACGTGTGAATTGGAGTATAAAATTGGTGTTTTTAAATGGATTAATGGCATATTTTAATTAAAATATTGTTTTCTTTCAGTTTAGAGAGTCGCATTGGCACACACACAGTAGACATAAGTAAAAATTAGCAAAATCAGTGTTGACCATGTGCAAGTCTCAAAGAATTAACCGATCCCGTCAACTTCCAAGCAAGCCTGCCACCGTTAATTTTACTTGGGCCCTCCCACCAACGTTGCCACAGACCGGTTAACTCATTGAGAGTTGCACAACTGGTCAGTTTTGGTCGTGTGCGGGAATCGAACCCACGAACATCGTATCGCCACCTGGCCAAGGTGTTTCCACGACGTAGCCAACTCAGCTAACACGACCAAAGGCCTGGCGGCGATATTAAGGGTTTTCAGTCAGTCCGCGCCCCTAGCGGATAGAACCGTAGACGCCCGCGGTCATTAGTTACATATTTTGCTACTAGAGTGCAGCACCAATCAATTCCCGTTATAGGCTACTACAAATAGAATAAAATTACTACCTCAATGGGTTAAGTAAAAGTATAACGAAACGAAGCTTATCTGTTAACAACACTGAACGTTTTCATTCATCATCGTTGCCCCAACGCCAAGTTGACAAACAAAGCGTATTGTAAACAAAGCAGACGTTTTTCAATCCCCATGCTTTTCTTAAGGGGAATGTTTAAGTTATTTGTCGAAAAACTGCTATTTTTCCCGAGTCCCTGGGATCAAGACATTTAATTTGAACCTCTCCCGTCGTCCTGCGATATGCCAAACTCCCACAATTATGACTTATGAGCCAATCAGCTGTTAGCTCGCTGAAGCACCTGTCAGCCGAGGCTTTACTATATTTTCATTGATAATTTTTACACTCTGTTCTATGAGTACCAACATTAGTACTGGAGAAAAAAATATCTCTAATTAGTTCAGCAAGAGAAGGTTTATTTTATTATTTTAAAACGATAGTGCGTTAAAAGTAGAACGAACATTAAGATAATAAACAAGTAAAAAGAACAGTAAACAGATGATTGTAATAACAAATATAACCTAATTCATACAACGATCGATATGAGTAATTATATCATGTTATAACATTATTTTACCTGATCACTTTTTAATCACATTTAGTGTAGTGAAGTGGCTAGTTTAAATTTGTTGTTTTATAATACATTTTACGTCATATGATGTGCCAGGCATTATATCTATAGTTATGCATGTTAGCTTTAACCCATTGGCGTAGACATACGAGCAGGTCTCGTTCCTTACTTGTAATTTTATTAACGTGTGAATTGGAGTATAAAATTGGTGTTTTTAAATGGATTAATGGCATATTTTAATTAAAATATTGTTTTCTTTCAGTTTAGAGAGTCGCATTGGCACACACACAGTAGACATAAGTAAAAATTAGCAAAATCAGTGTTGACCATGTGCAAGTCTCAAAGAATTAACCGATCCCGTCAACTTCCAAGCAAGCCTGCCACCGTTAATTTTACTTGGGCCCTCCCACCAACGTTGCCACAGACCGGTTAACTCATTGAGAGTTGCACAACTGGTCAGTTTTGGTCGTGTGCGGGAATCGAACCCACGAACATCGTATCGCCACCTGGCCAAGGTGTTTCCACGACGTAGCCAACTCAGCTAACACGACCAAAGGCCTGGCGGCGATATTAAGGGTTTTCAGTCAGTCCGCGCCCCTAGCGGATAGAACCGTAGACGCCCGCGGTCATTAGTTACATATTTTGCTACTAGAGTGCAGCACCAATCAATTCCCGTTATAGGCTACTACAAATAGAATAAAATTACTACCTCAATGGGTTAAGTAAAAGTATAACGAAACGAAGCTTATCTGTTAACAACACTGAACGTTTTCATTCATCATCGTTGCCCCAACGCCAAGTTGACAAACAAAGCGTATTGTAAACAAAGCAGACGTTTTTCAATCCCCATGCTTTTCTTAAGGGGAATGTTTTAGGTTATTTGTCGAAAAACTGCTATTTTTCCCGAGTCCCTGGGATCAAGACATTTAATTTGAACCTCTCCCGTCGTCCTGCGATATGCCAAACTCCCACAATTATGACTTATGAGCCAATCAGCTGTTAGCTCGCTGAAGCACCTGTCAGCCGAGGCTTTACTATATTTTCATTGATAATTTTTACACTCTGTTCTATGAGTACCAACATTAGTACTGGAGAAAAAAATATCTCTAATTAGTTCAGCAAGAGAAGGTTTATTTTATTATTTTAAAACGATAGTGCGTTAAAAGTAGAACGAACATTAAGATAATAAACAAGTAAAAAGAACAGTAAACAGATGATTGTAATAACAAATATAACCTAATTCATACAACGATCGATATGAGTAATTATATCATGTTATAACATTATTTTACCTGATCACTTTTTAATCACATTTAGTGTAGTGAAGTGGCTAGTTTAAATTTGTTGTTTTATAATACATTTTACGTCATATGATGTGCCAGGCATTATATCTATAGTTATGCATGTTAGCTTTAACCCATTGGCGTAGACATACGAGCAGGTCTCGTTCCTTACTTGTAATTTTATTAACGTGTGAATTGGAGTATAAAATTGGTGTTTTTAAATGGATTAATGGCATATTTTAATTAAAATATTGTTTTCTTTCAGTTTAGAGAGTCGCATTGGCACACACACAGTAGACATAAGTAAAAATTAGCAAAATCAGTGTTGACCATGTGCAAGTCTCAAAGAAAAACTGCTATTTTTCCCGAGTCCCTGGGATCAAGACATTTAATTTGAACCTCTCCCGTCGTCCTGCGATATGCCAAACTCCCACAATTATGACTTATGAGCCAATCAGCTGTTAGCTCGCTGAAGCACCTGTCAGCCGAGGCTTTACTATATTTTCATTGATAATTTTTACACTCTGTTCTATGAGTACCAACATTAGTACTGGAGAAAAAAATATCTCTAGTTAGTTCAGCAAGAGAAGGTTTATTTTATTATTTTAAAACGATAGTGCGTTAAAAGTAGAACGAACATTAAGATAATAAACAAGTAAAAAGAACAGTAAACAGATGATTGTAATAACAAATATAACCTAATTCATACAACGATCGATATGAGTAATTATATCATGTTATAACATTATTTTACCTGATCACTTTTTAATCACATTTAGTGTAGTGAAGTGGCTAGTTTAAATTTGTTGTTTTATAATACATTTTACGTCATATGATGTGCCAGGCATTATATCTATAGTTATGCATGTTAGCTTTAACCCATTGGCGTAGACATACGAGCAGGTCTCGTTCCTTACTTGCAATTTTATTAACGTGTGAATTGGAGTATAAAATTGGTGTTTTTAAATGGATTAATGGCATATTTTAATTAAAATATTGTTTTCTTTCAGTTTAGAGAGTCGCATTGGCACACACACAGTAGACATAAGTAAAAATTAGCAAAATCAGTGTTGACCATGTGCAAGTCTCAAAGAATTAACCGATCCCGTCAACTTCCAAGCAAGCCTGCCACCGTTAATTTTACTTGGGCCCTCCCACCAACGTTGCCACAGACCGGTTAACTCATTGAGAGTTGCACAACTGGTCAGTTTTGGTCGTGTGCGGGAATCGAACCCACGAACATCGTATCGCCACCTGGCCAAGGTGTTTCCACGACGTAGCCAACTCAGCTAACACGACCAAAGGCCTGGCGGCGATATTAAGGGTTTTCAGTCAGTCATTATATCTATAGTTATGCATGTTAGCTTTAACCCATTGGCGTAGACATACGAGCAGGTCTCGTTCCTTACTTGTAATTTTATTAACGTGTGAATTGGAGTATAAAATTGGTGTTTTTATTTTAATTAAAATATTGTTTTCTTTCAGTTTAGAGAGTCGCATTGGCACACACACAGTAGACATAAGTAAAAATTAGCAAAATCAGTGTTGACCATGTGCAAGTCTCAAAGAAAAACTGCTATTTTTCCCGAGTCCCTGGGATCAAGACATTTAATTTGAACCTCTCCCGTCGTCCTGCGATATGCCAAACTCCCACAATTATGACTTATGAGCCAATCAGCTGTTAGCTCGCTGAAGCACCTGTCAGCCGAGGCTTTACTATATTTTCATTGATAATTTTTACACTCTGTTCTATGAGTACCAACATTAGTACTGGAGAAAAAAATATCTCTAGTTAGTTCAGCAAGAGAAGGTTTATTTTATTATTTTAAAACGATAGTGCGTTAAAAGTAGAACGAACATTAAGATAATAAACAAGTAAAAAGAACAGTAAACAGATGATTGTAATAACAAATATAACCTAATTCATACAACGATCGATATGAGTAATTATATCATGTTATAACATTATTTTACCTGATCACTTTTTAATCACATTTAGTGTAGTGAAGTGGCTAGTTTAAATTTGTTGTTTTATAATACATTTTACGTCATATGATGTGCCAGGCATTATATCTATAGTTATGCATGTTAGCTTTAACCCATTGGCGTAGACATACGAGCAGGTCTCGTTCCTTACTTGCAATTTTATTAACGTGTGAATTGGAGTATAAAATTGGTGTTTTTAAATGGATTAATGGCATATTTTAATTAAAATATTGTTTTCTTTCAGTTTAGAGAGTCGCATTGGCACACACACAGTAGACATAAGTAAAAATTAGCAAAATCAGTGTTGACCATGTGCAAGTCTCAAAGAATTAACCGATCCCGTCAACTTCCAAGCAAGCCTGCCACCGTTAATTTTACTTGGGCCCTCCCACCAACGTTGCCACAGACCGGTTAACTCATTGAGAGTTGCACAACTGGTCAGTTTTGGTCGTGTGCGGGAATCGAACCCACGAACATCGTATCGCCACCTGGCCAAGGTGTTTCCACGACGTAGCCAACTCAGCTAACACGACCAAAGGCCTGGCGGCGATATTAAGGGTTTTCAGTCAGTCATTATATCTATAGTTATGCATGTTAGCTTTAACCCATTGGCGTAGACATACGAGCAGGTCTCGTTCCTTACTTGTAATTTTATTAACGTGTGAATTGGAGTATAAAATTGGTGTTTTTAAATGGATTAATGGCATATTTTAATTAAAATATTGTTTTCTTTCAGTTTAGAGAGTCGCATTGGCACACACACAGTAGACATAAGTAAAAATTAGCAAAATCAGTGTTGACCATGTGCAAGTCTCAAAGAAAAACTGCTATTTTTCCCGAGTCCCTGGGATCAAGACATTTAATTTGAACCTCTCCCGTCGTCCTGCGATATGCCAAACTCCCACAATTATGACTTATGAGCCAATCAGCTGTTAGCTCGCTGAAGCACCTGTCAGCCGAGGCTTTACTATATTTTCATTGATAATTTTTACACTCTGTTCTATGAGTACCAACATTAGTACTGGAGAAAAAAATATCTCTAGTTAGTTCAGCAAGAGAAGGTTTATTTTATTATTTTAAAACGATAGTGCGTTAAAAGTAGAACGAACATTAAGATAATAAACAAGTAAAAAGAACAGTAAACAGATGATTGTAATAACAAATATAACCTAATTCATACAACGATCGATATGAGTAATTATATCATGTTATAACATTATTTTACCTGATCACTTTTTAATCACATTTAGTGTAGTGAAGTGGCTAGTTTAAATTTGTTGTTTTATAATACATTTTACGTCATATGATGTGCCAGGCATTATATCTATAGTTATGCATGTTAGCTTTAACCCATTGGCGTAGACATACGAGCAGGTCTCGTTCCTTACTTGCAATTTTATTAACGTGTGAATTGGAGTATAAAATTGGTGTTTTTAAATGGATTAATGGCATATTTTAATTAAAATATTGTTTTCTTTCAGTTTAGAGAGTCGCATTGGCACACACACAGTAGACATAAGTAAAAATTAGCAAAATCAGTGTTGACCATGTGCAAGTCTCAAAGAATTAACCGATCCCGTCAACTTCCAAGCAAGCCTGCCACCGTTAATTTTACTTGGGCCCTCCCACCAACGTTGCCACAGACCGGTTAACTCATTGAGAGTTGCACAACTGGTCAGTTTTGGTCGTGTGCGGGAATCGAACCCACGAACATCGTATCGCCACCTGGCCAAGGTGTTTCCACGACGTAGCCAACTCAGCTAACACGACCAAAGGCCTGGCGGCGATATTAAGGGTTTTCAGTCAGTCCGCGCCCCTAGCGGATAGAACCGTAGACGCCCGCGGTCATTAGTTACATATTTTGCTACTAGAGTGCAGCACCAATCAATTCCCGTTATAGGCTACTATGTGATATGCGTTATATACTACGTTATATGCTACACTAAATGTGATTAAAAAGTGATCAGGTAAAATAATGTTATAACATGATATAATTACTCATATCGATCGTTGTATGAATTAGGTTATATTTGTTATTACAATCATCTGTTTACTGTTCTTTTTACTTGTTTATTATCTTAATGTTCGTTCTACTTTTAACGCACTATCGTTTTAAAATAATAAAATAAACCTTCTCTTGCTGAACTAATTAGAGATATTTTTTTCTCCAGTACTAATGTTGGTACTCATAGAACAGAGTGTAAAAATTATCAATGAAAATATAGTAAAGCCTCGGCTGACAGGTGCTTCAGCGAGCTAACAGCTGATTGGCTCATAAGTCATAATTGTGGGAGTTTGGCATATCGCAGGACGACGGGAGAGGTTCAAATTAAATGTCTTGATCCCAGGGACTCGGGAAAAATAGCAGTTTTTCGACAAATAACTTAAACATTCCCCTTAAGAAAAGCATGGGGATTGAAAAACGTGTGCGGGAATCGAACCCACGAACATCGTATCGCCACCTGGCCAAGGTGTTTCCACGACGTAGCCAACTCAGCTAACACGACCAAAGGCCTGGCGGCGATATTAAGGGTTTTCAGTCAGTCCGCGCCCCTAGCGGATAGAACCGTAGACGCCCGCGGTCATTAGTTACATATTTTGCTACTAGAGTGCAGCACCAATCAATTCCCGTTATAGGCTACTACAAATAGAATAAAATTACTACCTCAATGGGTTAAGTAAAAGTATAACGAAACGAAGCTTATCTGTTAACAACACTGAACGTTTTCATTCATCATCGTTGCCCCAACGCCAAGTTGACAAACAAAGCGTATTGTAAACAAAGCAGACGTTTTTCAATCCCCATGCTTTTCTTAAGGGGAATGTTTAAGTTATTTGTCGAAAAACTGCTATTTTTCCCGAGTCCCTGGGATCAAGACATTTAATTTGAACCTCTCCCGTCGTCCTGCGATATGCCAAACTCCCACAATTATGACTTATGAGCCAATCAGCTGTTAGCTCGCTGAAGCACCTGTCAGCCGAGGCTTTACTATATTTTCATTGATAATTTTTACACTCTGTTCTATGAGTACCAACATTAGTACTGGAGAAAAAAATATCTCTAATTAGTTCAGCAAGAGAAGGTTTATTTTATTATTTTAAAACGATAGTGCGTTAAAAGTAGAACGAACATTAAGATAATAAACAAGTAAAAAGAACAGTAAACAGATGATTGTAATAACAAATATAACCTAATTCATACAACGATCGATATGAGTAATTATATCATGTTATAACATTATTTTACCTGATCACTTTTTAATCACATTTAGTGTAGTGAAGTGGCTAGTTTAAATTTGTTGTTTTATAATACATTTTACGTCATATGATGTGCCAGGCATTATATCTATAGTTATGCATGTTAGCTTTAACCCATTGGCGTAGACATACGAGCAGGTCTCGTTCCTTACTTGTAATTTTATTAACGTGTGAATTGGAGTATAAAATTGGTGTTTTTAAATGGATTAATGGCATATTTTAATTAAAATATTGTTTTCTTTCAGTTTAGAGAGTCGCATTGGCACACACACAGTAGACATAAGTAAAAATTAGCAAAATCAGTGTTGACCATGTGCAAGTCTCAAAGAATTAACCGATCCCGTCAACTTCCAAGCAAGCCTGCCACCGTTAATTTTACTTGGGCCCTCCCACCAACGTTGCCACAGACCGGTTAACTCATTGAGAGTTGCACAACTGGTCAGTTTTGGTCGTGTGCGGGAATCGAACCCACGAACATCGTATCGCCACCTGGCCAAGGTGTTTCCACGACGTAGCCAACTCAGCTAACACGACCAAAGGCCTGGCGGCGATATTAAGGGTTTTCAGTCAGTCCGCGCCCCTAGCGGATAGAACCGTAGACGCCCGCGGTCATTAGTTACATATTTTGCTACTAGAGTGCAGCACCAATCAATTCCCGTTATAGGCTACTATGTGATATGCGTTATATACTACGTTATATGCTACACTAAATGTGATTAAAAAGTGATCAGGTAAAATAATGTTATAACATGATATAATTACTCATATCGATCGTTGTATGAATTAGGTTATATTTGTTATTACAATCATCTGTTTACTGTTCTTTTTACTTGTTTATTATCTTAATGTTCGTTCTACTTTTAACGCACTATCGTTTTAAAATAATAAAATAAACCTTCTCTTGCTGAACTAATTAGAGATATTTTTTTCTCCAGTACTAATGTTGGTACTCATAGAACAGAGTGTAAAAATTATCAATGAAAATATAGTAAAGCCTCGGCTGACAGGTGCTTCAGCGAGCTAACAGCTGATTGGCTCATAAGTCATAATTGTGGGAGTTTGGCATATCGCAGGACGACGGGAGAGGTTCAAATTAAATGTCTTGATCCCAGGGACTCGGGAAAAATAGCAGTTTTTCGACAAATAACTTAAACATTCCCCTTAAGAAAAGCATGGGGATTGAAAAACGTGTGCGGGAATCGAACCCACGAACATCGTATCGCCACCTGGCCAAGGTGTTTCCACGACGTAGCCAACTCAGCTAACACGACCAAAGGCCTGGCGGCGATATTAAGGGTTTTCAGTCAGTCCGCGCCCCTAGCGGATAGAACCGTAGACGCCCGCGGTCATTAGTTACATATTTTGCTACTAGAGTGCAGCACCAATCAATTCCCGTTATAGGCTACTACAAATAGAATAAAATTACTACCTCAATGGGTTAAGTAAAAGTATAACGAAACGAAGCTTATCTGTTAACAACACTGAACGTTTTCATTCATCATCGTTGCCCCAACGCCAAGTTGACAAACAAAGCGTATTGTAAACAAAGCAGACGTTTTTCAATCCCCATGCTTTTCTTAAGGGGAATGTTTAAGTTATTTGTCGAAAAACTGCTATTTTTCCCGAGTCCCTGGGATCAAGACATTTAATTTGAACCTCTCCCGTCGTCCTGCGATATGCCAAACTCCCACAATTATGACTTATGAGCCAATCAGCTGTTAGCTCGCTGAAGCACCTGTCAGCCGAGGCTTTACTATATTTTCATTGATAATTTTTACACTCTGTTCTATGAGTACCAACATTAGTACTGGAGAAAAAAATATCTCTAATTAGTTCAGCAAGAGAAGGTTTATTTTATTATTTTAAAACGATAGTGCGTTAAAAGTAGAACGAACATTAAGATAATAAACAAGTAAAAAGAACAGTAAACAGATGATTGTAATAACAAATATAACCTAATTCATACAACGATCGATATGAGTAATTATATCATGTTATAACATTATTTTACCTGATCACTTTTTAATCACATTTAGTGTAGTGAAGTGGCTAGTTTAAATTTGTTGTTTTATAATACATTTTACGTCATATGATGTGCCAGGCATTATATCTATAGTTATGCATGTTAGCTTTAACCCATTGGCGTAGACATACGAGCAGGTCTCGTTCCTTACTTGTAATTTTATTAACGTGTGAATTGGAGTATAAAATTGGTGTTTTTAAATGGATTAATGGCATATTTTAATTAAAATATTGTTTTCTTTCAGTTTAGAGAGTCGCATTGGCACACACACAGTAGACATAAGTAAAAATTAGCAAAATCAGTGTTGACCATGTGCAAGTCTCAAAGAATTAACCGATCCCGTCAACTTCCAAGCAAGCCTGCCACCGTTAATTTTACTTGGGCCCTCCCACCAACGTTGCCACAGACCGGTTAACTCATTGAGAGTTGCACAACTGGTCAGTTTTGGTCGTGTGCGGGAATCGAACCCACGAACATCGTATCGCCACCTGGCCAAGGTGTTTCCACGACGTAGCCAACTCAGCTAACACGACCAAAGGCCTGGCGGCGATATTAAGGGTTTTCAGTCAGTCCGCGCCCCTAGCGGATAGAACCGTAGACGCCCGCGGTCATTAGTTACATATTTTGCTACTAGAGTGCAGCACCAATCAATTCCCGTTATAGGCTACTACAAATAGAATAAAATTACTACCTCAATGGGTTAAGTAAAAGTATAACGAAACGAAGCTTATCTGTTAACAACACTGAACGTTTTCATTCATCATCGTTGCCCCAACGCCAAGTTGACAAACAAAGCGTATTGTAAACAAAGCAGACGTTTTTCAATCCCCATGCTTTTCTTAAGGGGAATGTTTTAGGTTATTTGTCGAAAAACTGCTATTTTTCCCGAGTCCCTGGGATCAAGACATTTAATTTGAACCTCTCCCGTCGTCCTGCGATATGCCAAACTCCCACAATTATGACTTATGAGCCAATCAGCTGTTAGCTCGCTGAAGCACCTGTCAGCCGAGGCTTTACTATATTTTCATTGATAATTTTTACACTCTGTTCTATGAGTACCAACATTAGTACTGGAGAAAAAAATATCTCTAATTAGTTCAGCAAGAGAAGGTTTATTTTATTATTTTAAAACGATAGTGCGTTAAAAGTAGAACGAACATTAAGATAATAAACAAGTAAAAAGAACAGTAAACAGATGATTGTAATAACAAATATAACCTAATTCATACAACGATCGATATGAGTAATTATATCATGTTATAACATTATTTTACCTGATCACTTTTTAATCACATTTAGTGTAGTGAAGTGGCTAGTTTAAATTTGTTGTTTTATAATACATTTTACGTCATATGATGTGCCAGGCATTATATCTATAGTTATGCATGTTAGCTTTAACCCATTGGCGTAGACATACGAGCAGGTCTCGTTCCTTACTTGTAATTTTATTAACGTGTGAATTGGAGTATAAAATTGGTGTTTTTAAATGGATTAATGGCATATTTTAATTAAAATATTGTTTTCTTTCAGTTTAGAGAGTCGCATTGGCACACACACAGTAGACATAAGTAAAAATTAGCAAAATCAGTGTTGACCATGTGCAAGTCTCAAAGAAAAACTGCTATTTTTCCCGAGTCCCTGGGATCAAGACATTTAATTTGAACCTCTCCCGTCGTCCTGCGATATGCCAAACTCCCACAATTATGACTTATGAGCCAATCAGCTGTTAGCTCGCTGAAGCACCTGTCAGCCGATGCTTTACTATATTTTCATTGATAATTTTTACACTCTGTTCTATGAGTACCAACATTAGTACTGGAGAAAAAAATATCTCTAATTAGTTCAGCAAGAGAAGGTTTATTTTATTATTTTAAAACGATAGTGCGTTAAAAGTAGAACGAACATTAAGATAATAAACAAGTAAAAAGAACAGTAAACAGATGATTGTAATAACAAATATAACCTAATTCATACAACGATCGATATGAGTAATTATATCATGTTATAACATTATTTTACCTGATCACTTTTTAATCACATTTAGTGTAGTGAAGTGGCTAGTTTAAATTTGTTGTTTTATAATACATTTTACGTCATATGATGTGCCAGGCATTATATCTATAGTTATGCATGTTAGCTTTAACCCATTGGCGTAGACATACGAGCAGGTCTCGTTCCTTACTTGTAATTTTATTAACGTGTGAATTGGAGTATAAAATTGGTGTTTTTAAATGGATTAATGGCATATTTTAATTAAAATATTGTTTTCTTTCAGTTTAGAGAGTCGCATTGGCACACACACAGTAGACATAAGTAAAAATTAGCAAAATCAGTGTTGACCATGTGCAAGTCTCAAAGAAAAACTGCTATTTTTCCCGAGTCCCTGGGATCAAGACATTTAATTTGAACCTCTCCCGTCGTCCTGCGATATGCCAAACTCCCACAATTATGACTTATGAGCCAATCAGCTGTTAGCTCGCTGAAGCACCTGTCAGCCGAGGCTTTACTATATTTTCATTGATAATTTTTACACTCTGTTCTATGAGTACCAACATTAGTACTGGAGAAAAAAATATCTCTAATTAGTTCAGCAAGAGAAGGTTTATTTTATTATTTTAAAACGATAGTGCGTTAAAAGTAGAACGAACATTAAGATAATAAACAAGTAAAAAGAACAGTAAACAGATGATTGTAATAACAAATATAACCTAATTCATACAACGATCGATATGAGTAATTATATCATGTTATAACATTATTTTACCTGATCACTTTTTAATCACATTTAGTGTAGTGAAGTGGCTAGTTTAAATTTGTTGTTTTATAATACATTTTACGTCATATGATGTGCCAGGCATTATATCTATAGTTATGCATGTTAGCTTTAACCCATTGGCGTAGACATACGAGCAGGTCTCGTTCCTTACTTGTAATTTTATTAACGTGTGAATTGGAGTATAAAATTGGTGTTTTTAAATGGATTAATGGCATATTTTAATTAAAATATTGTTTTCTTTCAGTTTAGAGAGTCGCATTGGCACACACACAGTAGACATAAGTAAAAATTAGCAAAATCAGTGTTGACCATGTGCAAGTCTCAAAGAATTAACCGATCCCGTCAACTTCCAAGCAAGCCTGCCACCGTTAATTTTACTTGGGCCCTCCCACCAACGTTGCCACAGACCGGTTAACTCATTGAGAGTTGCACAACTGGTCAGTTTTGGTCGTGTGCGGGAATCGAACCCACGAACATCGTATCGCCACCTGGCCAAGGTGTTTCCACGACGTAGCCAACTCAGCTAACACGACCAAAGGCCTGGCGGCGATATTAAGGGTTTTCAGTCAGTCCGCGCCCCTAGCGGATAGAACCGTAGACGCCCGCGGTCATTAGTTACATATTTTGCTACTAGAGTGCAGCACCAATCAATTCCCGTTATAGGCTACTACAAATAGAATAAAATTACTACCTCAATGGGTTAAGTAAAAGTATAACGAAACGAAGCTTATCTGTTAACAACACTGAACGTTTTCATTCATCATCGTTGCCCCAACGCCAAGTTGACAAACAAAGCGTATTGTAAACAAAGCAGACGTTTTTCAATCCCCATGCTTTTCTTAAGGGGAATGTTTTAGGTTATTTGTCGTTTGCTGGTAAAATTTTGGAAAAACTGCTATTTTTCCCGAGTCCCTGGGATCAAGACATTTAATTTGAACCTCTCCCGTCGTCCTGCGATATGCCAAACTCCCACAATTATGACTTAAAAATCTCGCTTACAGAATTATATATAAAGATATTAAAAGAGCAAACGATATTTCCTGTCACTTTTAGAGTGGCACATGATCTAAATGTCGCTCGGTCAGTCGCATGATATAAAACTGGTCTGCTAACCGATTGCTTACAAGTGTAACAGGTCCTGCTTGATTGTTTGATCCAAAGAGGTAAATGTTTGAACCCTTGTGTATTATTTTCATTAAATGACTCGCCTATAATAGCGGGCAATTAAGTTGACAGTTGGGCTGTAACCAATGGTTGTACGCTGTCACTGTTACCATGGAAAAAACACTCGAATATTATTCCGATCAGCTGGTGTGGAGTTTTGGCAATGACAAATCACGTCAACTATTAGGCGAGAGGGAAATCCCCCAAAATGATCACCTACTACTAACAAGCTGATTTATGTTTTAATCAATGTATTTTCCAAGAGGAACAACATTTCCCTCTATAATTTTTTTATTTGAGTGGGGGAACATTGCGTACTTTAACAAGAACTAATATTTTAATAATTTTAAAAAAATATTTTTTTATTTTTAATCCGTTATAACTTTTTCCCCACCCAATATGTTTTGCTGAAAGTTTCACAGAATGTTCTCCTCGAGGTTTTGAGTGGAAATAATGTAGTGTTAACGACTTTTGACCTAACATGTACCTATGTTATACATAAGCTTTGTTTATACAAAAGTGAAATCTACATTTATAAACAATAATACACCTTTTTATAATATATACATTATTTGTTAAACTTTTGTTTCCATGAAAAGGAGAGTGGCTGAGACAGTTTTGTACAAATTCGCAACATTCTATCTCTTAAACTGACAGAATGCTGGTCATCTGCATGTATGTACAGGGCATGTGCGGGACATGGACCACGGCTGGCGCTACGCGGCCGCAGCGTCAATGTAAAGCATGGCACTTGCCCTGTTACATTTTATGTCAAAAATAAATTGCCAGTTGAGGGCGTGGTTTGCCTGGCTATCAACCGAGATCAGCCAGTAGTAGACGAGCTGCATTGCCAAAATCCCACACCAGCTGATCGGGATAACATTCGAGTGATGTTTTCAAATTTCTATGGAAAAATGGCAACAGTGACAGCGTACAAGCATGCTATTGGCTACAGCCCAGCTGTCAATTTATCTGTCCGCTATTATAAAGACGAATTTTTAGAGGAAGAAATTTGAATAAGAAAAAAAGAGTGGTAAAGTAAATACTGTATTTTCCTTTAATACTAAAAATTTTCGTAAAAGTTGCCGGCATGTTAAAGTTAAGTGATTACTATTTGCGCAAAAATCGTTGCCTATTATGCCATCCATGGTCTTTAGAAAAACCCCAATGGCTACATTTGAAAATTCTAAGATTCAGACTAACGACCCTCAGTTTTCGGAGTGTTCTGTATTTAAAACAAGGAACAAATATTTCTGCGTTATTGTTTAGAGTCAGATTAAATGGGGAATATTTTGTTTCATCATTCTAGAAAAAGTAATTTGTCTATAATCTGTTTGAAACTCCTTACTTGAGCCACCCTATTATATGTAATTATATTATGTCAAGTTTAATGCAGAAATTATTACCACTAAAATATCGCCTTTACTTAAAACATTGATTTTAAAACCTTGCAAACATAGTTTTAAAGTATATAAACGGTGTTACCGAACACTTGAGACCCATTTTAGCGAATTTTCTCTATAGGAAAGAAGCTATTACCGTAGGTGGCATGGTAAGACTTAAGCCCGAGACCATGATAACTTTTCGTTTTGAGGTCCCCAGACGCCAAAAACACTATTCGTTCAAATTTATATATATATATATATATATATATATATATATATATATATATATATATGTGTCCGTTACCGCGATAACTTTTGAAAGAAAGACCCGATTTTGATGAAATTTAGCACAAATGTGGAGAGTAGCATTTATGACTTTAAGTTCGAAAACCAGATTTATCGCACTATGGGAAGGGGGTTATATGGGGGTTTACAATTTTCCAAAAATCGTTTTTTTTGCAAATTTGACCCCAAAATGTTAAAAACACTCAATTTTGGTTATGGCCATTTTATAGAGCTTAAAAAAAACAAAAAATAAAGTATTTTGAATCATTAACCTAGGTTAAGTGGTTGCGGAGAAAATCCAAAAAAACGTGTCCCATGTTAATCTTATGGGAAAAAGGTTTTTAGATTTTTCTCAGATAGTTTTACGAAAAACTTCACACTTCTGTTTATTAATGTTTTTAGCTCAACAAAACAAACATTTTGGTGTTTTAATCGTTGTTCTACGTCCAACCGTTGCAGAGATATTCACAGTTCTAAACACAGTAAGTTGTCCAATGTTATCCTTATGGAGAATAAATAAAATTCTATATCTTGATTATTTTTTAATGTATATTGATGAAACTTGGTATGTGGCTTCAACTAGTTGGGGACAGCTCACTTACTCTACAGATCATTGGCACAACGGACCTATTTAATAATATTTAATTTTATATGAGGTCCATTTACACTACAGCTCGTTGATACTATGACCCTCCGTTATATTTAATTTTAAAAAAGAAGGTCCATTTACTCTACAGATCGTTGATACAACGGCCCCTTATATTATTATTATATTTTTAAAGAGGGTCATAGAGCCAATGAACCCATTTAATATAAGCAAAACGGTCCAAAGCGTCTACAGGCTCGTTGCGACAACGGACCTTCATCGATATATTTTTATAATTTTATAAAATAAGACCGATGACACAACGAGCCATTTCATGTGAACTAAATTTAAACTGAAATGAACGGTCCGTTTACTCTACAGATCATCGTTCTACACTGCGCGGTAATAGTATCTGTCAAACTGAAGGCGCTTTGCGTTGTGACGCTTGCGCTTAGCGTTGCCCTTTGCCGACTTATTACGAAAGTCAAATGACAAATGTGTATGATCGGTAAATTTCCAGTATCCATGTATATAATACGTTAAGCCGTTTTTTGTAAACATAACTTCTCCCTTATTTCTTGGCCAATTTTAATGATTGAAGTGTCAAAACAATTCGTCTCAGTTCGTAGTTTTGCAATAAGGTTTTTAATTTTCGATATTTATAATCTCAAGGGCACGGGCTCATAGTTAGTTTTTTGCCCATAATAATAACATGGGGAATAATTTGATTTGAATTGTAGCTGTTCACACATTATGGACAGGCAATAACAGATGTTACACATAAGGACTGTATTTATCTATATAAATAAAATACATTTTTTTCTACATCGCTTTGAGCAGTGAAATATTGTATGCAGCGGAGATATTTAAATTTTGTTCACCTGTCTGTTCGTTTATGAAACAGATTTGTTCAGTGTTTCTCAAAAAAATACTGAACCTAATTAAATAAAATATGTTGCCCATTTTCGTGTGGGGCAGGAAACGTCTAGGCTTCTGCAAATCATTACGTAGGTCATTAGGGTTATGCCCATTGGTCCGTCACTACCCCATAGAAGAGTTTATGGGTACAGATTACTCAACATTTCACCGTACAATGCACCATGTTTGTTCTAATGAGCATTTAGTCAGATCGTTTATCTTTTACCACAGAATGGAAAAAACACGTGATTTACTAACTACTTCACAACGGTGTACTAAACAATATAAAATCAAGGCGCGGCAACTAAACATTGGGTTGGAAGCACATAAGACCTTGCAACATAGTATTTAAAGCTTAATTTATCTAGATAGTCATTGTGATTATAATGCTGAATTTGTTATATGTTTTTTAAGCCCATCATGCACAAACTACATGAGTTATTGAGTAAATATTTGGAAGAAGATAGGTCCATCACAAAAACAGTTAAGGGCTTATTTCAATTCCAATGAGACTCGTTCCTATTAATGACCTTCAAAATTTCCATGTTAATCATATATTTACTAGACCAATTGAACAAATAATTGTTAGAAACTCAGCAGGCAAAATTAGGGGATATGTTCCCTAAAATCGGGGTTTTGTGTAAGTGGATATCACTATATATATTTCAAAATAATTAAAACTTTGACCAGTCCAACGGGCTGATCTACTGGGCCTATTTTAATCATTAATTTTTTATTGATAGCTTATTATGTCTAGATCACTTATACAAACTAATATATCTTCATTGGGCTTTGCCCCAGTGGCTCTTAAAGCCCCACTTAAAGCGATAGGTAAAGTTAAAATAAACCATTAACTGTTTTAACGTTCTCAGCTTCCATTTTAAAAGTTGTTAAAAAGTCAGTAAAAAATTACTATTATGTAGCGTTACAGTATTTATGATTTCATTCAATTGAAACAGTAAATGATGTTGTTTAGCGGAGTAAATTAATTTAAAATGTTCTATTTTGCAAAATAAATAAATTTGTGAATGCTAAATTTATAGTCAAATTAGTTTAAACATATATTTGATTTTAACATTTTAAATAACAGCAGCGTAAATTAGTTCTCTTTGATGGCATTTTTTTATTTTATAAGATATAAGAAGTTATCTAATTTTTAAACGGTATCGGAACTAATAAGTCCACATTTAGTTTTCTAATTTTTACTGTACCATAGTTAAATACAGGATAACTTACGGACTATTTATTAAGTTACTTATTTGGATTACGTAAAATTTGTATGTTAGATTGCGTACTCAGTGAATTTCAAATACACATATATATATATATATATATATGTATCTTAATACCACATAAAGCCACATACCAAGTTTCATCAATATACATTCATAAATAAACTATTTATGACATTTTAATTATTCTCCATAAGAATAACATGGCGGCTGAGTATGCAGGTTTGCTGAAGCAAGGAGCACAAAAATGGGGTTTTATACAAATATCGATATAGCTCATGTAGGTAAAGCCATATACCAAATTTCATTAATTTATTTTCATAATGAAGGGAGATAACACGTTACATATTCTCCATAAGAATAACATGGGGCTGAGTACGCAGGTTTGCTGCTACGGGAGCCATTAGTAAAAAATTGTTTTTTTGAGCAAATATCAATGGTCTACAACCAGATGAAGTCGTATACCAAGTTTCGTCAGTATACGTTCATAAATAAGCGAGATATAAAATTCTTATTTTCCTCCATAAGAATAACATTAGACAACGTACTGTGTTTAGCACTTTCAATATCTCGGTAACCAATTGACGTAGAGAAATTATCAAAATACCAAATTGTGTGTCTTTTTAAGCTGAATCCAATGGTAAAAACTAAAGTTTGACTATTTCCAAAATTATATGTAAAAAATTCGAAAAACCCATTTTCGGGGTACAAAACCCCCTTAAAATACCCCTTCGGATAGAGGGATCTGGCTGGTTTTCGAACTTAAAGTCATAAATGTTGCTTTACACGTTTATACCAAATTTAACCAAAATCGGATAATTTTTAAGTGAGTTATCGTGCTCACGGACACACACACACACATATATATATATATATATATATATATATATATATATATATATATATATACAGTTTTGAACGAATGGTGTTTTTGGGGTCTGGGCACCTCCAAACGAAAAGTTATCATGGGCCTAGGTCTTACCATGCCGACTACGGTAATAGCTTCTTCCCTATAGGGGAAATTCGCTAAAAATAGATTATATTATGTGGGGGTGGGAGGGGGCCCTTGCCAGTGTTTTGCCCCTCCCACTATGAGTTTAGTGTAATAGGGGAAATTCGCTAAAACAAAATCGGGATTGTATGTTAGTTATTTAGTTTCATCAAACAGCTGTTATAAGGATGATATCTAAACATACTTGAAAAGCATACAAACATATGTTTATTATAGAAATAATAAATCTATTCGAATAGCAACTCATTTTTAATACCGAAGCAAGCTCTATATAAAAATAGGAAAGTGAGTGTAGCTAACGAGCTCATCCTGGAGGCGAGTGAGTGAAACGAACGAGCTCATCTTGAAAAGAACGAGAATCTTTGACATAAAACAAATTCAGTGACATTAGGACAGAATAATGTCTGTCTGACCAGCTAGTAGTAATCAACCCGAACGCTGACCCGAACTCCCGAACGCTTACCCAAGGATCATCTTTCCTCCATAAATTTAACAAGGCAACTTTTAAAGCCAGTGAGGCGGAGCTCTAAGGTCGGGGTAAAAAAAATAACAATTTGTTGTATGATTGAAAATTTTCTAAAATTACTAAAAAAAGGCGTAAATAATAACATAGAAAATTTTCCTGTGCGGTGGAGGTCTATGGTTGAGTAGGGCGGCTTATCAAACGTGGGGACATCTTTCAGGAGATGCTGCTTTAACAAAATAAATCCAACGAATCATACGTTAAAATTAAACGTTGGGAGTGATAGTAAAGGCAGAGCCCTGAGGTAAGAACAAAGAGGTATCCATAATATTTTGGTACCCAACAACGTATTATATAGGTCTGGAGCAGTTTTGAGGAGCCGCTTTCGAAATCTTTGGATTTTTTATTTGGTGGTTTATATTAGGTTTCTAATAAAATATACCATCTGATTTTTTTGAAAAATTTGGGTTCATAAATTACAGGGCTTAAGAGATCCCAAACTTCAGTTTTGTTACCTTTCTTAGTACCATAAACTTTAAATATTTTTAGCAGGTTTCAACAGTTTTATCTCATTGCCATAAAAAGCTCTAAAAGATGAACAATTAGTACTCCAATCCACACACGGTTAAATTAGTATGGCGATAGTAGGCTATTCGGCTAATGGTTGTGGAGAATATTTCAATTTCCATTCAGCAGTAAACTAAGTATAATGTCCGATGTTATTCTTATAAGAAATGAAAAACATATATCTATTGTATACTGATTAATTTTATTAAAACTTGGTGTGTTAGCATTGACCAATAGAGAATATTCGTCCTAGGACAACCTTAAAACTGGTCTATACCAGTTTGGATGCTGACATTGGGTACAGCAAATGAAATTGTCATTACATATGAAGTTTTTTGGCTGTCCATTATGACAAACTTCCCTTTCACCTTTGGTCCCTTCACTTGCAGCGGCTCGGGGCGGAAACTCAGGGGTTGGTCCCCAATCTGAGAATGTATGGTCCCTGGCTGTTGTACATGGATACCCCATCCGTTGAGTTGGCCAGTTGGAGGGCAGAGCGGGTCCACCTGTTTGAGCCTGATCTCAGCTGTTACAGGAGCACGGGAGTTGGTACTCTGAAAGGCCAATTTGGCTGCCTGTCCCATCCCACCCTTTCCTTTCCTGCTATATCCTAAGCTTCAGGTAACCTGCGCAAAATTCCCGCTTGTAGAAAATGTGCCTATATGCTGGGGTTTCCTAATCCAGCAACAATGAATAGAGAATATGCGGAATACGTTTCCATCTAACCCTGGAGGGTGAGGTGGAGCAATTAACCTCTTAAAACCACTGTGTGTACCTAGAAAATTCGATTAAACTGATTGCGTTTATTTGGTCACAGGTCCTAGCTATGGCCATCAGGCCTGGTCACGCTTTTTTACGACTCGGCCAATGACTTTAATATATTTTTGGCACCGGATGGTTTTCGACGAGTTTTAAATATATCACCTGAGGGAAAAGTTGCCAATTATTATTAGGCCTATTAATTTCCAGCTCCAAAATCAGGGGGTTAAACATACAGAAATATACTTGTTTTAAACCCATTGAATGTAAAAAAAGGTATTCAATGATTTATTTATAAAACAGTATCTTATATCCTATCTTCATACCTTAAATTTAAAAATGTTTACATCATTAATATGTAGTTTGAATTTAAACACACAAGCTACTGAAATCGCAGTACGAGAGGTTTAAAAGCAAAACCATCATCTACATTAATTACAATTTTTCAGGAGGGCAATCTGTCTACAACGTAACTAGTTGAACAATGTAGACGGTTGGGATTACGGAGTTTTAGACATCTTGATTGTTTATGAAAATCAATATTATTTACAGAAAATGTCCACAAATATAAACTGTAACCAGACTATTTTACTGACCGGTAGATTACAAAACTTGAATTCCATGTCATTAGGTGACAGTGGGGCTTATTTGGTACATTACATGTAATAAAGATAGTTTGCACGTATGATCGTTTAGTAAGTCTACTATCGAGTAATTTATTCACAATGAAAAGAGACTACTATAGGTCTACAACACTCTTGATTATCAATCTCAGTCAGCCGTGTTAGGGAGTTATACTGTCCCAGTAATTCAAAAATTCCAAAACTTATTGTATTAATTTATCATCACTAGTCCAAACACTTAGCTTTTACATCAAAGTTTTCCAGTAAAAAATAAACTACTAATAAATCTAAATAGGTATAGGATAAATATTGTTTTAAACACGACAAAACACTATTAATTTACATAACACTCACATTTTAAACTATTTCAAAATAACAAAATTGATGGAACAAAACATAACCTAACTTCATAGTTGAAAACATGTTTACATTTTTTGTGATTTGTAAACAAAGATTCAGTGTTTCCACGCAGCAGTAAAAATATCCCACGTGCTGATACAAAAAATCTCGCTTTATCCCACACTCTCCCCTATAATATCCCTCGTCATATCCCACACTTTCCCACTGATTTGTTAAACAATACAACACAATTAATGTTAAATATTATATGGTTATTGAATAATGTATTAGTACAATATTTATACCGTTAGATAGAGCTTATTTAGATCTACTAATTACCTTTAGGTATTTTACATTTTAGTACCTCAAAGGTTTTGAGCAATGCGACATAGGTTAAATGATACGGTGAATTAACTAAATTAAATAATTTATTTACGTGAGAAGTACTAATATTTTTAATGGTAGTACTAAAGAGTACGAAGTAGGTACTAAATAATGGCAAATAGTTTGCTTGTTAATTCCAACATGGCTCGGCCAGCAAAATTGACATGATTCAGTGTTCGTTCTGTGACGTTTATAAAATCATAATAGGTGCGGACAGCGAGGTTAAAAAATGGGAAACCCCGCAACTGCCAGTACGGCGAGAAAATCTACTAGAAGTGCTACTGCTAAGGTGCTCTGGTCGTAAGTTGTAAGCAAACTAGCAGACGTAAAGACGATTTCAAAAAATCCCACTTTATCCCACAATCCCATTTTATCCCACAAGCAGTCAAAATATCCCATATAGGGGATAAAAATCCCTCAAGTGAAACACAGATAAATCCCAGCTGACATTTTAAAGACAACCATAGTCAATAGCTTACTACGAAAACCAATTCAACTACTGAATATCAAACATTAAAATTAGTTTTAATAATTATTATTAATCCAAAATAAAATACAGATGCTGTGTTAAAACATCCCTTTGGTATCCCAAATGACTCCTTCAAAATTTCATTAAGAAATGTTGTACAGTTCGCGCCACGGTGCTTGACGCCTGGGAAAGGCGAGAACCAACTCAAACTTCTCATAATTAAAAGCAGACAATAACGAAAATAACAAAAACCAATATTTTAACATTAAATTATTTAATTTTGGTTTCTGTTGACAAAAGTATTCTGTAACACTAACGGTACTAAGCCATATAGAGGCGAAAAGTCATTCCAGAGCATACGCTAACCAGGCGCCAAGCACTGTGCCCCGAACTGTACAGTTATTTAGTATTTCGATAACACACCCACACACACACACACACACACACACACACACACACACACACACACACACCCACACACGGCCACTGAAACTTCTTCATCAATACAGTGATTCACTTCGTTCATCAAATAAATAATTTATTAAATCTTGAGGTAACGTTTGCTAATGAAATTCTGAGGTTTGTCTTTTGGCCTAAAATACAGCAAGATCTCACCAAGTCTACTTGTGA
Source organism: Allygus modestus (assembly GCA_963675035.1). Lineage (NCBI taxonomy): Eukaryota > Metazoa > Arthropoda > Insecta > Hemiptera > Cicadellidae > Allygus > Allygus modestus. The sequence goes on along the minus strand of OY776112.1, from coordinate 242,082,921 downwards.
TAATTTAATCACTAGATAATGTTATTCTTATGGACATTCACTTTATTATAAGCTCTTATGGTTTGAGCTTATTATAATTAAAACAGCTGATCATGATTCGTAGTAGTTCCATGGGTAACCACATAATGCAGCGCACACCACACAATGTTTATTCCCAGGCGAAACCGGGTATGGTGACCAGTGGCGGGTTTAGGGGGGGGCTATAGGGGCTGTAGCCCAGGGCGGCAAATCTTTAGGGGCGGCAAATTTACAGAAAATTAATAAGTGTTTACAAAATAAATGTTGAAACGGGGAACATTTTGACAAAAACGGATGACAGTGACGGTGTGCCGCCCTTTTAAAGGTAAATGTAGTAACCAGAGACTAATGTTTAGCTTTCAGTCCCTCACACTGCAGTTCCTCAAAGCAGTCATAATGCATTTGTCATTCATCCGTACTAGCGACAAGACGATTACGCTACAGAGAAAGGGCGGCAAGCCACGAACTACATCAGGCACTGCGCCATTATGACTACGTCCAACCATAGATTAAACACACTCCATGTGGTATTCTTAATACATGGTCCAACTCACGGACTTCCAATTTTACCCATACATTCGCATAGCATTACAATTATTTCTTACACAATATCAATAATGACCAAGGCACACGGATGGGAAATGTTGCAACAATCGAATTTGAGATGACAATAACAAAATGTATACTACAATGTTATTTTCGTTTCATTTTCAAACTCAAGGTAACAAAGAAAGTTATTTTAGCCGTCTTATACTTACCATCAAAGGCCACAACACATAATCGTTCATTCTGGAGGATATTTTTTTAAACAAAACATCTGACCAAAGACAAATAAAGAATAACATAATTTGTGGAGAAAGGATTTGATTGGTTGTTGCCATAGGAGCATAGTTGACAGAGGGTCAAAATGGTGGTCAGCATGTAGGCTGTAGTTTTTTACTCCAGGCGAGACCTCTATATATATTTTTTGGGTAGGACGGTGTCAAAATCTCCCATTTCATTAAATGAAAAACTGTGAAAATTAGAAGTCTTTAAATTAATATCTTGTCGCATTTTAGGCGAATCATGATGTTAAACTTAACTTTATAATCTTGAGACATATTTTAGATGTAATTTTATTGTTTATCTCGAAGCAAAGTTATGTTTTGAGATAAATGAAAACACCGTTGTAATATGGCTTTGGAAATAGTGTTGAAAACAAGCCGCCTTGTACGTCGAATGACACCGTCCCCGGCACGCTTTATATAAAGGTTATTTGTCAGAGAGTAGTGATTTCTGTAGGTATTATCATAGATTAAGAATACCACAAGTAACTAATGCCACTAAGGAGTTTATTTAATTTGTGGTACTATATTTTAATTCATTGCATCTACAACATCATGGAGGTGAAACAAGAAGAAGTGTTTGAAAATGTGTAGAGGTTTATGAAGATTAGGCCTACATCAATTAATTTTATATTTTGATCGTCTAAACATATAAACAATTCTTTGTATAAAAATATCAATTACAAAATGACTGAAAAACCGTATTGAAAAGAGCTAATTCAGGATTAAAAAAGTCAAAATTTTGAGGCTAATGGTCCGAATTATGAATTTTAAGGCTACAATGTCATCATAACTTATTTACAGATTATTCATTATAATTTTCAATCGTCAATGCGTTGGTGTAAAAATTAATGTTTTCATGAAGTGTAAGAAGGGATTTTTAGGCCTTTGTTGAAGGATTTTCTTGTTATTAAAAGTAGCACTAGCACTGCTTCACTGCTTTTAACACGAACATTTGTCTCTAGGGCTGATTGTCATTGAGTAGGCTGTATTGAATATTAAACAGTGTTAATGTGAATCAAGACAATTATACATTATTTTAATGTTTTTTTCAACTAGGAAATAACAGACATTTCTTAAACATATTAATTCAGTTAATTCGTAACTTCTTTAGATACTATCACAAAAGAACCAAACAAGATATATATAACATGTGGGTAAACCTGGGCGGCGAAAAGGACAAATATTATGGTGGTGGCGGGGGGAGGGCGGCAAATTTCCTAATAGCCCTTAAGCGGCAATTGCTTAAATCCGCCACTGATGGTGACAGCTAGTATAAATAGTTATGTATTCAATGCTAATAGTGGGATAGGTCCATTACTCCTTTAGTTTTCTCATCAGTATTATTAAAACTTCTTACCATATTTTCATCAAATTTCATCAAATAAAGCATAATCTGTGAAATCAAACAAAATTTTCAGATAAAAGAACTAAATCGGAATTTTAGACTTTAAATGTTTAACCAAAATATAGTTTACTGAATTATATCCATTGCATTAACTTGTATCTTCACATTTTTATTCATTATAAACATAACATAACTCCCCCTATATACGTTTTGTCAGATTTGTTTGTGTCTTTAATCATGGTTTTTTTATACTGATACACAAATCGAACTTTAGGAAGGATAGTCACTACTGTAATTTTTTCCAAAAACTGTTGATTCTGCTCACACAAAACTACAACAACTGCATAAATTGCAAATCAAACTACAATTCCAGCTGTAAACCACTAGAATGCCGTTCTGCTGTCATATTTTTTGAGACCCAGGATTTATCAAAGGAAAATCATCTACTTCTGGTTCCATTATCAAAACTCTATTCTGTCCATGGGCTAAGGGACATTTTTTGACACAACCCTGGCCTCTTTACGTTGAATAGTTTGCTCTGAATAGAGGGTTACACTTCGCCACTACACGCTATTATTTTATAAGATACATGGTTACTTAATACTAGTATCCCGTCACGGCTTCGCTCGCGATCACTGTACAATGGTATGTTTGAGAAAATCGTTACATTTTTTAAAACACCTGGGGGACCGAGCTTTGCTCGAAAAGCCAGTTAGTTTTTAAAAAAATGCCTAGAGACTTATATTCACGGTTCCACTCCAAGGCTAGCGTATTTGCTTTGCTTATTTCCTCGATTACTTGGGCATGCCTGTTTTATGTTCAATCTTTAGTTTGAATGGTTCTCACAATTTATACATAACCTAATCATGTACATTTAAAGTTATGTACGCATAGGCAATAATCACAATTCTCAAGAAAATCACATGATACTTTACCAGGTGAGTGTTATTTTTACAATTGAATGGTTGCTTTTGAACAGCTGTTAGTTTTTTTTTATTTAAGCGAATTTCCCCTATAGGGAAGAAGCTATTACCGTAGGTGGCATGGTAAGACTTAAGCCCGAGACCATGATAACTTTTCGTTTTGAGGTCCCCAGATGCCAAAAACACTATTCGTTCAAACTTATATATATATATATAGCTTTTAGCTCAAAGACAAAATGCACGATTGTCAGCGGGATATACGCATCCAGCAATAATGCGCGATTGAACTCTCCGTTCATTTTTGCCGTGAGCGTTGCGACAGTTTATACAGACCGTATAAACTGTAGAGACGAACACAGACAAATTGCATTCTCCAAATCAGTTGTGCCAACCTTTGCCGTTTTCCACTGTGATAAGAGCAAACAGAAGTATTGCACGATTTTAAAAACTAGAATGACTACGGTATATGGTTTTGATTTGGTTCACTCAAAAACTTCTGATTATATTCAGTTATTGTTTAGCGATTTACATGTTATTTGTATCTTCTTAGATTATCTTACTGATCATTTTGAAACAAACATTACAACACTTCCTCCGTTGTTATATTCACAAATAATTTGTCATCGCTTTTAACTTGCTAATGTTATTGTTTAATTGTACAACTTAATAGATGAGCATTCACTTTGAAATAGGTAAATAATTAAAATTCATAGTTGTAGCCCCTGAACTGTGCGTAATAGACTAAATAGGTACATATCTTGTCATCAACAGTTCAAATTGTAGTGTTTTTGTCCACTACATGTTTCACCGTAAATCCGGCATTTTCAAGTGCTATATACAAGAACGAATTATCCAAATAGGATATGTCAAAATTTAAAAAAATCCACAGTCACAAACACAATCACAAACACATTTACGAATAAATACCGGTAGGCCTACCACACCCATATCTTCAATCACGCCATGGCACTGGTGAGAAGCAGACTCCACTCGTGAGAGTGGTTGTATATACCACTTGAAAATGCCGTATTTACGGTGAAACATGTAGTGGACAAAAACACTACAATTTGAACTGTGATTATTAATTTCGGAAATCATGATTCAAACCAGCTGCTCGGCATATTAGAGATAAATTGCAGTGCAGTACTGTTGCCAAATAAAATTTAAAATCTCAGTTTTACGCTAAATCGCTTACAGTAACTAAAATACAAACTTTATATCCCATAAAAATCAATGTTGTGTTCCTTACTGTCTGCAAATGTGTACCCAAAGACTCAAACCGTAGGTGTGTTGTCTGCTTGTTTACACAAACAGCCTAGCGCAAATTGTGGTGGTGCGTTCAAATGCAGTGAAAGAATCACCAAGCACGTTAAACAAAACAATACAAAATTAAAAATATAAAAAAACTTTGATTTTGCGATTTACAAATATTTTACGGTTTAATGTATTATATTGTACTATTCTAAATTTTTGAGCCAAGGAATAACCTTTGACACAAACATGGCCGTTGTACGTTCAGCAAGTTCCATTGTTGAAGTGGTTTAGGTTTACACTACCCGCTCTAAAGCCTGACCCACATTACTCGCGAATACGCCCCTTAATGCTGCAATAAGGGTAATAACCATTATTGGTATTATTGTGTAAAATGATTACATATAATTTGAAAGTGATTACATATAATTGTAGTGTTTTTTTCAAGCAGTATAATAATACAAATTATTTTGTAATAAATTACTTTTAAGATAAGATTGTTATGGTATGCCTATTTATTTGTACACAAAATTAATAGTTTGTGAAACAACTGTTATGTTAGCGAAATAGGAAATACCCTATATATGTAAATCTTAATCGTAATGATGTAATTAATTTACGTATCTGAAGCAAAGAAGGAAACGTTATACACTAACATTACGCAATACATCAAGGGAATAAATTTTTAACTGCAAAAAAGTTATTTATGATGAACTAGAAATAGCTTTATATAAAATAAACTAATATAATCCCATTCAATGTCTTGGTAATCTGCTATCTGAGCTGTTACCAGTGTACTAAAGCTGGAGAAACACTTTCTAGGGGCGTGCAGGGGCGTGCGGGACTTATTTAGTCTCTCAGCTGGCATCCTGATTGACATATAATACGCTTTGCCTGCAGTACCAACTTCACGCGGTTACAGTGCCCCGTTTTCTGAACGGTCGGTTTTAATCATTAACATTCCTTACTCTTACCTATGGTTTTAAACTACCTAGTACACCAATTTATGTATATCGAGAAATATGTTGTTGACTGCTGTTCGTCTATGTAATTATAATATAAATAATTAACTAGGCCCTAGGTAACTTTATCAGGGTCTCTGGCGGATCCCTAAGGTCAGATCAGGATAACAACCATTTAGTTTTCATATTGTATGCCTAAAGAATCAGTGTGCACAATTTAAACTCTCTAGGTAGATGGAAAGCAGGAGAATTCGTGATGAGTGTGTGAGTGAGTGAGTGAGGGACTGAGTGAGTGAGTAAGTGATGGCTTTGCCTTTTATAGATATAGATATTAGGCTTATAGAGTTTCAACTCAAAACAAAAGAATCATAACAGCTAAGATTAAATAACGAGTGAACTGAAAAATAAACAGACATGCTAAGTTGTAACAACCTATTTCATAGTGAGTAGAACCATCGAATGAAGATTACATATATACTGGACGTGTTACAAATATTTTGTAGAAGATAAGTTTAGGATTCTGTATGATTGCCTTTTTTATACTACGATGAAACCTGACGACGTGCGTATGAAAACAACTTAAAAGAATTATAAAACTTTGATTAAGCCAAAACTGAAACTCACTAAGCCATAAAACTATATCATTCTATGTGAAAGGTAGGCGATCTGGTAAGACCAGAACTATACAAGTTTAACCATACGTCCACGTTTACACTTTATACATCTCCGTTATAAAATCAGTAACAGAAAAAAGTGTAAAGGGTGGTAACGTAAGTACCCAAAATTAGATTATTTTTTAATTGCCTCCTATTATACTTACTTACGTCATGGACACTCTACGCATTGTGGGGTTCATTCAGAATGTGTCATCTCCCTCAACACCCAGTAGGATTAGATATAGAATAATATATAACATATAATCATGATATTAAAATAAACTATTGTTTTTGTTTGTTTGTTGGTGTTTTTTGTAAGAATGTAAGAGAACCCCTCGACCTTTTTATAACTAACGTAAATACAAGTCTAAGTAGAAGAGAATTTTGAAGCCAGAATTCAAATTAAGGGTTCTAATATTTTAGAAACACTCGATGTTAGTTTAAAAAATGTCTAGCTGCTTATTCTTACATTTTAAGTGTATTTTAAAGAAGTACTTTCAGATTATAAGGAGTAAACAGCTGTGAAAGATTCAACCAATGAAATGAAGATGAGTTTTAATGATTCCCTAAAAATAGGATACAGAGGTTAACATCACGCTTTAATAATCCCATTCGATAATTATTTTAATAATCAAACACGACAATTTGACTCCTTTTTAAGGGTATTTGCATCGTAGGAGAAATTCACGCATACCGTTATAACCGTTTTGTCGTGTAGATTTGCACCCTTTGTCCCTCATTAGTTATATCGGCCCTCAGGACTATATCCCACAGGCCTTAAAAGTTTCAATGTTTTAAGCCTGTTCGCACACTTGACTTATGCACTTTTCCGTGCACTAGACGCATGCATCAGCGCATGAAGCAGGTATGCTCTATTGAATTAATTTTTAAGTTAAATGTTTGTGATATATAAGCAGTATGACAAAAAAAGTTGTTTATCACATGGAGCAAACGTGTGTTTTTAGTATTTAACCGTTTTCCGAGCGATTGCGCACCAAAAACAACCACATTTGCTCCTTGTGATTAAAACTACTATTTTATGGTTATTTTAAAGAGTATGTTATATAATCTCAAATTTTTAATGTATAACAAAACTGTAGACTAAATTAACATAATAATATAATATCAATTTTGTTCTCTGTTTGTATTCAAAACAGCAGAGTAACAAACTCATAAAATGTATATACATATCATATAAAATGTATATTCGATGTGGTAAATAAAGTAGTCTAAGTTGTACCAGTTCTGCAAGAAATCTCCCACAGATACGCCCAGTCACAAAACGTGGAAAGAATCAGTTACTTAAAACAAGCAAATTTATGTAACCGCTCGTTGTAAAACCAAACTTCAAATTACAAAAATAATGTTTTATTTTAAATGGAACCAAAGGTCCATCGGATTGATACAATCATACGTATTATCAAAACTAATATATACAAAGAAAACGATTACTGTATTGAGAAAGGTAAATTGGCCAAAAGAACTTTGCATTTACATATTTTAAAACACATTTAGGAGTCTTAAGTTAAAATGGCCAACCGGTTAAGACCGTGTCACTATCAGGAATGGAAAAACCGGGCCAATAATTTTTGTCTTCCATACGGAGTACCCAACTAGGGACTACAGTCACGCCAAATTCCTCGATTATCATTTCCGAGGACAATTATCAATTCAATTATCAATTTCCGTAATACATAGGCTAATTTTAAATTTAAAATTATATGTACTGTGGCATTAAAGCTCCTTATGATTCTACTACTTGTAGGACAGTACCTATTATTATTGTCATGTTCATACACACATGTAGTCAAACATTAAAAACGTACAGGTTGAATTCGATTACTTCCTGGACGAAATACGCATAGGCAATACCTTAAGCTTCTACGTCTTCAAAATAAACGTCTATTAAAACACGGCGTTTTACAGTGGTAAGTTAGTTGTTTTATACAGCAGTTCCGTTGAATATATTTACTTGGTTCAATTTACTCCATTTTACTTACCTTATATTTTTGTCTTAGTAACAAAAATGGTTTAAATGATAAATGGGATGGTTTTGATGGTTTACTTTAAAGGTTCACCTTTTAATAATGGTTAGAATTTGTCAAAGTTTCTGAATTATAATATTAAATATAGTATAATAGTGCTATCAAATTAACTTCTAGCATTAGCATTGTTTTCCGGCAATATATTTTGTACTGCATTAAAAATAGTTGACTTTTATTTGTTAAAAGGAATTTATATAAATATATGCGTATGGTTTTTAGTAATGATATGCGCAAATTAATTTCGTCCGTCGCGTCGTGTCGGCCGCGTTATCAGTGCGAATGGATGAGCGCCTTCCGTTTAAAGATACTTTTTGCGCACCATGTAGAACGATGATCTGTAGTGTAAATTAGGGATGTGCGTAGTCGACTACAAATTAGTCGATTAGTCGACTAATCAAAACTATCGACTAAATCGACTACTGAAAAATATTAGTCGACTAATTTGAACGACTAATTTTTGATGTCGCAGCTTGTCAATTTCAGAAAACAGGAGTCGACTATTATTCTAAAAAACTTCATTCGACTAACGACTAATGTTTTATGCCAAAGAAGCTAGTAGATTTTAGTCGACTATTATTGCCGCTGAACGACTAATTTTTGATGTCGCAGCTTGTCAATTTTAGAAAACAGGAGTCGACTATTATTCTAAAAAATATTCGACTAACGACTAACAACTAATGTTTTATGCCAAATAAGCTAGTAGATTTTAGTCGACTATTATTGCCGCTAATATGTTATTGTTACCGGGCTTAAATTTAAGTCTTATATCCCACTTTAGCAACAAAACAAAACCATATTTTACGGGAAGGGGAAAACTATATTATAAAACTAACTATTATAAACTATTACTAAAAACTATATTTATATAGTCTATAACCAAATCCAAACAAATAAAAAATTGGATTTATCAAATAATGAGATAGTTTATTGTTAACTAGGTTCATATAGGTGCATTAAATACATTTTATGTTTTGTCGAACTTAAAAATACGTCAGAGTGATATAAGATAATAGCTTTAATGTACTAAGTCTATGTATTGTGCCATTGAAAATAATTTAGGCTTGTATTAGTCGACTAATTCGGCAGAATGATGAATTAAGTGAAGGTAGATCATTAAACTGCATAGTTAACTGATTATAAGCTTAAGAGTAGTTTCGACTAATATTAGTCGACTAATTAGTCGATAGTTCCATTCGACTAACGACTGATTAGTCGATAGTGAAAAGTAGTCGATAGTGCACATCACTAGTGTAAATGAACCTACTCTTTATATTTTCACTATAAAATATATGAAATGGCTCGTTGTGCCAACGGCCCTAAAGTTGAAATAACAAATATGTTAAACTAAACGGTTCGTTGTATCAACGACCTAATTTCATATTTATTAAAAATATTACATTTTAAGGCCGTTGACTCAACGATCTGTAGTGTAAATGGACCTTGAATTATTATTTTATTATTTAGATAGGGTCATAGTGCCAACGAGCTGTAGAGCAAATGAACCTTTATTTTTGTTTAGTTATTTTAGAAGGGTCATTGTGTCAACGATCTGTAGAGTAAATGAACCCATGATATATTCTATTAAATATTTAGGAGGGTCGTTGTGTCAACGATCTGTAGCGTAAATGAACCCTAACCAACTAGTTGTGGCATATTGATATTAGCACAAAAACAAGTTTTTTGTTGATAGTCCCCGTAGCAGCAAACCTGCATACTCGGCCCCCATGTTATTCATATGGAGAATAAGTAAAGTTGTATATCTCCCTTAATTTTTTAAATAGATTTATTGCTCAATGGTCGTTCAACATAGCAACTTAAAATTGATCATACAAGTGTATCTTTTAGAGAGTAAATTAAGTGTACGAGATTCGATTTCTTTAACATTAGCCGTTTCAAGATGGCGCCCATTTAAAAGCTTCAATACAACATTTCTTAATAGTCGTAAAATAATAAAACAATTATTTTCATTGACAAAAAGTTAGGAATCTAGGACAAATCAAACGATAATGTATTTGCTGAAATTATAAAAATAACTGAATTACTGAATTTTTACTTAAAAAGTAACTATTATTGCAGTGTCTAATTCGTCAAGGCTGCATAATATTACTAAATTTTGTAATTTTTAAAGTAAAGAGTGAATAACTCAGTTATTTTCTGTCCGATTGCAGAATACATGGTATGGTTTGATTTCTCCTTCTATGTCTCACTTTGTATGCATAAAAACCCCTTCTTGTTATTTTAAAGATTTTCAAGAAATTTTCTATTGTAATTTTTATAACGTCGAAAACTTGAAACGACTAAAGTTAAATAAGTTAAATTCAGTTCCATAATTATACTGCCTATAGCATTTTATTTATTCTCCATAAGAATAACATTAGGGTTGAGGACGCAGGTTTGCTGCAACGAGGAAGATGAGTAATATGTTTTATTTGCAATTATCAATACAACTGAACCAGGCGAAGCTACATACCAAGTTCTCTTAATGTAGGTTCATAATTACAAACAGACCAACAGGCACAAATCTTGGTCAATTTAGACACACGTTGTGCTGTTTTATGTTTGTCTTGGCCAAGAGAATAAATCTTCAAAAGGGTACCCAGTACGGAAAATATATTTATATCATGATTGGTTCAAATACGGAAAATTAGATGCTAATTATTGTGCTGACCAGCGACTCCCTTCCACAGAATACCGCGCACAGAATACCCTTCGTTATGAATGACCACTGTTTCCGTAATAATCAAGTTAGAATATTACTGAAGTATATTATGAAGTTAATATACTTTGTAATAAATTGACTGAAACAATCCCATTGATAAATTTATCTTTATTTTATTGAATTTCATATTTTCATTTCAATTTGTTATGGTTTTAATTTGTCAGTGCGTAAATAACATATTTTGGAATATTGTCTTTATAAATAGGTATTTATTAATTTTTTAAAGTTAGCTTGCATAAGTAAAATGTAATTGAGATAGCGATGTTAACAAACTGTACAAATTCCATCAAAATATAATGGGTAGGAAACAAGTTATTTCAACAAAATAATTGTAAAATTTTTTTCAACTTTATAAAGCATTACATTCCCCCACAAAAAATACAAATTATACAATACAAAATTACAATAAAAAATACAATGTTCCCTCACATACATGAAAAAATAAATATGAAAAAGCTCTCCAATTTGATATTATGAACAAGTTAAGCCATAAATCAGCTTGTAGTACTTGAGTGGTGGGTATCTCGAAATCTAAGCTGGGGATTTCCCTCTTGGCTATATTGGCTGATCTCGGTTAATAGCCCGGCAAACCACGCCCTCAACTGGCAATGAAATTGTCCACTATTAGTTTAATTGGGGCCTAACAGCTTTTGGCCCCAACAAAATACAGGACAACAGCAAATACCCCCGTAGCAGCAAACCTGCGTACTCAGCGAATTTCCAATGCATATATATGTATCTTAATACCACATAAAGCCACATACCAAGTTTCATCAATATACATTTATAAATAAACGATTTATGACATTCTAATTATTCTCCATAAGAATAACATGGCGGCTGAGTATGCACGGTTGCTGAAGCAAGGAACACGAAAAATGGGGTTTTATACAAATATAAATATAACTCAAGAAGGTAAAGCCACATACCAAATTTTATTAATTTATGTTCACAATTAAGGGAGATAACACGTTACTTATTCTCCATAAGAATAACATGGGAGCTGAGTACGCAGGTTTGCTGCTACGGGAAATATCGGCCAAAAAAAGTTTTTTGGTGTAAATATCAATAGACCACAACGATATGAAGCAATATGCCAAGTTTCATCAGGATAAGTTGATAAATAAGCGAGATATACAATTTTTCTTATTCTCCATAAGAGTAACATTGGACAACGTACTGTGTTAAGCACTTTCAATATCTCTGAACCATTCGACGTAGAGGAATGATGAAAACACCAAATTGCACGTATTTTTAAGCTGATTCATATGAAAAAAAAAAAACTAAAATTTGACTTTTTCAAAAATTATATGTAAAAAACTCAAAAAACCCATTTTTGGGGTACAAAACCCACCCAAAATACCCCTTCGAATAGGTCGATCTGTCTGGTTTTCGAACTTAAAGTCATAAATGCTGCTTCACACGTTTATACCAAATTTCGTCAAAATCGGGTTATTTTTACGAGAGCTATCGTGCTTACGGACGTATATAGCCTATATATACAGTTTTGAACGAGTAGTGTTTTTGGCATCTGGGAACCTCAAAACGAAAAGTTATCATGGTCCCGGGCCTAGGTTTTACCATGCCGACTACGGTAATAGCTTCTTCCCTATAGGGGAAATTCGCTAAAAAATATGTTACAAGCAAATGTAACAAACAAGACTACTGGGAAGGGAATAAGGACACAATATAATTATGAGATATAACTAAAAACTAGGTATTTGAACTAGGCTATAGGCTATAGGCTATAGTATAAAGTACAAAACATAAGAAACTAATTTGAGCAACAGTATCCGCTTGTTCTGTTTAGCCATAACATATAGTTTTAAGTATGTAATTTGAAAATTTTACCTAGTGTTTTTTTAAACCTGAGCGTACCTTTTAAATTATACTTGAGGACAGTTAACTTAAAAAATCAATTTTAACACCGTGAAAACAGAAAAATTGGTGAAAACCATAAAGACAAAAGAGATAGAGTGTGACAGTTGTGTCAGCTGTTGCCATGTTTGCCAACTTCACAACATCACACACGTGTGCCAACCACTACTGGGTGAGTAACTTTTACTGCAGCAGATGAATTCAAATTTGTTCAAAACTAATTTACTACGAACACGTTTTGAAACTTGCAATTTAATAAGTTTACCAAAGGGCATTTTAAACAAGACCGAATATATTTTGGTTATGATGTAAATTAGTTTTAGTTTATAAAACCAGATTTTTACTAGGTATATCCGGTTTAATTTGGTAGGACAAATCTTGCAGAAATAGTTTTCTAATGCACCCGTTTTGGTTCATGACCTCATAAAAATCAAGAAATGTAGGACCTTAACATTGAAAAACAACTGTTATAAATACATGTAAAGTTTATTATTCATTGCCAAATTAAAGATTATCAGTTGAAATAGTTAAGCAAGTCTATACAGTCTTTAAGCTAGAAGTGCTTTAACTAAACATTATTTAAATATATTTCTTTGATAATTAATTTGATTAAGATTTGAAGTTATAGATCTACATGTTTAGATTATAAAATGCTGAAATATTATTGGCAGTTTATACAGTATTGATGTTACCGAAAGTAAACAAATTCACTAGCCTTTATATCCATAACAGATTCTTTAGTAAGCCTTTACTTGTAATACACAATAACATAATAGGTTACCTAAAAGTATGGGTTTTCATATATAAAAGATGTATACAACATACTACTATGGTTATAGCTCCATAGTTTAGCTATTTTGTACTGTTTAGATGTGTAGGCCCTACCGAATTCATTTGACGTGAAATGAAAATTTAAATTTTTACATTCGAATATCAGATTTTTAATCGCGCATATAACGTAGCCTAATTTTGAAGTTTCAATTATATTCAAACGTCACTAAATTACACATTCAATAAATATTAAAATGTAATATTCTATAAGCATTTTGACGTATCAGATGATTTAAAATATTAAGAACAAATACAGAAAAACAGGTTTAAAAAAAACAATGGAAACCCATTATCCAAGGTTTTATTAATTTATTCGGCTTTGGCAGAAAAATATTAAAGCCAATAACAGAATTACATTAGCAACAATAAATAATTTCAAAACATTAAATATATTGATTTACAAATTTCCAAAATAAAACACAATTTAACACTACAGAAATCAATTAAATTGCATAGTTAATAGCTCTTGACATTTTATACTAACACAACACAGCACAACAGCAAGAACAGATGTTATATACATTATATAAACAGTGGCTACTGGAATGACAGCGTAGTATATTGAATACATTGTGTGGGGTAAAGTAAATTCAGAAGCATGATCAGAACACTTGCTCGAATTTGAACAGAAGGTCCTACTAGGCTTGAAAGCTCCTTACACAAGCAGAATTTTTGGAAGAACGAAATCTGAGGTACTACTGAACCGAATTTTAGGCTCGTTGTCAATCTTCGTATCCCGTATATCCCGTATACTACACCCCGTAAGTTCACCCCGTAATTTTAAGATGTCGAGGTGTAGAATAGATCAAATAATATCCTTTATTTTCATAAAACATAAATACATGCATTGGCTTGCGTCAACATACATTCAAACAAGAAAATACAAATAAAAGTCTTAATAATACAAGACATATGCTAGATTATTTACTCTTGGTCCTGTACAGAATAAAAACGCTTTTTGTTAAAACAAATTTTAAGTTTTTTTTTTACAAAAAATATATTTTTCTTCTCTAAGGGCAACAGGAAGAGCATTAAATAATGACGTGGCATTGTAATAGGTTTGGTGTTTGAAAAAAGAAGTAGTACGGTGAGGAATATTTGATTTAAACTTGTTTCTAATCTCATACTAGTGGAACAAGGAGTTGGAAAATATTATGGTTCTATTTCAATAAAATTGATGTCTGAAAAATGTAAATCCCAGGAAAAGTGAGAAGTTTTAGCTCACTAAAAAAAGGTTTGCAAGTCTCTCTTATGTGAATTCTAGCTACAATTCTGAATGCCTTCTTTTGTAAGATAAAAATATGTTTTGTAGTTGATCTTTCAGATCCCCAGATTGTGACAACGTAAGAAAAGTAAGGGGAAATCAATGCATAGTACGAGTTACGCAAAGAATATACAAGTTTCCTTATATTTACAACCCCATAGGCCTTCAAAGCTTCACTGTGACTCTTTATATAGTAATAATAATTTAGTAATAGTAATAATAATTTAGTAATAGTAATAATAATTTAGTTCAATTTTATATTTTAACTGCTGTTGACACATTAACGAGCACAGCACAGTAGCAAGAACGAATGTTAAGAGATTGTTAAATAAATAGTAACTACGTGACTACTGAAATTACAACGTAGTATGCATAATATCAAGAGAGTTGATTTGCATTCAGAAACTGGAGAAGAAGATTTGCTCGAGTTGAAGCAGTAAGTACTACTATTACTTGAGCTGTTATAGCACTTTTCAGCATCCATGAACAATTTGCACCGTGTTTAAATGTAAAAGTTGTATACTTGTATAGTTTTTGGAATGTTTGAACGTCCTATGAATATTCTGTGCTATGTAGATTACATCCGATGAGTGACAAATGCTGAAGACAAAGGTGGTTGTAGTTTACATTACAATGTGGCCGTCCGCCAGCCAGGCCCTTCAACCGAGCTGACACGACTCTCTGGCTTTAACAGTAACCATTGTATCTGCTGTTCGTGATTTTCTGTTTCAATAAATATGCATTTAATTTTAACTAGCTTTTCCCAACTGCTTCGCTTGCACCTGATTTTAGATTTGTATTCAATTCTAATCACATAGCTGAGCAAATTCTAATTCTAAATAAACGGTATCAGGAAACAGACACATACTTTCTCCCTTTTAGCCCAACTTTAATGAATAAATTACTTTTTATTTACTAGTATAGAATACAAAGCACGGTCGAATGTACAGAAAATCTTGTAAACAAGTTTGTTCCAAAAACATCCACCCATAGCCCTGTTTTGGAGGCACTACAGAATTCATTGCTACACACGTGGTTTTAAGAAGGGAAATGCCCCCTATTCCCCCCCTAGGGTTATTATGGGGCAACTTATATCGAACTTCCTCTATTGGCCAATGCTAACTTGACAAGCATATCAAGTTTGAACTAAATTGATCAGTATGTAAAAGAGAAATAGTAATTTTTGTATTTCCCATAAGAATAACATTGAACAACATTCTGCGTTTATTGCAAAATTAAATTAAAATTTTCTCTGCAACCAGCAATCGTATAATAGTAATTCAAAATACTACATTATTTAGTTTTTTAGCTCTTTTTAATGGTGAATAGTAATTTTTTATATATTTATTTTTTTATACAAAAACCGAAAAACCAAATTTTTGATGTTTTAAGTCCTGTAATTTCTGAACCTCAATTTTTACAGAAAAGCGGGTAGTGTCATTTTGTTGGAAAACTAAAGCTCTACAAAGGACTAAAGTTTAATAAAATCGTAAGAGCCGTTTTTGAGAAATTTTGATTTTTCTTGTTTTTTGGCGGTTTTTGGGGTATAATTATCCTTAAAAATCAAAAATTCCAAAAAATGAAAAACTACCTGGAGATATCGTGGATTAGTACCTACATACCAAATTTCATAAAAATCGGACAATTAGTTAAGGCTCTAGCTCTTTACACATCCAAACAGACAGACAGACAGGCAAACAGATAAACAGATGGACAGACATCACGTAAAAATCAATTTTTTGGATTCGGGGAGTACCAAAACGAATATTTCCACTAACAACTCAAATTCGAAAATTTTGACGAAAACAATACTTTCTCCATATACTATGGAGAAAACAATACTTTCTCCATATAAGGGGTGTAAAATTATTTCGCTATTCGCAAAAGGTAAATAAACTTCGAGCTGACTGGACCACCAGTTATATACTCGCTTAGGCTGAGAGAGAGACTCTAGGATTGAATATTGAGCAAACACAGACAAAAGATATACACTGTTTAATTACACACTTTAAAATCTGAATATATGCTTATAATATAATGGATGCACAGAAAAAGCTAAATAAAGTTCATATAGATCACATACAATAGACAAAATATATCGTCCCTCCAGCACGTAATTAACTAATAAAGTGGACCCTCATAAAACAAATCTTCAAGTCTAAAATCTAAATCTAATTTATTACGTTCCCACAAAATCTACTCTATTAAATGACACACAAAACACACACAAAAAGACAACCCTTCTACTATGGAATATCCTATAACAAGGACTTGGGTCCACACTCTTTCCCAAAATAGAGTTCTTACACAAATGTTAATTATTTAAACATCCCCAAATCAAAATTAAACACAACACTTATTTATTGAAAATTCCTTAATTATATTTACATTGGGCCCTAAACCTATTATTCTTGGATTACTTCACGTTTTTAACGCTTATTTTCATTTACTGTCTATTAAGACTCTTTACTTAACGTTTTTCTTCATTTCAGGCAAACCTTAATTGATTACCACAATAAATTTGATTATGTTTAATTACTCAAAAGGAGCTTGTACCGTTATTTCAGCTTTTATTAAATTTGATTAAATTTTCGGGAAATGGATCCTAACTTTCTGTGCACAAGTCTGAC
The DNA here is from genome assembly GCA_963675035.1 of Allygus modestus. Lineage (NCBI taxonomy): Eukaryota > Metazoa > Arthropoda > Insecta > Hemiptera > Cicadellidae > Allygus > Allygus modestus. The sequence continues at coordinate 242,065,572 of OY776112.1, read as the reverse complement.
GATGTTCCACATACCGTAAGTCCCAAAGTGGTCCTGCCCCAAGAGGTTCTCTGCCCTAGCTGCGGTATTGCTCTCTGGGGTTGTCCAGGGGCCGCTGTCTGCCGGGCTCGCTGTTGGGGGTGGCCCTCGCCTCTTCGCACGGGTCCGCGATGTCCTGGTCCGGGGTAGTGCCGGGGCCCTCGCTCGACCGAAGTTCGGGGTCGCTCGTCCCGCAGGGGTGGCTCCTCTCGAACGTTGCGGGAGGTCTGTGTCGGTGGTCTTCCGTCAACTTCCCGTCCTGGACTCTCTCGGCTGGGATGGTGGCTAGTGATGAGGAATCTGTGCTCGTCTGAAGTGTGAAACTTGGTGACAGTCGTTGTGGAACTCTAAGGGCGGCTTAATACTCGTCCCCCAGATGTCCCTGCTCCTTTCCTCACTCTCCCAAGAATGACTTCCTTCCCTCGTCTTCCTTCCTCCCTCCTTTTCAGTTCCCTCTCTCTCTGTTCATATTTTCCCCCCAGATTATGTCCATCCCATAATCTATTAACCAATCGGGGTGACGATTAGCCACGCCTCTACTATTTGATTGGCTGATCAACTGTCAGCGGAAATACGCCATTTTTGAATGCTGATACTGCCAGTTGGTAAGTTCTTTGATTTCTAGGCATGCACCTTTCCCACGAAGTGTTTAGCCTTCTATTCGATACGTTGTGTTATTGTTTCCCATAGTATATCTGAAACGTTTGCTAGTGCAAGCTCCGTTCTCAGGCTCCCTCGTGTTTCCCACGTGTGTTCAGCCACGTGCGGTTCTGTATAAATTACTAGTCCCGCAAATCAATTTTTAATTATATACATATTTTTTTATATAAAGTTTACAGGGGGAAAAAGTAAAAGGGAATTTAACTTGACATTACTTTGTTTAGTTAATGGCCTTAAGTGGGTTGTATACAATTACTAATATTATAACTACAATTTCCTCACCGAGACATTTCTTTTAGTTATATGACTCATGGGGTGTCATACTTATGGTTTTCTCAAAATTTGGGGTGTCATACTTATGGTTTTCTCAAAATTTTCTGGGACGGTTGGCTTTTTATAGATTTCGTAAGTCTTGTCTATTTTATTGATTTTATATCAATGTTCCAAACTTTTAAGGTATTCCGAACTTATGGACTTAGAGATGTCAGACTAAAGGCTAACGCTATTAAACATATCATTGTTATTATTAGGCCTACTCACACTTTGGGCTTCGATTTACCTCCCGTTGTATTTAGTTACAGACTCGCTTCGCTCGCTGGGGGCTCCGCCCCCAGACCCCTGTGAGGGGCTTCGCCCCCAGGTCACTGTTTGGCCACAGTTTAATGTAAACTGGTCCAAATTCTATTTAAGAACTAAATTCTACAACTATTCCAAGGCTTTGATTATTTTAAGGGTTTAACCTATGAACTCCGGTCCTGTGCCTGTTGCTGAGTACGACTTGGCATGGAGACGTAGTATGTTAAATTTTAAGTCTCAATGTATTACCTAAGTTCTCGAAAAAAAAATGAATACCCTTAACTGTTGTATAATGTAGCCTTTATAAGGCGTCTTTTGAACTTTATAAGGAATACGACCACCGTTAACAACCTGAAATACTATGACTTTGGGTTTCTACAATCCTTCTGCAGCAAATATGACATGATTTATATGAGATTTTACCTTCGACAAAGCGCAATATAGAAAATATACCCGAAATACACGAATAAATATACAAAAGCTCAAAGACTTTGATGTTTTTTGGTGTATAAGATATTTAATCTGGGCGTGTGAGTGTTGCTTGGTACTAATTGTAATGTAGGAATACTGTTTGATAAATATTAGACCTCTAAGTTCTATATTAGAGCGAAAAACCATTAAAAACCACAAAAATCTTAGAAAAAAGCTTAAGTTTAAAAAATCTAGCGCTAACTAAGGGTGAAGGGGGTGAGATACGGTAAACTGTCACAGAACTAAAGTTGTAGTTCGTCTAAAATCCGTGGCACACAGTGGTCTTCGTTTTTCGATAGGACAACCCGTTTGGCCGCTAGAGCTCAAATAAGAAATACTACATTTTGATTTTGTATTCCCAAATTTTCTTTTTGAGATAGGCCGAACAAAAAATAGTAGGGTTTGGGAAGAAAAGGAGCAACGCACACGCAAGCCATATATCACGATCCTAGTTAAAGTATAAATGGTGATAAGTGCATTCTAATTAATAACAATTGTTCCGGAACCGGCATTTCCTTACTACTTATACTTAGAAAACGGCCAAATCTATAAAATTTAAGAGTTTTTTTATTTTCCGACAGGTTTAAGTAATAAAAACTGGTCATATTTCTGCTGTTATCTACTAAGTGTGATGTAGACATACTGCGTGCCCAATATTAGGCCTTCATCAAGTATATTAACGTGATAGTAAATAAAAAACCGCCACAAAATCTCAAAATTTGAAAAAATCTAGAGCTATCTAAGGGTGAAGGAGACGAGATACGACAAAAAGTCATAGGACCAAAGTTGTAGATCTTGCAAAATCCGTAGCACGTGGTGGTGTCCGTTTTTTGATAGGGCCATCCGTTCGCGCGCTAGAGCTCAAAAACTGGAATTTTAAAATAAGCCTTTTTTGGGGGTTTTAAATATTTTTTTTAGGGGGGTTAAAATAAAATATTGTTGGTTTTGGCGATTTTCCTGGGGGTTACAAGCTATAAACTACCTGCATGCAAAATTTCAGGTTTCTAGCTCATCTAGAAGTGGTCTAGAATTCGTATACCTCAGTCAGTCAGTCAGTCAGTCAGTCAGTCAGTCAGTCAGTCAGTCAGTCAGTGAGTTACACATGCGGCTGTATATATGTTAGACTCGCTTCGCTCGCTGGGGGCTCCGCCCCCAGACCCCTGTGGGGGGCTTCGCCCCCAGGTCGCTGTTTGGCCTCATTTTGAAGTGGCGTCAAATCAAGTGGCCAAGAACCCCCATAAGACTACTACTCATACTAAGAAAACAGACCAATCTTCAGAAATTTAAATATGAGAGCATCTGTATGGCCGTTGGAACTGTTTAAACAACACTAGATTTCGATAGTTTCTATCCGCCATTATTAAGTTATTGAGGTACTAAAACTGGAAAATGTAAGGCTTAGGAATTTTCTCTTTGGTTAGAAAGTGCAAAGCACATGAATGCCAAATCTGGAGTTCCTAACTTTAGGAAATGTAACCGAAATACTACTACTATTAATATAATACTACGTGGAAATAAAACCGAAACCAGGTAAATAATAATATTAGTGGTATAATCAGACTCCGGGTATAATTTAAGTTATTCAAATAATTGAATAACTTTGAAACGTTTTTTAGTATGACCTGTAAATAACGATTTTTAAATGTTGTGGATGGATACACCGTCATAACATACCATAATAATAATACATGTGGTGTCTATAGGACATGTCCAACTAATCAAAACAAATTTGCGCTGGTTTTTACCCACTATGTAAGTCTAACATGCCCAAATATCAATGAAAACACCGGGAAATCTAAAAAACTAGAGGATTTTCAAAATTGTTTAGGGTTCAAACAATTCAAATTGGTAATGCGACTTCTGCTTCATACTTCCTGTAATGTAGAGATATTCCGTGCCAAATATTAGGACACTAAGTACTATTTTTGAGTGTCAAATAAATAAAAACCACTAAGTTTTGGTGGAAAATTACAAAAGATTTAAGAAATCTAGCGCTACCTAAGGGTGAAGGGGGTGAGATACGGAAAAATGTCATATGAATAAGGTTGTAGTTTTTCTAAAATCCGTGGCACGTGGAGGTCTTCGTTTTTCGATAGGACAGCCCGTTCTGCCACTAGAGTCCAAATAAAATAAATATTGCATTTAGATTTTTTTATTCACAATTATTTATTTCTTTTGAGACAGTTCAAACTAAAAATAGTAGGATTTTGGAAGAAAAGGTGTAACGCACACGCATGCCATATCTCAAGATTCTAGTTAAAGTATAAATGGTGATACGTGCATTCTATTTAACAACAAATGTTCCAGAACCGGCATTTCCTTACTACTTATACTTAGAAAACTGTAAAATATATAGATTTTAAGACTTTTTGATTTTCCGGCAGGTTTAAGTAGTAAAAATGGTTATATTTCTGCTGCTATTTACTAAGTGTGATGTAGACATACTGCGTACCCAATATTAGGCCTCCGACAAGTATATTAACGTGATAGGAAATAAAAAACGGCCACAAAATATAGAAAATATGCCGAAATTTGAGAAATCTAGCGCTATCTAAGGGTGAAGGAGACGAGATACGACAAAAAGTCATAGGACCAAAGTTATAGATCGTCTAAAGCCCGTGTGTCGTAGTAGTCCCCGTTTCTCGATTGGACCAACCGTTCGGACGCTACAGCACAAAAACATGCACTATTTTGGAGATGTTCAAAATTTCCTCCCTTTTGAATTTTTTTGAGGAGGGTAAAATAAAAAATTATACCTTTTTGAAATTTTCCTGGGCGTTTCAATAGACAAGATACATATAGGCCTAATTCCATGTTTCTAGCTTATCTAGAATTACCTGAGTAAGTCGATAATGCAGTTTGTCCTTTATAGAATAATTAGGGTTTTTAATTTTTTTGGGATGTTTAATTATTAAAATATGTTAGTTTATCGAGTTTTTCGTGAAGGGTAACGTGTAAACATATTGAGTGCCAAATATCAAGCCTTTACATACTAAATTAAAGTGATAGGAAATTAAAGACCACAAAAATAACCGTCGAAATTGCCTGAAATTTGAAAAATCTAGCGCTACCTAAGGGTGAAGGGAGCAAGATACGACAAAAAGTCATAGAAACAAAGTTGTAGATCTTGTAAAATCCGTGGCACGTGGTGGTGTCCGTTTTTCGATAGGTCAATCCGTTCGGCCGCTAGAACTCAAAAACCGTAATTTTAAAATAAGCCTTTTTGGGGGGGGGGGTTTATATATTTTTTTAGGGGGGTTAAAATAAAAAATTGACAGTTTTGGCAATTTTTCTGGGGGTTACAAGCTATAAGCTACCTGCATGCAAAATTTCAGGTTTATAGCTAGTCTATAAGTGGTCTAGAATTCGTATACCTCAGTGAGTGAGTGAGTGAGTGAGTTACACATGCGGCTGTATATATTTTAGACTCGCTTCGCTCGCTGGGGGCTCCGCCCCCAGACCCCTGTGGGGGGCTTCGCCCCCAGGTCCCTGTCGTAGTACCTATGGCACATGGTTTAATTACGCTAATAATCCGAGGTCCTATGTATACTCAAAATGTAAAGTAGACTTATTGAGCGAACAAATTTAGGCCTAGCAGTAATATTAGAGTATATAACAATTTCAAAATCGCCCCGCCTCCGCCCCCAATGGGGGGCTTCGCGCCCAGGTCGCTGTTTGACCACAGTTTAATGTAAATTGGTCCAAATTCTATTTAAGACCTAAATTCTACAACTATTCCAAGGCTTTGACTATTTTTAAGGGTTTAACCTATAAAATCCGGTTATATGCCTGTTGATGAATACTACTTGGCATGGAGACGTAGTATGTTAAGTTTTAAGCCTCCATGAACTAAGTGCTTGATAAAAATTATACCCTTAACTGATGTATAAGGCGCCTTTTGAACCTTATAAGTGATACGACGACCGTTCACAACCTGAAATACTATGACTTTGGGTAACCAAAAGCCTTCTGCATAAATACGACATGATTTATAAGGGATTTTACCCTCGACAGAACGGAACATAAAAAATGTACCCGAAAACACGAAAAGTCTACAAAATCTCAAAAACTTTGATTTTTTTGGGTTTTTAAGACATTTAATCTGAGCGTGTGAGTGTTGTTTAGTACTAATTTTAATGTAGAAATACTTTGTGATAAGTATTAGACCTCTAAGTTCCATATTAGAGCGACAAACCATTAAAAACCACGAACAAATCTTAGAAAAAAGTTGAAATTTAAAAAATCTAGCGCTTCCTAAGGGTGAAGGGGGTGAGATACGGCAAAATGTCATAGGACTAGAGTTGTAGAGAGTTTAATATCCGTGGCACGTGGTGGTCTTCGTTTTTCGATAGGACAACTCGTTCGGCCGCTATAGCTCAAATAAAAAAATACTACGTTTTGATTTTTGTATTCACAATTATTTATTTTGTTGAGATAGTTCAAACTAAAAATAGTAGGGTTTGGGAAGAAAAGGTGCAAGGCACATGCATGCCAGATCTCACGTCTCTAGCTCAAGTATTTTTGGTGTCACGTGTATGTCCAATAATATACATGGCACAGAACCCCCAATACACCACTACTTATACTAAGAAAACGGTCATATCTAAAGATATTTAGAGTTTTTCATTTTTCGACAGGTTTAATTAATAAAAACTGGTCATATTTCCCCTGCTATTTACTAAGTGTGATGTAGACATACTGCGTGCCCAATATTAGGCCTCCATCAAGTATATTAACGTGATAGGAAATACAAAACGGCAAAAATATTTCGAAAATATGCCGAAATTTGAAAAATCTAGCGCTACCTAAGGGTGAAGGAGACAAGATACGACAAAAAAATCATAGGACCAAAGTTTTAGATCGTCTAAGATCCGTTTGTCGTGGTGGTCTCCGTTTCTCGATAGGACAATCCGTTTGGCCGCTACAGCCCAAAAAATGCACTATTTTGGATATATTCAAATTTTCCTCCATTTTTAATTTTTTTATGTGGTTCTGATTAAAAATTATACCTTTTTGAAATTTTTCTGGAGGTTTTAATGGACAAGCTACATGTAGGCCTAATTCCACGATTATAGCTTGTCTAGAATTACCTGAGTAAGTCGATAATGCAGTTTGTCATTTATGGAACAATTAGGGTTTATAATTTTTTTGAGGTGTTTACTTATTAAAACATGTTAGTTTATAGACTAATTCGTGAAGGGTAATGTGTAAACATATTGAGTGCCAAATATCAAGCCTTTATATACTAAATTAATGTGATAGGAAATTAAAAACCACGAAAATAACCGTCGAAATTGCCTAAAATTTGAAAAATCTAGCGCTACCTATGGGTGAAGGGAGCAAGATACGACAAAATGTCGTAGGAACAAAGTTGTAGATCTTGCAAAATCCGTGGCACGTGGTGGTGTCCGTTTTTCGATAGGTCAATCCGTTCGGCCACTAGAGCTCAAAAACTGTAATTTTAAAATAAGCCTTTTTTGGGGGGGTTTTAAATATTTTTTTTGGGGGGGTTAAGATAAAAAACCGTCGGTTTTGGCGATTTTCCTGGGAGTTACAAGCTATAAGCTACCTGTATGCAAAATTTCAGGTTTCTAGCTCGTATAGAAGTGGTCTAGAATTCGTATACCTCAGTGAGTGAGTGAGTGAGTGAGTGAGTGAGTGAGTCAGTTACACATGCGGCTGTATATATATTAGATTCTAAAATACAATAGGTATATTTTGGTGAAATCATTTCAATATATTTTATCCATGTAAACAACTGGCATATATTTGCGACTTTGTTAGTATTGTATTTCTTGATCCTCGTTTACTACCGTTGATTGCCGTTGACTTAAAATTGATTCCCGTTTGTTCCCAATGGTAAAATTATTGTTACCATAGAAGCACCAATAAAATAATCGATTAGTTAAACGGTGAGAAGCTCAAACATAAAATGTTGAATGACAATAAGGAGGAACCTCAAAGATATTTCATGTTTTATTCTCAGGTACTCTCAGCCTCCTAACGAATTTCAGCTCCATCGTTCCAATACTAGGAATGTGACGGGAAACTCTGTTTGATTCTGGTTTAGCCTATACTATCGATCTTCCTACCTACTTTCAGATCAATCGGTTCAGTAGTTGATGTACTTTCTGGTCTTTCGGTATTTTTGTTAGCTTTTTTTCAAAGATATATTCCATTAAAAATATCGATTCTTAGTACTGGTTATTGTGATTAATTCATAGTTAGGAAACAAGTTAATAAATCAATCAGTAGCAAGATTATGCGGTGTGAAAGTAATTAGAGTTACGCCAGTAAGATTATTATTTCATTTTGTGCGATATTACCTCTGAAATAAATTAGACAAAACTGGTTTGTCATTTGCCACATAACCCGATGATGTTGGAGGAGCTTAAATCAACACGCGTTCGCTTTGCGGCACATGTGGGGAAAGATAATTATAACCTTTTAAAAATAACTATTTTAAAACACTACCAGTGTAAGTTGTAAACATGGGATACAACGTATTCATGCCCCTGGTTAATTTTATTTTTTAAAATACAGGATGGTTTTGTTTTGTGACTACAACAATATGTTGGGTGTAGTATTATTATACACGGAAGGGGGATGTTTATGTTTGGTTTAACAGAACAATCCTGATTTTCGTAAACCTACTTTTCAGAATATTATCTGTAAATAATTTCTTTATTAGCATGAAACGTGTTGTTACAACTAAACAGGATAAACAAAATAGTCTTACAACACTATAAAGTATATTTACACTTATACTGTACTTACATACAAGACGGTAAATTATACACAAAAGATGGTACAAGGCAACAATCAACAGCAAGTCCATACATCCATCAAGCCACAAGACCGCTTCATTTCGTTCAATGCTGCACAGAGCCTACAAGATCCGATTAAGTGAAACAAGCAGAAGAAAGGAAATAGCTACAATCAAATATATAGGTCGAGTCAACGGATACCAGACTACACTCATTGATGAAATGAGGGCGAAGATATTGAAGAGTATGAAGAACCAAGAACGGCTCCGAAATATGATAACTCTGAGCAACGAACGGGAGAAGGAGAATACGAGATATGTTGCATTTAACTTCACTGGCGATAAAAGACAGAATATTGCAAATCGACTTAAGAAGTATGGAGTATCCGTAGCCTTCAATACACAAAACACAATGAGTAAAATTCTGCCTCCGAACATAGAAGATTGTGATAAGTTTGATAAGCCCGGTGTATATCAAATCAGTGGTAATGATTGTGATAATTTTTATGTTGGTAAAGCTGTTAATTTTGTAAAAAAGATACAAGAATCATGTTTCAGCATGGAAGAACCAAAAACCGGAAAGATCGAAAGTCGCAAAACACCTCCTGGAAAATGGCCACTCATTGGTAAAAATTGAAGACAATTTGAATATTCTCCATATTTGTAAGAATGGAAATGTAATGAATGCATGAGAAGAATGGTTTATTTTTAAGGAAAATGTAAGGATAGAGATAAATTGATCAATAAACAGGTCAACTTTGACTCTGGTGGTACTTATCGCAACTTGTTTCCGGAACTTCCGGTAGCCAATAGTATATAAGCTGTTTGCCATCTTGTTTCTGCCATTCTCTGATTGGGCCTGATGATGACCGGTGTAACTGGTTGAAATCGGCCTTGTACCATCTTTTGTGTATAGTTTACCGTCTTGTATGTAAGTACAGTATAAGTGTAAATATACTTTATAGTGTTGTAAGACGTATTTTATTTATCCTATTATCTGTAAGACAAAGTACTGATTTTAGCCAAAGTAATTTCTCTATAATAAATTCATGGTAAGTATTTGTATTGGAAAATAATGGGAAGGCTAAAATTTTTGCCTCTTAAAGTAGGAATTCCCAATGTGAATCTTATAACAAATATGGAGGTTGGTTAGATTTATGCTTAAATAAATATTTAATCACCAAGAGGGTTGAGTTTCATAGGCGGCTTAGTCTTTGAAGGTACAAGAGTTAAAATATGTACATTTAATACGACTTACGTGTAACTGCTTAGTGAATTTAATAAAGTTCATTTAAAACCCTCCTTGTCAAGTTTTCAGAACATCACGTAAAAACTGAAACGTGCGAAATTATAATTTCCCTTTGCAGAACTTCAATTTGTGTGTTCGCCCATTCTAAAAAAAGGACTAAGACAATTTAAATATAACCTTTGCTATTGAAGTTGATATAGGTACTTAATCAAGGTATAAAATAATACATTAACTTTAGAGAACTTAGTATTATGTTATTACTCTTATTTATAAAATAGGCAAACTATATTTAAAAGAACTATTATCCCATTATCTCCCATTATCTTCACGAAGATTTCCCAGACATAAAGTGAAATTCCGTACGGTACACACTTACAATGTAAACAACATAGTGGTATTTTGTATCTAATCTGTATAGTGGTAGTTATAGAAATCTAATAGCTGGGCCTAAAAGCTCCACTTGTACAATGTTTAATTTTAAATGAAATAAAATTGCTTAGCTGAACAAACTTCGATATTTTAAAATGTGTTCAACATGCCATTTGATATAATTTGTGTTCCTATGGGAGGCTTTATTAAAATTGTCCTCACATTTTCCGACAATACCTATGATTCAAGCATGGGTTTACGGTTTTCTTACAGGAGTTATCATAAAAGAATGGTCCGGTGTTGACTACTTATACAAAAAACCATTAGGAAAATTAGAAAATCCAGGTTGGATAAAATCTACAAATTTACACAATCTACAAATCACTGATTCTTCAGTTCAAATGGTTTGATTTTAATTAACTGAAAACAGCTCTTTGATTGTTAACATTTGTTTTGTAACAACATTTATGGTTAGGTTTCAGTTGTTTACCTTTCCAAGTCATATTTCAAGGTCACTAGGTAGAGGTGGTCCCGTATCCTAGCCTCCTAGGAGCCCAGCCTTGACTCCATGTGACATTTGTTGTGAGGAAGTTGACAAACATAGTTTAAACACACACAAAAATCGCAGTGTGGCTCATTTAAGATAAAGAATATACGAGGCAGTATCCTCAGTAACAAGGGACATGGTGCACCGTTTGTGCATACTGTACCATACTGTAATTTTGAATTTACAAGGGAATAATAGACAGTTCTTAAAACAGATAACGGACATAAGAATCTCAAAAAATAAAACTTCCTGAGAACTGCATAGAAATACCCTTTAATCTTAGGGACGTGTTCTTTCCAATTTAACCTTTCGTCTAAAATAACCCCCAAATATTTAATATGTTGTACCTGCTCAATTTTGATACACTCTTCACATGACTGATCACGTGACAACAGACAAGATTTACATTTAAAAAACATGATCATATTTTCAATATCCTTACTCCTCAGAGAGAAATTAATGAATTTTGTCTTCGTACTTAATACCATTCTATTTCTAATGAACCACAGTTTAAGCTTGTCCAGATCACTTTGCATACTGATATTTAAATCGTTTTTATCTTTTTCTCGATAGCACATTGCCGTATCATCTGCAAAGCAAGATATATACCCAGAAAATTTCCCATTGCAAAGACTGTTAATATAAATTAAAAACAAGATCGGCCCCAAGACAGAGCCTTGGGGAACTCCAAGTGTAATATTAAGAGTATTACTCACACTACTACGAAACTTGACACATTGAGAACGGTCACTCAGATAACTCCTAAACCACTGCAAAGGAATGCCTCTAACACCAGCTCCCCAAAGAGTGTCACACAGAATATTATGATTGACTGAATCAAATGCTTTAGTGATATCTACAAAAATTCCACCAACAGATTCATTCCTATTCAACCCTTCAAAAACAGCAGAACAAAAATATATCAAGGCATCCTCCGTTGACTTTCCCTCCATGAATCCAAATTGATTTTTACAAAAGAAATTGTTCAAATTCAAAAATTTTAATAGTCTTACTTTCATGATTTTTTCTAATATTTTGGAAAATACAGATAAAAGAGAAATTGGCCGATAGTTATTTACATCAGCGTTGCTACCTTTCTTATGCAGAGGAATTACCAAGGCCACTTTAAGAGCCTCTGGAAAATTCTCTGTTTCAAAACTTATGTTTATTAAAAAAGAAATTACGGGTGAAATGAAGCTACCTATTCTTTTGACTATGTACGGTGATATACCATCAATGCCGGGAGACTTGTTACCAGAAAGCTTATTAATAAAACTTAGGACCTCCTCAGGACAAGTAGGATAACAGAAAAAATATCGATTTACAACTGGGGAAGGAAAAACATCGTCATATTTGCACAAATCAATTCCATCAAAAGATTCCGTGTTGTGCATTAGATCGTTAACAATATTAACAAAAAAAATATTAAATTCCTCAGCAATTCCATGATCGTCACAAACCAACAAATCAGCAACAGACCTTGAGTGAATTCCAGTTATGGTATTCTTTTTAAGTTGTATACCAAGGACATTGTTGATAGTTTTCCATTGTTTTTTAGCGTCTGTCTTATTTTGTTCAAATAAATTGTAATAATAAGCAGCTTTCTGTTCAATCATATCGTGTTTTAACTTTCTAGAGTAATTTTGGAAAAACCTATTAAATCTCTTATCGTTGGGCCTTTTTTTGGATTTTGAATATAGTAAATTCCGAAATTTTTGTCGTTTACACAGTTCAACGGTCATCCACGATTTCAATATTTTTATTTTATTCTCTCTCATGATTGTAAATTTAGATTTATCTAAAGAATCCTTTAAAATATTAATAAAAGTACCAAACCCAAGGTTAACATCTTGCTCTTTATATACAGGAGACCAGTCTGTTTCTCTCAGAAGAGCTGACAATTGTCTATAATCAATCTTTGGTAAAGGTTCTTTGTCAATAATTGAATTAGTTTCCGGTAATTCCGGTATAAAAAGTTCACACACAACTACATTGTGATCACTCTGACAAGATTCACAAACCTTAGCACTAAACTCCAGGTTATCTCTTGTTCTAAAAAATATATGTTCCAAACAACTTATGCCTCTAATTGGAGAACTAATCAACTGTTCAAGACCACTGCTGGCCATGATTGTTAAATAATTGTCCACGTGTGTGACTGCTTAAGCAAACATAAATTCATGTCACCAATTAAAAGTAAATTTCGCTCTGCTGAATCAACAAGAAAAGTATTTAAATCATCTAAAAAGGATGAAACTGTATGAGAATGTAATCTATATATTGCTACTAGTGTCAATGACAAAGCTCGGACCGACTCTATATTAACAGTGACTTTGAGCGCGTCAGCTGATTGTATATCAACAGCTGACTGCCTAGCCACGTACCGCTCGCTTACGTAAACAATCACGCCACCTGATCTATAGCTGTCATTACAGTTTGCATATTGGTTGTAGCCTACAATATTATACATATTTAATTCACAACTGTATTGTATCCATATCTCAGTTAAAACAATTACATCAGGTAAATCAGAAGTAGCACCAAGATCAATTATGAAATTATCAAAGTTCTCTCTTAGACTAGAAATGTTTTGGTGAAATACAGTAAACTTATAAGCCATATTTAAACTACTTGACATATTTAAATCCTTCTGACTTTTAATACTAGATTTTTTAAGTATCATATTTTAATTGTAACACAAGGATAACACTATTAACCGTGTATCTAAATCGAAATTAATACAATTATACAAGGAAAAAATAAAACTATTAACTATGAGAAACTGTGCCTTTTCTGTAATCTAGACACATCCCTATGTAATTCATTATACAAATTTACATTCAAACTACTTATATCTGGAAATGACATTGTAACAAAACATCAAGGTAAGAAACAATATAAATAAAAAAATGACAACAATAATACTTACAGTTTTTCAATTTGTTCCAAAGAGGTAATTGTTATTACAGAATCTCCCTGGTTTTTTCTCATAAATATTTTGCCATTTCTAACCCAGAGATATGTATAATTCTTCTCCCTCTTCGCTGTTCGAACAGCCGCAAGTAGTCTCCTCTTCACAGGGCTCAGACTTTCGTTTATATAGACTGGTTCTGCGGCAGTCTGCATATAGCCAACGTCCTTGGTGTTAAGGTTCCTTTTGACCCTTCTTTTTTCTAGCATAGTTTGTTTATTTTCTCGCCTGACAAACTTAACAATAATGCCAGCTGGACGGTCAGATTCAGGCTTTTTCCCCAGACGGTGACACACATCTATGGCTTCTCTGGAAAAGTTCATGTCCAGAGCCACACCAACTTGCCTTACTACTTCATACACGTCTTCATTCCTACTCTCAGGAATCCCCTGGATTTCTAAAGTGTTACTTCTTGTGTACTGCGCATTATCTTTAAGCCGAAGCTCCAGCTCCGCGACTTTTTTCTTCAAATTAACATTTTCAAGTCTTAAGCTTTCGATCAGCTGCAAGTACTCAGATAACGTTGTGCTTTGTTCTTTAAGTAATTTTGTTTGTTCAATAACTTGTTCATGAACAAACTCAAAGGACTTGTTTATCTCCGTCTCAATTCGTTTACGGTCCTCTGACGCTTCCTTGAGTTTAGTTAGCACTTCAGATAATAAATTAGTTGGGTCAGGCTCACTACTTTTGGCAGACATGCTCTTCCTTCTAACTTGGGAACATGGTGGACATCTCCATATTTGCTTTTCAGTCACAATATAGTCTGCGTCATCCTTAGATAAATTGACACACGCAAGATGGCATGGGCTCTTACATTGGGAACAAATAATTTTATGTCTAGCTTGACCTGTCAGTTTCTATATGACTATATGAGCTAGAAACCTGAAATTTTGCATGCGGGAAGCTTATAGCTTGTAACCCCCGGGGAAATTGCCAAAACTGACATTTTTTTTTATTTCAACCCCCCTAAAAAATATTTAAAACTCCCCAAATAAATAAATTGTTTGGTATCTAATGTCAAAACCACACCATTCTTTTATGAAAACCCTGTATAAATAGCAGCTGTTTATATAGCACGTGCCATAAACCCAATAGGGTATTTTTCCATCAGAATAACATGTCTGATTAGAGGGCCAATGTGACAGAGCCCTGAGGACCAGAAAAAAATCGTTTCGAATCATCTTGAGAAAAATCCGTTTAGTTTAAACTTTCAACCTTCAAAACCACTCATGGAAAAATCGTAGTTGATCAATTGGGGATTTAAGAAGTAAGGTCGTTCTTGTTTCAATTGTTTTCATAAATTATGTTATGTACAACAGTTATTGTCCAATTGATAGTCATAATATTTGTTTCGGATCTTTTTGATTTGAAACGGTTTTTTGGGGTCATTTATTCTATTGAAAAATAATCCTTTCATAATTTTAAATGCAACTCTAGAACTGCCCTAAAAGTTTACAATCATAGAAAATGTGTAGGCTACAGCAAATTAAATAAATGAAGATACAATAAAAATACGGAATTTATTTCAGCCGATGCTAAAATTATGACAGACACTCAAGAGTCATCACGTAGAATGGAACAATGACGAACCAGATAAAGTGGTCTGATTTTATTGCGGAAAACAAACATTTTCCAGGGTCTGCTTGCCTATTCAAATGCAAATGTGCTTCTTCCTAACCTCTATGTTCAGTAAATTAACCGCACTTTTATAAAACGGTGTTTTGTATCAAATTGTGTATTAATGTAATAAGTTATCTTTGAAAAATCTACACAAGAGTGGCTGCAATAACTAATACTAGTGCGTTTTTGTATATTTAACAATGTTCGTGTTAACTATTTATATTGGTATTGTTTGCACCTAAATTACCGAAGTTAACCATTTTGCCCCTTATTCGTGAAAATATATCATCTTCAATACTATTATGTAAATTAACGTTATTTATAAGCCAAAATGTTAATACTAGCAATCAACAACAACCAAAGTTTATTTTATTGTAAAATTATGTAACTTTTTCAGTAGTATGCTTACTATATATGCTAAGCTATATCATATATTGATGCTGTCAAAATTAGTTCTAATGCAGAAGAAGCACTTTTACAATGTAATTGTACAAATAAATTGTACAAATGTAAGTGTACAATTTGTAATTTTTACAATGTAAAATAGTATAAATTGACCTCTGAACACACACCTTATAAAAAATTATAAAAAAGGATGTATTTTTTCCTTATAAAGAAAAAGCAACATTGAGGGTGGCCTGTGCTCTTCAGAATAGGAGTATTGTAAATTGAATACGGCTTTGGAAAACTGCGGAATGAGACCATTTTTGATACCTCAATCTTATAAATCGGTTCAGAAACAACGGAGTTCTGTATACAAAAACTATCTGTTATACCAATATATTAACTTCTTAAGTATTGGTTTAAGGAACAGTAAGCAAAGAAATCCTTTTAATCACCCAGGTAACCACCAACTATTGATGATTTCAAATATTATTTTAAAAACTTGTGAACCACATTTATAATCTTAGTCTCCTCTCCACAACTTTTGAATGAGTATATTGCACACCGTTATTCTTTAGCGTAACTCACGAAGCGTAGATTCCCTGGTTCTACGCTTTAGGGAATAATCTTCCTTTTCCGCGTAAGCGGTCAAAATTGGATTATTTTGGCAATTCCTCCTAAAAATGCGTCCTTGTTGTCTAAGGAAGTTCGACAAATGTATTGATTTCACTCGGTTCATGTTTATATATTATGATCCCGTTTAATTGAAGGATTGCTAAAACATCAATATCAAGAAGTAATTTAGTTTTAACCATGATGGAGATACGCAGTAATTAGTCAGTTACTAACACATGGTTTAGTGACTGATAACACTGATCATCAGAGTCAATCTAAGTTAAGATCAAAGTTAGGTCCGAGGTTAGTCCGAAATTGCTGCTGAAAATTCTGTATAAATAAGCAAATCTTTACTGTATTGAGTTGTAATTATGCTATATACTAAACGATTTTATCTAAGAGCCTATGTAAAAAAGACTTACCGTTTTCATATTTTTTTTGTCACGAAAAGATGAATTGCCCTGAACTTTTGTACAAGAAAACCTAAGTCTGACTGCTGGAAGATGTAACAGAATAGTACAAACAGCGGTTTAAATAGGTGCAAATAATATTCTGTTAAGGAATTTTATAATTACTTTCTTATCAATGGGGGTAACATTTAAAATAATCTACCAGCTTGTAGGGACTAAAGCCAATATAGCGCATGCAAAATGAGTGAAAAATGACCCGAACCTCAAACAGATCAAGTATAACAAAGGAATTTGATTTGAATTATGAAATATGGTTTGGCCCCTACTCTCCATTGTTGCGAAGCTAACTTTTGTTGTTTTAATATTAAAATCGAACAGTTTGATCGAATTTTATTTTTTTTCCAGTTGGTTTTTCAAGAAAAAATAAATTTTTATTGATGAATTTGTTTTTACCTGAATACAATTGTTTTCGACCTTGAAAGGCCTTGCCAATGAAATATTAATTTGAATTTGTTGTCTTTATTTAATAATTCAAAATCCAATCTACTAGTAATAAAAGAACACAAGTGATAGGAATACAGCAATATATAGAGAATAAGCGGCATTTAGTTATTAGACGAGTGTATTATTAATTAGAACCATGCACTTTTTGAATTCTATTACCATAGAATAAACATTGTTGACCCATATGCGGTGCTTTTTTAGCGAATTTCCCCTATAGGGAAGAAGCTATTACCGTAGGTGGCATGGTAAGACTTAAGCCCGAGACCATGATAACTTTTAGTTTTGAGGTCCCTAGATGCCAAAAACACTATTCGTTCAAATTTATATATATATATATATATATATATATATATATATATATATATATGTGTGTGTGTGTGTGTGTGTGTGTGTGTGTCCGTTACCGCGATAACTTTTGAAAGAACCACCCGATTTTGATGAAATTTGGCACAAATGTGAAGAGAAGCATTTATGACTTTAAGTTCGAAAACCAGATCGATCGGTCTATGGGAAGGTGGTTTTATGGGGGTTTACAATTTTCCAAAAATCAGTTTTTAGAAAATTTGACCCCAAAATGTTAAAAACACTCAATTTTGATTGCAACCATTTTATAGAGCTTAAAAAAACAAATAATTTAGTATTTTGAATCATTAACCTAGGTTAAGTGGTTGCGGAGAAAATCCAAAAAACGTTTCCCATGTTAATCTTATGGGAAAAAGGTTTTTAGATTTTTTTCAGATAGTTTTACTAAAAACTTCACATTTCTGTTTATTAATGTGTTTAGCTCAACAAAACAAGCATTTTGGTGTGTTAATCGTTCTTCTACGTCCAACCGTTGCAGAGATTCAAAGTGCTAAACACAGTACGTTGTCCAATGTTATCCTTATGGAGAATAAATAAAATTCTATATCTCGATTATTTATGAATGAAAATTGGTATGTGGCTTCAAATTAGCACAAAAAACAAGTTTTTTGTTGATAGTCCCCGTAGCAGCAAACCTGCATACTCGGCCCCCATGTTATTCATATGGAGAATAAGTAAAGTTGTATATCTCCCTTAATTATGAACCTATATTAAGAGGACTTGGTATGTAGCTTCACCTGGTCCAGTTGTATTGATGATTGCAAAAAAAAACACATTACTTATCTTCCCCGTTGCAGCAAACCTGCATCCTCAACCCTAATGTTATTCTTATGGAGAATAAATAAAATGCTATATATCACTTATTTATGGATGTGTTTTTGTGAAACTTGGTAAATAGCTCTATATAGTAGTGAGTCACAAATATAAGCATTGGAAATTCGCTGAGTACGCAGGTTTGCTGCTACGGGGGTATTTACCACTTGCCCACACTGTCAGACAGTGTTTGTTTATAATTTTGTAATTTTTTTGTTTGTGAAATTTGATTTTGGGATATTATGATTCTTACAGAAATATGCATTTGGTAATCGGTACTTGAGTTTCTCTAAAGCGCCTTTCGAAAGCAGGTGGATTGATTTATTATCATATCTTAACATAGGTTGTATAAACAGTTTATAATTGTCAAGCTCAAACAATGTTTCCAAATTATTTGGCAACTCAGAGATTGTTGCTGAAGTAAATTATAAAAGGATGCTTCTCGTCACGTTGCCGCCGCGCCGGGATGTGAGGGCAATCTCATTTCCCGTACACAAAACCTACAGTTATACGTTCTCAGTACGTTCTTTAACAAATTCTGTTGTTAGAGACTTTAAAAATCTATGATTATACTGTTACTTAATTTATTTGATGCAATTGTGAATAAGTTTTGGATTTTCTCACTGATACAATACACTTACAATTACATTTTAATGGGTAGGTAAAATGTATCGTTTGCGAAGTGACTTAGGAATTTATACGAAGTAATTAAAAATAAATGCAGTCCTTTTATAAGACAATTCACCATTTTATCATCCTTGCAACTAAATAAAATACAGTAATGTTTTGGTATACATACATCATTTGATTTAGTTTATTTATAGCGGCTTTATTTGATTTTATTAACTTTTATAAAAACATATGTTACTTTAATAATGTAGTTGAATTTGATGTAATTTATTTAATTTTATACTTAGCATCAATATGTGTTGAAAGGAGGAACAAATGCTACTTCACTCTAAGTTTAATATGGTTCAATCAGAATGTTATGCCTATAAGAATAACATGGAAACTTAGAAGAGCCATAGGACGGAACCCTAAGATGAATTTCTAAAATCCAAGTAGCCTATAACCTTCTTACGGATGTATAGAAAAACACAAGATTCGTAGAAATTAGTGTACCAGTTTCCTTGTGATAAGGGAACAAATCAAGTTTTTGAGCGGTCGCCATCTTTTCCCCCAAAATGTGTATGGCAGTTTAAAGTAGCCTAAGACTTTCTCACACACGTATATAGGCAAAAAATGGCGAGGTAGAAATAAAGACAGACTTAAATCCAGATAAGACTTGTATCGTCTTTGGCATACGAAACGTGAAGATGTGCAACAGTTGAATTATTCTAAGCAGCTAATTGTTTCAATTAATTATGGAAACCTAAACATTGTTTACTACACTTATTTTCAAAGCATATTAATATACTGCCTACCTGTATGGTTCGGCACATCTAAAGAGAAAATACCCCCGTAGCAGCAAACCTTCGTACTCAGCGAATTTCCAATGTATGTATATGTTTCGCACGGTTACATAAAACCACTCACCAAATTTAATAAAAATACACGAATAAATAAGTGATATATAGCAATTTGTTTACTCTCCATAAGAATAATATTGAAAGCTGAATACGCAGGTTTGCTGCTTCAAGGAAACAAACTATGTGTTTTTATGCAATTATCAATATAACTTAACCAGTTGAAGCTGCATTCCAAGTTTTATTAATTTATGATCGTAATTAAGGGAGACATTACATTTTACTTATCACCAAAAGAATAACATGGGGGCTGAGTATGCAGGTTTTCTGCTAAGGGGAAAATCGGCAAAAATTGTTTTGTGCAAATATCAATATACCAGTACTAGGCGAATCCACATGCCAATTTTCATAAACATTCATTCATAAATAATCGAGATATCAAAGTTTAATTTTTCTCCATAAGGATAACATTGGACAACGTACTGTGTTTAGCACTTTGAATATCTCTGCAACGGTTGGACGTAGAATCACAATTTAAACACCAAAATGATTGTTTTGTGGAGCTGAGTTGATTGGTAAAAGCAAATGTGAAGTTTAATGATTCCTAGGTTAATGATTCAAAATACCATATTATTTGTTTTTAAGCTCCATAAAATGGTCGAAACCAAAATTAAGTGTTTTAAAAATTTTAGGGTCAAAAAAGCAAAAAAAAACTGATTTTTAGAAAATTTTAAACCCCCATAAATGGTCCGATTTTTCTGGTTTTCGAACTTAAAGTCATGAATGTAACTTTACACATTTGAGCCAAATTTCATCGAAATCAGACTCATGTTATCGTGTTAACGGACACACACACACACACACACACACACACACACACACACACAAATTTGAACGAACAGTGTTTTTGGCATCTGGGGATCTCAAAACTCGGGGATCAATGGTCTCGGGCTTAACTCTTACCATGCTACCTACGATAATACCTTCTTCCCTATAGAGGAAATTCGCTAATTTTCCCTAAAGGGAAAAATTATTGCATTATTATTATTAATGCATTAATGCATTATTATGCATGGCAATCACGACGAGATAAGTTGTAAACTCTTTGAAAAGACACAAATCATCACAATTTTTCGGATTTTATACTGGACTATGGAAGTTTTTAAAAATATATGTAAATTAACGAAGCAAAATTGAAAAATTTCTTCATAATCATAATTATTACATTAGAAAACAATTCATCGGTCAATATCAAATTTACAGAACAATCAAATCTATCAATATGAAAATTCACCCCAATACATGATGGAAAGATAAGTCAATCAAATTACAAATATACACAAAATTGAAGTAATTGAAAGAAAATAAATAAAAAAGTAAAAGAAATTCTAATAAATAATCCTTAATTTTTATTGGATAAATTCGTTATATATATGGAAGGTGATTGAAAATTTCATTATCAGCATTTTTAAACCTAAGATTTGTTGTAAGAGCCTATACAATTTATAATTGTTTTGCATCAAATAAATATTATTGTTCATTCATTGATTACAGACAAAACCATTATTTTATTTGTATACACTACGGTAGCTTGTAATATTGACTAATTATATTTATCCATACCTTTGAAGATTTGTATTTAATGTTAATCTGAATTTCATATGACATGTTTCAAAGTAAATTTTATAATTTAGATATTTTCTGTGACCAAATAGAAATAATAATTAGAGGTATAGCTTACGGATAAAAGTCGTACAAAAGTGCTAGACACCACGGTCAACGAACTTCCTGGCCAACGACCTTCCCTCCGCGCCATTACCGCATCAATTTCACAAAACATGGGAAATTTGTCTGAACAAATTTGAATACTGTTTATTCAGTCCCCTTTTAACAGTTGGCAATGAATTGGTTTCAAATAAACAAACTTTAATCGACTTTCTTCTAAACTTTAATTGACTTTCTTTTATATAACAAAGTTTTTATGAACAACATTTCACTAAATGACATTGGTTAGTCACGTAAAACATCACGCGGAACGGCGCGGCGGCGTCACTTTGAGCTGATTTATTAAAAACACATCACTAGAAATACAACTTTTGAACGATCCTCCGGGTGATCTACAAACTGTAATGTTTGTGATAAAAATAATAAATGTTTTCCAGTTTCATAATTTGACGTTTAATTCAGTGAAATATATAGGAGTAACTGTCCGGAGCAATAGAATCTCAAACTATTGCTGTTTGGGGGTATTGGAGGAGATAATTAAACCTCTTTTTATTAATTGATTTTAGAAGAAGCTGTAGTGAAGTGGATTGGTCCAAAGTTTTGCCTGGTCCTTTACACATTATATATATACATATACATATATATATAATGTTATAAATTATAACTTTTGTTGAGTAATTAAGATCATAAAATCCTGCTCTCTTTTTATGAAGATACATGACCGTAGGGCGGCTGCTTTTTACTGATAACATTCTACGGGCTTGGCAACTATTAAGGGTAATTTATCTTGTATTTTAGTAATTATTTCTCATAAGGTTATCATTGTTTTATAGATCATTTTTTAAAGTACATTGCGGTAAAGTAATTACCGTAAAGCAATTAAACCGTAATTAACTTACAAATATTTTGTTCATCACGAGACAGATTAATTTACGAAAGACTACCCATTAATTAATTTCACTAAATAAATTGAATTCGAATCGGATATTTGTAAATTAAACTATTAAACACCACCGTCACAGCAAACCTGGGAACGCATCGAATTTCAAATACATAAATATGAACCTCATTATTACATATTGTGACTAACTAAGTTCTATTACAATAAATTCATAGATACATGATGAATAAGAACATATTTATTCCCCATAAGAATAACATTCGCAGGTTCTCCGCAACGGAAACTACAAAAATGGGTTTTATACAAATATTAATAGATCAAAACCATTTGAATTAAAATACCAAATTTTGAAAATATATATTTATGAACCAGCGAGCTATATAATTTTACTCATCTTCTATAAGAAACAAATTATTTCGTAGTTGTCCTGCTATGGGGAAAGCAAAAATGAGATTTTATATAAATAACAATAGGCGACAGCTAGATGAGGATAAATATTACCTTTTGATCGATATATGATCATAGATAAGTTAGATATAACATTTCACTCATTCCCTCTAACAATAAAATGAAAAAGTATTGTGTTTAGCATCATAAATAACGCAGTAACAAATTTTTATATGGCAATAGTTTAAAACACGAAATTATTTACTTAGCATTAAGCTGAATTCAATGATGAAGATTACAACAAAATTTTTTTAATTGACATACAGGGTGGTTATAAAGAACCTTCCCCCCTATGTTTTTTCTACAATTTATATTTAAAGTGATTTTCAATGATGGGACCCTACCTTCGAATACCCCTTAGGGGTGGGGGGTCTGGGAGTCCTCCCCCGGAAATTTGATTAAAAAAATACAATAATAATTTCAATAATAATTTGAACGGCCGTAAAGAATAGCCGAACGCGTTTTATTGACCAACGTGTGTTATCGGCCTGAAAAGACGACTATCTTGAATTCATGGACAAAAATCAGCAATTTGACCGGTTTTTAAAATAAAAATTTCAATTTGACCGCAATTCATGGTCGCCGTAACTTTTAAACCGAAAACGACAAGTAGGCCTAAACGTAGTTTATCGGCCAAGGAAAATCGCAATAGTTTATACCCAGTCCGTAATTTAAAGGCGGCCACACACTACCGGACCTTTGCTCGAACAAGACATCGGATCAACCAGGGAGCAGGGCACGAAGGTAGCTAAATTCACTCCGAACTTCTTCCCGATCAAGACCCCGAACAAGAAATCGGATCGGACAGATTGAGCGCGAAAACCACTGAGCGGGGTAAAAACGGTGGGGACGACTTTTAGTTGCCGTTGTGTAAGTCGGCAGTGTACTTGTCTGTAGATTTCCCATGTCACCCACCTCCCCACGATTTCACCCCCTTCTCTCCAAGCGTCATTCCACTCCCCTTTGTGGTAGTGAAGGATGGGACAAGTCCCACAAAACTGGCCGATTGTTGTACTCGGAAATAAACATCAAAGTGTTTTCCTCAGACCACTCCATCGTGCAGACTACTTTACATAAACTAGTGAACTGGAAACTAAAATGACAACAGTTTTATTAATGTGCCAAAGACTAGCTGTATTATGTGCTCGCTGGTCAAGACCGCAACCCTCACCGTCGTCGTATCGCTAGCGGCAGGGCTCGTGACGGCGCTCGGAGCAGCGTATGGAGGTACACTACCGAACCCCGAACCAGAACCCGAACAAGACATCGGACCGATCTTTCTTTGATCTTTGCTCAAAAAACCGCCTTGGGAGCGCTAGGTCTGATGTCTGGTCCGAACTCTTATTCGATGTCTGGTTCGGAGGCCCCACTAACTACCGGATTTTCTCCCTTCGACCCCAAATCCTCCTCGGTCCGATGTTTTGTTCGGGAAAAAGTCCGGTAGTGTGTGGCCGTCTTAAAGGCTAACACGCCAGCGGAAGTATCAAAGTATGTAATCTTCGAAATCAAAGATTTAACCAAAACTAAGATCGAAACACATTTTATCGGCCTAAAATAGCAATATATTCTCATTTTGCCGTCTAAAACTTCAATCGAGCCGAATTTTAGCCTGAAAACGGTCAAACTGGGTTTTTAGAGAAATTCACCGACCCGGCGTGTGTAGTTATCAGCCTAAATCGGTAATTTCTGCGATCATTTTACAGTATATTACCATTGACTATATACATGAGTCATAAATACGACCACAATTTTTGTTATCGGCCAACAATTTAGTACAAACTGTATTTTATGCCGGAAATGTATACTTAATCGCTCAAAAACGGCAATCGGACCGCATTTTATCGGTAATATATAAAGCTGGGTCATGTTTTATATACCGAAAACGACGTCCAAAACGCATTTAAGGCCGTGTTTTATCGGTAAAAACATAAATTTTGCCGCAAAATGGTGTTCAAAAACACCAAAACGACTGAATTCTTTTGGTATAGTAGACCGCATTTCATTGGCCTGAAGCGGCAAGCGAACCGGATATTATCCACGGAAATAGCAAAACAAAATAGGCAATTTCACAGCATTATGTTTGCCAAAAACAACCGTTCCTCGCATTCTAAAGTCCGAAATCGACGGCCAAAACGTGGTGTTTATTAACCGAAAATGATAACAGAGCCTCAATATATGGCAAAATTCAAATCTAACCGTGATTAATCATAACAAATGGCAATCGGACCCAATCGGACCACATTTTCCCAGCAAAAAATGAAGCCGGATCCCGTTTTATAGGCCCGAACGACTACCGGAACGTATATTTTACGAATACAATCGGCGATTCGACCCCATTCTATCACCAATGAGCGCCTACTTTTACTATTTATATTTAAAAAACATATATAATCAAATAACAAATATACAATGCTTGGAAAATAAATGGATTTTATGGCTCTCTTTATTTATTTATAAAAAGTATTAAAAGTTATCAGTAAGGCTTCAGGAAATTAATTACAATGAATTTAAAATTGAATTAAATCGTAAATGTTCACTTTCCTATCACTTAGTTAAATACATCTTCAGAAGAAGCTGGATCTTCTGTTAAATGACAGGTAGGCCCTAGCCTATAACTTGTTTCACACAACAATGTTTTACTCGCAATTGCTTTTCTATTTATTGTATGCCTATATTTCTTACAAGGCATTCCTCAACACTACGGTTGATACGGTTGCAGTCATACCATAATACCATAGATTAAGCATACTCCTTAGGAGATAATGCATTGGCAAGTTGTCAGACGAAGACGGGTGAACAGTGGCGTGCTCCTGCGGGATTTTCTAGTACTAGCATAGAATTAGTGCCGACGGCATCAGCGCAGTGGCGCAGCTCGTGACCACGTGAGGAACCAACGATCCGCGGGCTAGGAGGGGATACGACATCCGTGTGCGAGAGAGAGCGGGAGTACCTGTGCGATAGAGAGAGAGGGAGTGAGAAAGATAGGCGCCGCCGACGCGACACTGCCGTAGTGCCGTGGCTCGTTCGCAGGGCGTCCGCCAGCCACCAGCCCCGGTGCCTTCGTGCCTTCCTTTCGTCAAATCGTAAAGTGGCTTCTCCCTTGATAAATGTTCTACGTTCGCTTGTGAAAATACACTTACAGTTATAATTATAAATTAGTGTAATAGGTGTATAGTATGTATAACCGATATTTCATTACCAATGATTCAGTAAATTCATAACATACAATATTTCCTTATTAAAATCCCACTTAATTCTTTTTCACAATTTATTATTTTTTCCTTTTAATTTCGTCGGGGCGGAGATGAAATCCTCATGGACACTAAAAAATCCGTATTCGAGAGTAGTGCCGGACTTTTACCGGCTAAAAAACTCCACGAAAAATTTAAAATTATTAAAATAAATAAAGTAATTTCTGTGATTTGAGTAATTAACTTTGAAAACCTTTATTAAGTTCAAATAAAATTTATGTTCTTTTTGAAAAAAAATTGAGAAACATTAAGAAATTATACAGGTTTGAAATGAAAGAATATCAGTAATTATTATGAAACGTGATTTACTCATCAATTCAAAGCAAGGTTGTTATCTAATATTTATTTACGATATAGCGTATCACATTGATTTTGTGGCTGATTTTAAGATACCCATCTGATTTTGAAAGGACTTGTACATTGTTAATAATTTTGTCCAATTACTAGCTTTGGTTAAGTTTTATTACTTAAAACTTTTAAACAAATGATCTGGGCATTGAAAGAAAACAATAGCCTACTTGTTTTGCAGTTTCGTTACTTTTTCTCAATGGTGGTGTAGGTGAGGAATCAAATTGGGGAAAGAGGGGTATTCCTTGGGAAAGGGGTGTCAGGCTGTCTAAGGCTATTTTTAGCCAAATTCAGACCGCGAATTTCCCGCCAACACTGTGAGTGACTCATCTTCGCCAAGGTCACCACTACAACCCTAGCGTAAAAGTGACAACTGTTCGCGCACAAATTATGGATACTCGAGTTTACAGTATCACACCTACGAAACGGCCAGTCCGATTTTAACGAGAGACCTATCAAATGAACGGAAATATTGTCAAATTTTATATTACGGAGTTTCAAATCTTTACATTGCTTTTTTAAATTTATATAAGGAAAAACAGTGTAAAATGTCGGTGTTTTTTTACTTTCTCCCCCTATACATAGTATATGGAGAAAGTATTGTTTTCGTAAAAATTTTCGAATTTGAGTTGTTAGTGGAAATATTCGTTTTGGTGCTCCCTGAACCCAAAAAAGTGGTTTTTACGTGATGTCTGTCTTTGTGTGTGTGTGTGTGTCCGTGTGTGTGTGTGTGTGTGTGTCTGTGTGGATGTGTACAGAGCTAGAGCCCTAACCTATGGGCCGAATTTTATGAAATTTGGTATGTAGGTACTAATCCACGATATCTCCAGGCGTTTTTTTCATTTTTTTGGATTTTTGATTTTTAAGGGTAATTATCCCCCAAAAACCGCCAAAAAACATGAAAAATCAAAATTTCTCAAAAACGGCTCTAACGATTTTGATTAAACTTTCGTGGTTTGTAGAACTTTAGGTTTGCAACAAAATGACACCACCCGCATTTCTGGAAAAATTCGGGTTCAGAAATTACAGGACTTAAAACATCCAAAATTCAATTTTTTTGATTTTTCATAAAAAATTATAAATGTTAAAAAAGATTACTATTCACCATTAAAAGGAGCTCAAAAAACTAAATAAATTAGTATTTTAAATTACTATTCTACGATTGCTAGTTACGGAGAAAATTGAAATTTTCATTTAGCGGTAAACGCAGTACGTTGTCCAATGTTATTCTTATGGGGAATACAAATATAACAATTTCTCTCTTATTTACTGATCAATTTCATTAAAATTTGATATGCAGGTCAAGTTAGCATTGACCAACAGATGATGTTCGAAATGAGTTGCTATTTAACCCTGGGGGGGGCAAGGGGGCATTTCCCCTCTCAAAACCACTGTGTGTGACAACGGACTCTATAGTGCCTCCCAAAAAGGGATTTGGGTGGATATTTCTGAAAACAACTATTTTAGACAATTTTCTGTACATTTATCTGTACTTCATATTCTATATTTAGTAAATACAAAAATGTTCATTAAAATTTGGCTAAAAGGGAGAAAGTATGTGTCAGTTTCCTGATACCATTTATTTACAATGTGTGAGTAAATCTCAAATTTAAACGATTATTAAAAAATATCAAGTAAACGTTTCTGCTTAAAATTGTTGTGGCGTATATAGGCCTAAGGGTTATTTTAAAACACTTTTGTCACGTTTCATGAAAGGAATTCATGACTACCTATATAATAAAAATAAACTTAATTGTAATCAGGCAAATATGTGTAATTCAAAAAAATATATACAGGGTGTCACAAAAAGCGTGGTGTGATTCGCAGAATTTGATTCCACATATGAAAATAAGTCAAAATTATCTACTACAATTGATTCAATTTCAGCTAAGTTTAGCCGTAATCCACCATATGGCATTTTCTTTAAAATAATTATTATTTTAAGAATCCTACTAGATATTTTTATGAAACATTGTATTTAAACCGTTGATACCTAAAATTTCCAAACATATTTTTCTCTAAACTTATCAAATAAAAAAATGGCAGTCATTTGAAAATTGTAAAGTCAAATTTCATGAAAACCAGTAACTGGAATGAAATGTTGCAAGAAACAAAATATTGAGTAATTCTTAATACAAATCCAACGACACCTCATTTATTAATCAGTCCACAAAAGAATAAGTTGCGGTGATTTTAAAGATTAAAATTTAACTCAGAATTACGCTTAACAATCCTTAAACTTTTAATAAAGATAAACCATTACAAATCAGTTCGCACGCAGCACACTGACGTGAGGGAAGTGAATTTCCACTTAAAAACTTTAAAGACTCAAAATCAGTGTAAAAACATACATTTATTCCTATTTTTATTGAAAATGACAGCGAGGTAGAAAACATGTCGGGATAGACCATGCTCGCTCCCATAGTCGGGATAGACCAAAATTCGGTCCGGCCGGGCTCAAGGTCACATCTCAAAGTGTAGGACTCGGCGGTCGCAGGGCTCAGTACAGTGTCTTATGGGTTACTGGCGACGCGTCCTCAGTTAAATGAGGTTTACGGCGCAAGGGATTTTTTTATAGTAAAATGATTTTTGGAATCGAATTACTGAATAAATTCTTTATCTTTTGGTACTAAATTAAAATGTATTTAACCTCTAATTGTGAAGTAAAAACACGTGTAAGTTTCAATATTAGTATACAAATCTCAATGTTCACCTACTCAACCTGGATTTTCATCGAAATTAATTAATTTACGACTCAATGACTTCCATATTTTATTTACTCTATACATGAGTCAACTCTTTTCGTGAAAATAACTATACAATACAAATTGTACGGCTTTTAAAGAGGCTTAGTTTTGAATTTTGACACAACAAATTTGATTCCATACTATCGCATTTATAACTTTGGTAGAAAAGTTTATTCAAAACTGAGTATCTTTCGTATTTGAGTTCCTTAACATGTTCCTCAACTTTTAACGCCAATATGATTTTTATAGGATTGGTTATTACAGTATTGGCTGATATAGAGGCTTAGTTCTGAGTTTCGATGTAAAACCATAAGTTCATTCATAATTTTGATTAAATATTTAGC
The DNA here is from genome assembly GCA_963675035.1 of Allygus modestus. NCBI lineage: Eukaryota > Metazoa > Arthropoda > Insecta > Hemiptera > Cicadellidae > Allygus > Allygus modestus. Next base: position 242,036,007 of record OY776112.1, on the reverse strand, counting down.
TACACGTATTTACTTACGACTTTGTATTTCAGCTCCCCGATCTATTCCTTATTTATTCACACAAAATAAAATTATAGGTCTATTTGAATAGTTGTTAGGGAGGTATAACTTAAGTTTTTAAGAATTTTAAACCTGAAAACATGTAACATTTAAATAAAATCTAATTTAACGATGTAATAAATAACTACTAGAACTAGAAGGAAAAATGTGTAAGTGATACAAATTTTAAAGGGAGAAGGGTTTAAATAAAAGGCAAAGTTATGTTTAAATAAAATCCAATACATATCGAGGTTATGACTCCTGTATTTTAACTTAGAAAATGGTCAAATAAAGTATTTAGTGAGGAAGTTTTGATCACGACCACGTTATAACAAAAAAATTATGTTTATTCTTGCATAACATTTTACTATGTACAACAAATAAGTCTCATTTTATTTTTCATTTAATTTTGTTACGTATTCATTTATAATATTTAATATGTAATGTTTAATCATGAGTCAGATTACATCTCGATAAATGTTTTTTTTTTTATAATAATTGAAAGCTGTGTTAAGTAACAATAACCTCAATATAATATGGAGTCAAATATATATTTATATAATTACTTTTTATAAAAATCTAAGTAAAATGAGAAGCGATTATTCTGATGTGGTAGTACGGCCGGCGTGGGGCCGTGGTCCTCGACAACGGCGGCGGCGCGCGTAGAACTGAACATAGCCGTGATTTATATCGGATTATTGAAGAAACTAGAAGCTCTATCGAAAATCTTTTCGAATAAATTTTGAAGATCAACTAATTAGCTACAACTTTCTCGCTGGAAGTTTGTTTTTACCTCAGGAATAAAAAACTTCCTCGCTTACTGACTTTTTTATGTCAAGTTCTTACAACCTTCTAATATTTTAATTATTACAAATTACACATAATTTTAAACTATAATATATTGATACCGTTAGATGCGGACATTCATGCAGAAAACGAATATATAAGTTTCATTGTAGTTGTTTTATTATTAAGAGGTACAGCAGCGTGTAAACCACAACACGCTCACCGCTCGGGATTACTCAGATTTGCCGTGTCCCATACTTTGGGTCTGGCCTGACAATGCGCGGACCGTTTTCTGTCCATTTGACGAGCTCTCCATGGTTTCTACCTCCCTGGGGAACGACAACCGAGCCGCATGAACGAGAATGGCCAAAAAAGACGTTTTAAAACTAAATTAACGAATTTTCGCCGGAATTCCTGTAAAATTATCCGATTTTCCAGGAATTTCCGGTCTGTGAACTCTCTGTAGTAGTATTACAGGAGGTAGATGAATCTGACTGACGACGCATCAATCAGACGACAAGTCGAGATGACGCTGCCGGGCAGACGTAGCACTGGCGCTGGTGCGGGGGTGCGCGCGCAACTCCAACCTTTTGCCTTGGGGGGGAAATTTCCCCCATTTCCCCCCCGTGGATCCGCGCCTGCGTTAGGAACTTCTATGGTGGTCCCGGGCTTAAGTTTCACCGTGCGGGTCATGCTAATAGTTCACTTTCCAAAGGAAATTCACTAATAAATGTGAACAGGTTAATGAATAACAATTAAATGTTATGAAAAATAGTTTTAATATTTTAATTTTGAAATTGATAATCTTACTGTAGTTTTAATACGCTAAATCTCATAAAGATGGTTGCAATCCATTTTTATTTTAATGTTAATAGCTGACCTGCATTTTATCACCTGTTAAAATTGTACTGTTCCTCATTTTTTCCTTATTGCAGTTCAGTGTTTCATGTATTTTATTCCTCATAAATGGTAAAGACTTCTTGACATTTCCGGACCACAACTAATTATGCTTATTGCTTATGAGGAATGAAGCAGTGAACAACAATGCGGACATAATTAAGGAACCGTGAATTTTTTATGATCTGAGATTATTAAGATTTCATAAATTTTGGACTTTCATAAATCACAGTGATTTCACAACCACTTTGGACTCGGTACTTGCTTTAAAAAAAAAATAACAGCATCCATTATTAAAATATGTTGCAACTACCAATGTTTAAATTTATGGTTCGCAAAATATAAAAAATAAATTAAATTTATTGGGAAAACTCAAAAACAATTAATATAATCATTAATCAGATTTATAAGGCAAGGTCGAACATATTCTTTCTCAGTCTTCACCTGTTAATAACTAGCGTATAATAATATAACATTGTAATGTGAATGGGTCATGACATTCCTATGAAAATCGAAAGACGCTTGCGGCAGTTTCAGGCAGTACACCACCTCGGCGAGGCGCCTCGGCCGTTGGCGGTGGCGGGACGTGGTAACGGGCTTCGGTCGGTGCCCTCAGCGGAGTGTGTGTGTTGGGGGTTGGGAGATGGGAGATTTAAGAGGGGTTAGCGGAGGGGCTGTTAGGATGGGCGCGCGGCCGAAGGGGGAGAGGGGAAGGGCAGCGACAGCAGCGCGGCAACGTAGACGTTCCGAACTAGCTCCGCCGTCGCCTTGGACGTACAAGCAGACCGTTTACGCTTGTCCCATTACGATGGGTGATCTCCTAAGGAGTATGCTTAATCTATGATAATACTCTGAAAACTGAAAAACGCGGACACGCGGTACTCGTGTTGAGCGAGTGGCGGGATTCGTGGAGGGTGCGGCTGGAGGAAGTGTGGGGGGCGACGCGACCTTGGACTACGCCCTCGTGCGTGGGGTGCGCGCGTGGTGGCGCTGTGCGTGTGAGTTTGTGTTAGTGAGACGTAGTGCGGCTGGCCTACTCTGCACCGGAAGGCAATTTCCAAGAACCAAAGAAGCAGGTTACAGGCTAAACGGAAAAAGATATAAACTTCAAACAAATTTTAACATGTCTATCATACTGACTCGAACAACTACATCTATTATTTATACCACAAAATTTTATAAATATGTTTTTAACCGTTTTTTAAAGTAAAAAATGTATTTCTGATTTTTATTTTGAAATGAAATAATATTATTAATAATAACCTGAATTTATCCCACACAACTGCAAATTTTCATTGAAATCGGATCAACGGTTTTCTTACTGACCTTCTCCCAACATTTGACAAAATCTCTACTTTTAAGACCCATAACTCCCTTAATAGTAATCCGAATTATTTAATATATATCTATTTTGTTTCCTAATTTTCATCCTGATGTGAAAAAAATAAATATTACAAATTAATCTTTTAACCAAACACCCTTAAAAACGGTTGTACGGTTGTTTTCAAGATATCTGTAGGTCTAAGATGTAGGAGTCGACTTAAACGTTTTAATGAGAAGCTAGTCATGCAACATGTCAAGTAACACTGCCTTTCCCCCCTGAAAACAATGGTGCGATAATAGTGCAAAAAGGCAGTATTTTTTATACTTTATTAAATTATGAGGTAAGAAAATTAATCGAAAATGTTTTTATTTTTGCATATAATAACAACAATAAATTATGAACCACCTACCTTTACTACTACAATAAATGTTCGAAGTGTTCTCCATTTACCTCTTGGCAGTAATACAATCTGTTCGTAAATTTAACCCCAAACATTACGTAGAGCCTCGGGTGAAATACTGCCACAAGCATTTGTAATTTGGTTCTTGAGGTCATCTGTTTTTATCACTGGTGTCTTGTAGACAACTGTTTTCAAATGACCCCACAAACAAAATCTAAGGGGGTCAAATCAGGAGACCGAGGAGGCCATTCAATATGCCCCCTTCGTCCAATACATTTTTCAGGGAATTCTTCATTACGATATGTTCTCACATCACGGTCAAAGTGTGTTGGAGCTCCGTCCTATTGAAAATAGATGAAATTAATTTGGATTAATTGTCTCAAGGAGGGCACTATTCTGTTTTGCAACAAATCCAGATAAACACGCCCATTTAAACTGACTATTACCACTAATAATTGGGGCACCAGATATAGCATTTCCACGTTTAAATAATAAGTTGCCATCAATAAAAAATGGACCTATTATGTGATTGCCCAATATTCCAACCCAGAAATTCACTTTTTGTGGGTACTGGGTTTTACCCTCACGAAATATTCCAGGATTTTCTGCGTCCCAATACCTGCAGTTATGTCTGTTCACCAAGCCATTAATAGAAAATGAAGGTTCATCGCTGAAAAAAATGTTATGGTCTAACGCTGGGTTCTTTCTGGTGACGTTCTCAATAACTTCTAGTGTTATTTGATATGTCGCATGACTAGCTTCTCATTACTTCTCATAAATTTTAACTCGACTCCTACATCTTACACCTACAGAAATCTTGAAAACGGTACAACCCTTTTGATATTCGACTGCACCACTGCTTTCAGGGGAAATGGCAGTGCCATTAGATATGTCGCATGACTATCTTTTCATAAGGAATTTGGAAGTTGACTCCTACATCTTAGACCTCAGGTAACTCCCAATAATTTAAATTACTACAAAAGTTAGAGCATGTACCTATACAATGAATCCCATAATTGAAAATCACTTTAAATATAAATTGTAGAAAAAAACATAGGGGGGAAGGGACTTTATAACCACCCTGTAAGCAATGGGATCAAAATTATAAATGAATAATTTTAAATTATACAGTAATCGAATTTTCCCCATCAAGTACATATAAAGTTTACAACAAATGCTCTGGAATTACTCCAACCTAGATCTAGTAGTTAGTCCGCGTTTTAACTAAACGAAAATACAAAGCAAAACAAAATAATATTCGAGTCTAGATCAAAATAATATCCAGATCAAGTCAATCGTTATGACTTCTGTAGCACCTGCATGATAACAGTTTCAAAAAATAACTTATTTTATACACAATTCGCTTGAAATAAAAAAAAGAACAACATGAAGAGAGAAAAAAGTAAAATAGCATAATTTGATTGCACATATACAACACCTATTTATTTTTACATGCAATAACACTAACTCAGGTCTTCTATTAGATAGTTAACATCTGGCTTTGTAAATAGCATTTGTTTCTGCATTGTATAATATTTCTTTGGACTTACAAAGACATTTTAGTCACTTTATTTCAAACGGCAATTTAATGTACAGTGGAAATTACCTGACTCGCTAATTTTTTGTATATAATACGGACAAATCGATAGAAGGATTTGAAACATATTTAAGACAGGGAAGGAGGACTTGAAGAGTTTGCCTTGCTGAACACACTTCAGGTACTTCTATCAATGTTGTTCTAGCGTTGTATAAGCAATGTTCAAACGTGCAAAATGAGTTTCATCTTTCCAAAGTTATAAATCAAGTAGAGTGTTCACGAGTGGTTGCAAAATGTTAGGAAACTATTTAGTATGATGATCCTGCGAAGCATTTGTTTTATAAAACTAGGCATTGGTCGTGAGACAATAATCTAGTAAAAATATTAAATCTTAGTGTGTATGTAAGTCATATAACTTATTTGGACTAAATTTGCGGTGTAAAATATCATCAAAGTCCTAAAACTGTCCTATAATTAAAATCAGTTAAAAATAAGTTCTAGACAGGTCTCATCCCCAGGAAAAATCAAATAATGTAAAAAAACTAAAATGAAAAGTTAAAAAAATTAACATTGGGCTTATGGAGTTTTAAATCAAAACTAAAGAACTGTAACAGCTGTTCATAATCAACCAGGGAACTGTCAAAGTAATACTCATGTTGTTTATGATTATTGACATATATGGTTTCCTGAGAGCAGAGATTAAAAGATTTGAGTGAAGAGTAGTAAAATAAATCAAAGGGACATTGAGCTACAAATACAAACTGGAGGGACCTTAACAATGTAGAAAAGAGGCAAATGAGTTATACAAATCTGATTATCAGTAGGGGAAGTGGTGAAATATTACTTCAAGTGATCTAAACAAACTGACTGGCCTTCCCCCGAGCAAATCTCGGCCCCCAGGTACTTTACCCTAATATGAGTAAGGTTTGCTTGCTTGCTTGCGACACGGATCTCAAAAACGGCTCCAACGGTTTCCTTCAAATGTTCGAAATAACTAATTTCTGGGATAAAAATAAGTTCTAGACAGGCCTCATCCCCAGGAAAATCAAATAATGTAACAAAACTAAAATGAAAAGTTAACAAAATTAACATTGGGCTTATGGAGTTTCAAATCAAAACAAAAGAATTGTAACAGCTGTTCGTAATCAACCAGGGAACTGTCAAAGCAATACTCATGTTGTATATGATTATAACATGTGGTTTCCTGAGAGCAGAGTTAAAAGATGTGAGTGAAGATTACCTAAAAAGAGTAGTAAAATAAATTAAAGGTACATTGAGCTATAAATAACAACTGGAGTGACTTTAAAAATGTAGAAAAGAGGCAAATGAGTTATACAAATCTGATTATCAGTAGGGGGAAGTGGTGAAATATTACTCCGAGTCATCTAAACAAACTGACTAGCCTTCCCCCGAGTAAAGCTCGGCCCCCCAGGTACTAATACTTTAAGTGGGTACTTTAGTTGGTGAAATATTTAGTTGATAATTTTACTAAAGTAGATTTGTTCTGCCGATTGGCCTTGCTGCCGAGTATGTCCAATAGTTTATATAATATATTTAGCATTTTTTAATTCTTATTAACTATAATTTTTGTATACATATACTTGATACTACAAAAACTACGTAATTTGTAATATCGAAATAAATTAATACAAATTCAAGCAAGAATATGAAGCATAGGGTGCAGTATATTCCCCTTCTTAGTTCTTAGTGTAAGTACCTCATAAAAGTAAATTACTTTTACAAAATATTTCATTCTATTTTTAACTTTTACAAAGTCAAATATATATTTAAAACTTAAGTTTTAATCTATAAGTTCGTGGTTTCCTCACAAACTACAGGTACTTCACTGGGTGTTTGAGGTCATGGTTAGGCCTTGTGTTAAAAATGATTGGGAATTTTGAAAGAGGCAATTGATGGAAGCGTATCATAATAAACAGGAAACAGACATAGAGCATTCTGCAATTACGTAATGGAGTGGTGTTTTAGCGCGCGGTGTCTGGCATGGGTCCTTTTGCCACCCAACGGTCACGGGGACATTATGGCACGACTTTCGTCCGTAGAGCGTGATATAAACTTGAGGAGGACTGACATACTACCGCATATTAAGACTCAAATGTTATATGAACACTGTAAACTTTATTAGGTAACTCCTCAGACATACATTAGTTATTAACATCTCCCAGACTCGAATGTCTTATCTATAAGTAGGAAATCAGAATACAAATATCTATAGATGGGAATAGGACAAATAATAAATCAGAGTGCGCTATTCATATCACGTTAGAATTCAAAGAGAAACAAGTTCATTTGGCAGGATGACTGTAGTTTTAACCTCAAAATATGAGTTCCCACTGTCAATAATAAATGTGAAAACACCGCCTGTTGGATATAATAGTAATATTTATGACGAAGTTTTAGTCCTTCGAACAAATTAGTTGAAATACATCCAGGGTTCGCTCACTAAGCAATTATTAGTTTGTATTTACTTTAAAATATACTTAATGGTTAATGCTTCCAATATTGAGTGAAATTATGTACTAACACGTGTAGTATACATGATGGAAAACGTAAAAAATACCTAGCCTATCTTATGTCTGTTTAAGGGGTTTGTAAGTTATGAGGATTTATTTTAAATTTAACACCCTAAATCGTTTTGGCTATTACTGTTATCAGTGTTAAGCTTCAATGAAAAACACAAAGCTTACTGTCACATGTTATATTGGCCTGTAGTTTAATTTTACATGCGTGGTATTTTCTGGAATCAAAAAACCTGCAATGTTGAAGATTAGTGAAACATTATTCATTCAGTGTATATTCATTTCAATATTGCAGTTGCGTCAGGTATCTTATTTCGCTCTTAAGATATTTCTCTATTCTCAGAAACTAAACTGAAAGTTATAAATTGTGTTCACTACGGCAATGAGTGAAAATTCACATTTTTTTAAGAATGAAAATTAATCTTCTTGGAGAGGCCGAGTTTTATCTAGGTCAACGGGATAAAAATAACACTCTAGAAGAATGAGTATTCATTCAGTGGCTTTTAGAAAGTACGTATTTCATCCGAGGGTGTGATGCGGGCCACCCCTCAAAATCGCACTGGCTCTTTCGTTTGCTCGTGGTATTCTTTTTTATCATGGTTGGGTGGGGGGGAGGGGGTCGTATTGTCGCCATTCCTCCTCAATCTAGTCTCCACGAGCTCAAGATAGTAAATTGCACAGTTATCAGCTGCTCAGCTGTTGAACTGGCCACCAGTGACGTAATCGGTTCATGTCCTTAGCCCTATATTTTTTCAATTTGTGATAAAATCACATCAGTAGGAGAAAACAGTAAACATCGTTGTATTGCAATCAATATGTGGGTACCAATGGCGTCACTACGTATCTACTATAATAACAACTGAATTTGAATCATAGGGAAGCCGTCTAGGTGTCACCCCGACAACCCATCACCTCGGCATTTTGGCCACAGGCGACAACCTGTCACCTCGTAAAAATATACCGATGCCGTCAAGGTGTCACCCCGTCAAGTTGTCACCTCTTTTATAGAGGTGATTGTTTGTCGTGTGCAGAGACGACAACCTGTCACCTCGCACGCTTGCGTCAAGGTGTCACCCCGACAACCCGTCACCTTCTCTACTCCCAGGTGACGATCTGTCGTCGCCGTTCACGACAAACCGTCACCTCGCACACTCGCGTCAAGGTGTCACCCTGACAACCTGCCACCCCGCTCCATCTGTTTCCGTCTTCTTATAACGCAAAAATAGGCTACCTCCACTTGGCTTATCAGCGCTATCATGCTTAAAACAAATAATAAACTTTTAAAAATTATAAATTATTCATGTTTAATCTTCTACCGTATTTAAAACTACATTAATTTAGAGACACGGTCGTGTCTCGTTGCCAAGTCCACCAGCAGACGACGAGCGAACGACGACGCGACGTGAGTTAACACGATGGAAAATGAGGCGATTTTTCGACCAACAAAAAAAGAAATTTAAAGCCCTAATTTGATATAATTCCGTTTTAACACGTTAAAAACACCAAAGTATACGACAGTTTGTTTTAGAATGGTATAATAATTGAGAAATAAACGTTTTAAGTAGCGAAAAAAATTACAAGTTTCGTAAATTTTGATCGAATCTTCCACCTCGATGTTCAGAAAGCCTAGCGACTTTATTTCTCATCAAACCTAAATTAAATTTCAAAGTCACTCATATTTTTTCTCATATAAGTGCCTTATGATAGCATGAATAAAGTTTAAAATCGAAATATATTAAAAGTAATCACTTTACAATTTTTCATTTCAATTTTAGTTGACTTTTAAAACGTAAACAAAGAAGATGACACAAAGAGTAGGTTTCGCAAGTAAAAGACTGAAAAAGCTGACACATCAGGTTTCAAATATTCTCTGTAACCCGTGCAAAGATCAAGTATGTTTTCAAATAAATTTATGATATGCTAGGAATTGTATCTTTGCGGCTATAAATACAATTTTAGATTGGCTTCATTCGACTTTTAAATTTAAAAATTCTATTACTTTAAATGAACAATTTTCGTAACTTTGTTTCAGAAATCTCAACTCCAAAAACTTATATCTTAAAGAATAGCGTGTAACGTCTTCATGATAGGTTCTTTAGATACTACCATTGTTTCATATCAGTGGTTTCAACTATTCAACTTTTCTCATGAAGGCGGCATAGAAAATAAATAATATGTAAATTCTATGCGATGTGTGATTTGCGGGATTGGTCAAATTTTCACGATAATCAATCACATCACTTTGAATCTAGCAATACATAATGACAAACTCAACAACATTTCGTCAGTTCCCATCTAGTAACGGAAAAAATGCAATGATATAGACACAAATGAGTACGCGTGAGTACGCTTTGAAAACTGTCTTGCCTTATGCGTATAAACCAGCTGCAGCTTGCACATGAAACACATTTTCATTATGGTCACCCCCCAGTGAAACTTATTTTTAACTACTAAGGGGATTGTGTTTAAATTTTTCGATGATTTTTTGACGAAATTGCAAAATCATTTCTATAATGACTACTTCTGCGGTATTGCAAAAGTTTTTTACCTACCTTAGAATTATTATAAACATGTCAAACAGCATTGAAGCGAGCTGAAAAATACGTTTAGTAGAATTCACGCATTATAAATTTTTTATGCCGCCTCTATTAAGAAAGTTGAAATAGTTTAAAACCACTGATAGAACCATTCACCGCAAAAATCATCAGCGGTTTTCTTGGACCATACCAAGTATAAAGTCTAAGAAGCTGTCTCTATTGCAGTGTTAAACGAATTGATTATGTGTGCAAATATGTAATTTTAGTTCAAAGGGAGGAGCCTATCGGGGTGGCGATTTGCTGTGGTGTCAAGTTGTCGGTTGCATCGACGTCAAACCGCCACCTCTCACGCTCGCGTCAAGGTGTAACCCCGACAAGGTGTCACCTCCTCTCTTTGGAGGTGACAATTAGACGCCTCCGTACACGACAACCCATCACCTCGCACGCTCGCGTCAAGGTGTCACCCCGACAACCTGTCACCTCCTTCAAATGGTGACGGGTTGTCGGGGACGATGCGCGTCAACTCGTCACCTCAAAACCTGTTTTAAAAGGTGATGGTTTGTCGGGGTGACAGGTTGACGGGGTGATACCTAGACGCGGTCCCGAATCATATACAGTGTGGGGTTAAAGGTTTATATGTTGTATAGGTATAATTTGTCAATTCCAATTTACTGTAATATACAATATTTCTACACAATACGCCATTTGCAAAATGTTTGTGGTTTGTGTAGTCCCTAATACATTGTACCAATAGTATATGTTTTTACAGTCCACACTCTAACTGTATAAAATGCCGTATTTATTGAAATAACGTGTTTAACATTTTGGTTGAAACAACCTTAATATTCGTAGGCTTGCTTGTGACAAATATTGAATCTAGTTGACAAAGTCTGCAACGCAATTATAGAATAACGATCTTTATATTAAAATAAACGTTATGTTTGGTTTCAATATCTCAACACTCTTTCCCGGTGTGAGTTAAATTATATTAAATAACTTGCTTGCATTGTAACTTAATAATGGTGTATGCATTAATAGTTGTAATAATGGTTTAGTTGGATGTGTGACTTCGTGCAGCTTTAGATTACGTATAAATGTATGCTTTATGCACAATATCATTGATGTTTTAATGGAATGTAATTAGGCGAGTGAAAGAATCAATAACTCGGGTTTTTTTAGTTAGCCATTGACTATAAATACTGAAGTAGACTTCTCATTGCCATTGTAAAATCTGTCCGTAGTTTTGTGTGTGCCAGGATTCAAAGAGGACGTAGTTCTCACTAATCACCAACAGAGTATACTACTGACAACTACTCCTTGTCCTCTCAAGGAGGAGATAATTCAACAGTTGGTGTGTCAGGAAGCAAACATAAGTCACTTGCTTGCATCTCACTTGCTTTCTGAGATGGGGATGTTTTACAAGTTAACGTAAATAACTCAAATAAATAGTTAACAGCAGCACAATCTGTCGGTGACCTAATCAAACTACGTCCTCCTCAAATTCTGGCAAACACTAAAAGTGGGACAGCTGGGCCATATAGATGGGATGTCTCCTTCAGTATATAGCCAATGGTTAAACCGACTGTAAATCATATTTTTGTGCAATATGTTTGTCTATTAAAATCCGGAAGGAATCATAACTTTTAATTGGTGAAAGTATATAATTCAGTAAAATCATATTTTTATTGGAGCTAACCAGTGGTTGGCGATAAACGATTTAGCAATATGGTAATCGCATTATTTAATACCCTTGAACTGGCATGTAATTATATAGAGGGTATATAAGTAAGTCTAGGTAGGCAACTTATTATAATGGCAAATCCTCCTTACCGGCTATTTCAAAACCTTCCTTTTGAAGGCAATGCATTTATAAAATGATAACCTAGAAATGAATGATCGATCATCGTTTTATCACTCAAAGTAATAACTATCGCATCTCCCCTCCATTTCCTTTATAAAATATCGGATCATCTGATTGTTGTGCTACAAACGTAATCGAGCTGACATCTATGAGACGGGGATTGATGTCCTACAGCATTCAGAGATCTGATCTCTTGTTTCATTTAGCTGCTTGTGTTAGATACAATACACAACGAATTAACAAACTGCAAATTCGCAAATGCATTATAACATATTTGAAACTGAAACTTGAAACTGAATATAAAATTAATAAATATATTAGTCATTAGTTTTTCTTTAAAGTGGTGTTACAGTTATTGGAATGAGGCTAACTAATACTAGTGGCTACACCCATAGAACAGTTTTTCATTTTCCTCGAAATAACTATAGTGAAAAAGTAGCACTACATAATTTTATGCAGTTCAGCATAATGTAGAAGTTACTTAGATCATTTTTATCAATAGTTTTACGGTACTTAGGTACCGTAATATAATACCTCGTTTATATTTCATAAAGACATATTATTGTATAAATTCAGTATATGTAGTATCCCTTTTCTTATCACACAATTCCTAATGCGAAGTATTTTATTTAAAATATAAAATAAACAATGAATGTCGTCCCGTGGTTATAGCTGGAATTAACTTCCACCAGAAATACATTTTATAAGTTTATTGGAAACTACGTGATAAGTATTCAAATAGTCTGGTAACTTATGTTAGGGCATTTAAGAAAGTTTAGTTAAGATTAATTTATTGCCAGTAAGGAATTGCCCGAAGTAGTGTGCTTTTGGCACTTCTGGCTCACTTGATTGACAGCTTCCGATCAGGTGACCGGAAGTGACGAATTAATACGTCACGCTGACGTATTAGGTGACGTATTAGCTGACGTAAAGGTGAGGTAGGTAAAGTTCAAGGTCATCCTGAGGATGTTTTTAAAATTAAATCTTTCACAAGTTTGATTCGATAGTAGTGATTAGATATAATATATATTCAATTATCCTTATACGCGAGGAATGAGCGTACACCTAGTATATAGAATGAAAACTATCGAATTAAACCTGTGCAATATAGTGGTTTTAACTTTAAATTTTTCTTAATTTTATTTTATTTAGAATACTTTATGTGTGTGTAGTTTAAGAAGTTTCCTCCAATGACGTATGCGCAGAGTCCTTGGTGTTTGCTGTGTTTTGTGTATATAACTAAAAAATAGTGCACGACATTTGGATCGGCTATTTCCAATTTTATTTTCCAAGTTTGAGAAACAGTAGATATGATAGCAAAGTTCACTTCACCTTCAATGCATCCTTTCATATTTGTTAGGTAAAATATTCATTAGTCAAAACCTATTAAGGATAACAAAACTGCTTCCGCATCAGAAGATGTTGTGTTAGAAACCTCATGTACTTGTATTTGATCAATTGTATTTTCATTAGTGACAGCTTGTTCAATATTATAAGAAGATGTGGAAGAAACAGTATTTTATTGGATTTGAATCCATGTGTACTAAGCAAGAGTCGGAGGTATAGTGATGTGGCACAAGTGTGTAGGATCCGTATTAGCCCTTCTCCCCACCACACCAGTCCCCCCCACCACAACGTTCCCCCACATGATTGGAAAGTGACGGATAACGCATGGGAAGAACATGCACGATAGTTTAGCAGGTGTCTTTATGTGTTAGGTCAAAAAAAATTGTTTGTACAAAACTATTGGAATTATATAACCCTCAACCCGTTAAAACTTTAGAAACACCAATTGAAGATATAAGATCGAAGGAAACGAATGTTCAATATGTTTATCGTCTGAGAAAGATTTACTATTTTTATCTTGTAGACACTGTTGTACATGCAGTGTTTGTAGACTGATGTATAACAATTTCATTGTGTGCAGAACTCCTATAACTTTCATGATGACAATATTTATAACGTGGATGTGAGAAAAGTTGGGTGAGAGAGGAAAGTGGAGGGGAATGTGTATAAAAGAAAGGCGAGGAGGTGATAAGCACACTCCACGAGTAGCCGTACACGAGGTAACATCATGGCTCTCAGAATTAAATGTGTCCACTACAATAATGTTCATCTTTCTACAGTTCATGATTCGCAACTGCTTTCGGAAGAGTTGAAAGTTTTGATGGTAAATGGGTACAAAATAACATTGGATATTTCTGCGATGAACTCTTTAGCTCAAGAACCCTGGGGAGGATCCACCTGTACACTTCCATCTACACTTCCAGAATATGAACCTTTCGCCTCTTGCAATGTAAGCAGCTCTACGGAATCAGAAACATCGTGGCAACCATCATCACTTCCACTCGCGCCGAGAATTAAATATTACTATGAAGAACGTGAACCTTTTAATCCCTACATATCTACAGAAGCAACGGCCACCACAGAATCGGTGGTTCTCTGACCATCATTGACTATGTGCACATTATTGTAAATAAAGAAAATACAAGTTAAACCACTACATTGAAAAGGTTTCATTCGATGGTTTCCATTCGATGTATTATATAGAATAACTACTATCGAATCAAACTTGTGCAAGATTTATTGTTTAAAACATCCTCAGGATGACCTTGAACTTGACCTACCTCACGATTACGTCAGCTAGTACGTCACCTAATTCGTCAGCGTGACGTCAGCAAATACGAAACTTCCGGTCACCTGACCGGAAGCTGTCAATCAAGTAAGCCAGAAGCCCCAAAAGCACACTACTGCCAGAATTTCTCACGTGCAAAAACATTATTAATTGAACGTATTTCTGTGAGTTATCTGTGTCAAAATGTTTTTTTTTTTATTTAAAAATCTTGACTTTTCAGAAATTAAGTTTTAATTTAATGATATTATGATGGAGATGAGATTTTCATCCCGAAATATGCACATATCGTGGTAGAAAATATAAGACCTGCTTGGGTGCACATATGGCATGTATGGTGTAACATGGTGTAACATGGAGTAATGAACTTAATAATCCCATCCAATGTAACCCTGATTAAATAATGCTGGTTTTAATCATAGCTATACTTTCGTAAATATTTTGCTTTATGAAGTACATTAAACTGCGATATTCATCCAAACAGTAATATATATTTACATATTTTCCATAGTTTATGCCTTATTACGTTTTTTCTCGATATTTCTCATTGCAACTAAACCTCAATTGATGTTTAAAATTATCATGTTTTCAGGAGAAGGTCCTGCCGGCAAGAAAGGTTAACAAGTAATATGTTTAGTAGTCCCTTTTTATTGATGTACCTAAATAATACCGTACTACTAACAAAAACAGATTATCCAACGCCAAACAAAATAACAAATGAAAAACTCTACCTAAAACACAAATACAAAATATTGACCTTAGAAATGAATGATAAAACACGGTGTTTTGAGATCAATGGCATTATATTTATATTGAACAGTTAACAACATGACGATGAACGCTAATACATAGCGATTAGTCAACATAGGTTTTTAATATATCAGTGAAAAAAAAAAAAAACTGGGTACTGAATATGTCTGTCTCATAGTTGTCAGCTTATAAGTCTGTAGAACAACAAGCAGATTATCCGATATTTTTTAAAGGAAATAGAAGAGAAATCTAATGTTACTTCGAGTGTAAGAAACAAATCAATGATTTATGCCCAAGTCTTTCAAAATCTTACTTCCTTTAAATATTTGTTCGACATTATTATTATGTGAAAAAGTCGTTGGTGATACTTTTAATGTGTTATTATAAGATAGTTTTCATAACTTTTTATCATTAATGTTGTAAAATATACAAAAATATATGTCGTTTAAACATGAGTTGGTTATTTGATATAATAGACTACTTAATTGAGATATTACACTGTATGAATAACAATTCCTTCAGATTCACTTCAACAGTATTTGTTGTCTATTGGTTTTTATTGTCTGTAATTATTGCTACATATCTTGTTTATATTTTGTTATAATTTGTTTATATTTTATATTGTTATATTTAACTTTTGAGCAATCGATCAATTCTTTCTAGTCTTAAGTATTTTATTTTGTATTTGTATTTGCTTTTGAAGTTCATATTTTTCAAACTAAAAACAGAATTCAACCAAACCTATGTCATATGTTTATGGTTATAGTGATGTAATTATCTCTAACGATTTCAAAATAGTGGTAATTTTAAGTTTTTTTTTGTCATTTATGACTTGAAAACCAGCTATTTTGCAAAATATTTACACGAATAACCTTTTTTTAGACAATCCTATGTCAAATATAACGATACATAAATTATTAAAACCGAGTAATAAACCATTAAGCTGTTGCAATTTATGTTACTTATTCCATTGTTATAGTGTGGAGAAACCAAAGGTTGGCTGCGTCCAGTCACACGGTTATTGCGTTAGTTCGGTTCTTTATTATTTGATTTCAATGATTTAAACATCATTAGATATATATGTCATAAGAATTTCTAAAAGAGATTATTCTTGTAAATATATTGTAAAATGGCTGGTTTTAAAGCTACTTATGATAGAAAATGTAAAATTATTCCCATTTTTAAATCGCCGGAGATAACTAAACCATAATATTTATGTTGATTGGCCCTATCACCACAAACAGTTGATTAAAGTTTAGAATTTGGTTCCGAAGTTTTTAAAATGAAAACTTAATATTAAAAAAACACATACATACAGACAAACCGAAAACTATAGGCATGTGAGACCCATGTTCAGAATTTGCTAGTCTCGACCCAAGTAATAATGCTATAATAATACTATCTTTATCCAGAGAGTTACGGAGCACCCTGTATATCAGTTAATTGCCAGTACTTAGAAAGTTTATTTATATCACTCTACGCGCTTATGTTATAATCGTAGTTAGTAATGTAAGGAAAATACAGTGGCAGACACTTTTATAATGACTTTCTGTTATATATTTTATTTCAGAAAATAACTATCCTGAGTATTTAAAAAATATAAAAGTAGCTGATATTTTATCAGGTGTTACATTGCTAATTTGGTTATATACTCTTTAAATACAGATATTGTACAAAACATTAAAATATAATATAAATCGGTTTAAATATAATATGACGGTAATAGAATATACTTTCAACAAGTTAGTTTATGAGGTACTGTGAGTTATTGAAACGATTGGTTATAAAGCATGACTAATCATTGTATGACATGACGGTTTAATCGGTTCACTTAATGTCAATAAGATATAATTATCTGAAAGGATGAGATCCTATGATTGATTGTGGTTTATTACCTAACTTTCCTAGACAATTCATATCTTATGGTGTTGTAATTGGTGGGTAATGGAATTTGTAAGACCAGTGGGGTATAAATTAATCGAAATACATCTGAAATAGGAGTGGGTTTATGCTAATTTGTAGTATATTGCCTATCTCCCCACCAGGCTTCAGATCCGTTGGTCTAGCAAATATTGGGTTGGTCCTACCCTAACCCTACGTTTAAAAGATGAACATTGAAGTATTAAAGGGCAGTAGAGAAGACCCCCGAAGGGTTTTTGAAACAGAAGATTGCCAGTGTAAATTTACTGTCATTTATATTAAACTTCAGCCCTATTGATGTTTATGCTTATTAGAAGTTTGATATCGACTAACAAATTTAAACGTAAAGTTGCGAATTATATATTTTAAATAATGCGTCAACCACATGTTATGGACATAAAGAATATTCTATGGTGAACCAGGGTAACCTTTATGGTCAGAAAAAATGATTAAATAACCATTAAATAAAATAATCATGATCATTAAATAAACATTAAAGCCAATGGAGCAAGGTTTGTTTGTGCACAAAGGAGTTTTCGAATATGTTTTGAAATTTTGATGGACGTAAGAATTACATTGTAAATATTTAAATTACTACGTTTGGTCAAAACAATACATTAAAATATGGTACCGCGCACTTACAGTTTGCATTTTAAATAATATATACCGGTAAGTCTTAACTGTAATGATCGCTATAACATATTTTATTCACTCTCCAACCTTTAAAAGTGCAGGGAAACATTCGTATAGAAGAACTGAAGTAATAGTCGTCACTTACCGAGATTCATCGAAGCATAATCATAAATAATTAGCAATTGTCATATATACATTTTATTTATCTTGTATAAGACAAACATTAGGTCTGATACGCAGGTTTGCTATATCGAGGACGGAAACAATCGGGGTTTACGCAAATATCCATAGATCAACGCCAGAGATGAAGCAATATATACCAAGTTTGATCAATATATGTTCATAACTAAGCAAGATATAATACGTTCCTTATTTTCCGTAAGAATAACATTATACCTGCTTAGTACGAAGGTTTGTTGCAATAGGGACCATAAAAATGGGCTTTCTATGTAAATATCAATAAACCCCAATCATATGAAACCATCTACCAGTTTGTATTAATATATATCTATTAATAAGCAAGATATAAAATGTTAATCATTCTAATCACAAATATAAAACAAACTAAACGAATGGTGTTTTTCGCATCTGGGGGTCTCAAACGAAATATTGTCACTGTCTCGAGCTTAAGTATTACCATGTTACCTAAGGTAACAGATTCCTCCTAGGGGAAATTTGCTAACTACATGCAATGTTATTGTTTAACTATAATTTGTTAATTTTAATAAAACAAACTAATTTTCCCATTACTTTTTCTAAGAAAAAAACGTTGAGATGGCCTAAGTATTTTCCTCCTTTACACAGAGTAAATCTTAGTTTGTAGATGTTCTCATTCGTCACAGTTATCATGAATGAAAACAAACTGACCGCAAACAGCTTGGCGTCCAACTTGCCGAAACTCTTTTATTTATTAGACAGATAAGATGCTAACAGGAATTAGTGTGTTTTTACAGAAACCGTGTTTCTAAAACCGTATTTATCATAGTCTATGTTTAAAAAATAAAATCCCATTAAGGTAGTCTTACTACCGTGGTGTCGTGGTTACCTTGAGAACTTCGAAATTAATTGATTAATTGTTTTCATTTGATAATATACAATGTGGACTGAATACTGTTCTTTATAATTGAATTATATAATATAGTTTATAGTGATACATTTATAAATACAGGGTTTAATATTTGTACACTATTTTATCATGGTTCAATCAATAAATTCTATCGCGGTTTGAGTTAAAACTATCGAAAGTGTTATTCTGTCATGCATTTTACTGTTAGTGTATTTTCTGTTGATTTACTACTACTACTCCAGAAGTTCCTACAGAGACTTTTAATAACAAAGTATTTAATGTTGGTTTTTTATATGTTGATATAAATCGGCGACATAACCTACAGTTGAATCGTATTGGCAAGGCGAGTGCCGGATTAAACTTTTCCCTGAACCTCACGAGACTTCCCTCGGTACCCATCCCCGCAGCCCCTCGCCACACAATACCGTCTGTCTGAACCATACAGTGGGCAGTGTCCAATCGAGCTCTGCTAGCCTTTTATATTTTTATATTTTTGGATCCTTCACAATTTTCATAGAAAATTGATACTATTGTTAGGGTGAGGCGGAATAATGAATTTTGCACACAAGGGGCCAGCCTGCAATGTGGAACTCTCACTCCCTAAAAAAACTCCTCCACTCTTTCGGACACTAGCCTGGGAACTTTTTATCGCATGGTTTCAGGCTAGGCTTATTTTAGGCCCTCGGGCTCATTTATTTCTGGCCGTGTTACGAACTAGCCCGCATCCCGGTCTAGGTATGTATTTTTTGCACAGAGGATGCCTTGGACTCACAGTCCCAGTTGCTCTCACCCTCCATCATTTTCAGGCAGACTGAATCCACCGTTAACTTAGTAATATATCTTATAACCTCCAGGCATGGCCTTTTCCTAGTGCGTACAGCAGAAAAAATTATGTTCCGCATCATCAGGAATGCCCGGACAATAGATGCAGTCCGGTGAACCGATCTTGCCCGCGTACAAGTACAACCGGAAATATACGTGACTTGACAAGAATTGAGTGAGGTAGACGTCCACCTTACTATGTCGCCGATACACCCGTGGCCGAACCTGTGGAATCAGGCTCAAAGTCCCCAGCGTCCTCGAGTTTATGTTTACATCTAAGCAGGGGTAAATACGATAAAAATACCTATAAATTATAAATTCAACATTAAACAATTTTAGGTTTTAACTGGTTTAACGATTTATTCCTCAAAACTAATTTAGACATGTTTGGGCTCATTTTTCTTAGATTTTAAATTAAATTATTTCTCAATAATATAATTGTAACATAACGTTGTTAAATTATTTATCGAAACTGTTTAAAGCGTACTAGGTTTTGCTTAGAGTGTATGAAGGGTATAGTCTGCCCAACATTGCTTGGCGGTCCGTCCCTGCGCTGCACGTATGATACATAAGGAGGAGCTAAGGAAGGTAAAGGTAAAAATTGTAAATCCGTCTAAAGGTAAATCCTATGGATGCCCTCTTCCTAAACGGCCAAACTATGGTAAAAACGTTTAAAACAATTGATGTCTAAAACCATTTTCTTCAAGCGTCATTACAAATTTAATTTATTTAATGCGCTGTGGTCGGATCAGATTATGTTAGTGATAAACTAAAACTAAAAACAAATCAAGAAGTATAATTTAAACTAAAATTTTAATATTCTATACTTAAAATATATACTCCTTGGCAAAGCAGGGGTAGGTGGAAAATGGTGCGTTTGTTGGTTCGGCCCTCGCTGAGAGATTAATGTTGCTAGGTCTTCATATTGGGTGTTTAAATAAATTCAAATGAACATATATGTAAATATAACTTGGAGTCTGATGAACCCCTACCTGGCCGGGGATTATTTAAATTGTAGGCACGTAATCAATTTAGCAGATTAATAATAATGGATTGTGTTAGTGCAAAAAGCTCACGAACTTGTTGTTATGCTCACACAATAAAAACTCTTTAATATGATTATTAATATTTAAATTACAAACATCGTCAGTTGTTTATGAAACGACATGAAAAAGTGACAAGTTTTCCTCTGTAAATCAACTCTCGTTTCGTTCATGTTTTACGTGACAAAACGAGATTGTTTAGTGCAACGTTCTTCATAAAACTTTGTTGAACTAAAACGCCAACTTCCATTAAAACTGTAACTTTTTAACTGTGACTTTAAACTTGAAGTACATACAAAACCATTAGAAGATTTATATTCGATAAATACTAGATACTTAAGTACTGAGGGGGGAGAGCAATGTTTGTTGTTTTAGAATTCAAATTGAGCTTTCTTAAAATAGGATCTAGTATAAATGTATTAAACATTCGTTGCAGTTTTGTTAACATTGTTCAAAGCAATAGAGTTGTCATTGTTATAATTTAAAAGTACAAATACAAATTACCTTATGTCTTATATCCAAGCCTAAATGAGTTTTAATTAAAAAACTATCCTTATTACAAAGTATTAGTTCCCTTAGAAATATTTGTTCCATATTTTTAATTCGATTAAATTGTATCGTATTAATTATGACACTGAAAAAATCGAAAATATAGTCATTATAAATAATTATGATGGTAAATCAGTTTAAATGAAGACCAAAGTTACTATAAAGTGGAAATAAACATTTTCCACTTCAAAAGTTAGCAAGTCAGTAACCACCAAAGCCTAAAGTTGTTCCAAGTTGCCATGAGTTTGTCCAATGATGCGTAATCAACATTTGTACCACCTTTACTTCTCCGAGTCTTATAAACCAATAACCATTGACTATATAACCTATTAAACTGCGTCTTGGCAACCGCTTATGTATTTTACAACTTATGTAAACAATATGCTGAAACAGTGGGAGAATTCAGAAGATTTCCTTAACAAAAGTTCTATGGCTCGAAAAACATCATTTAAAAATGGACTACCGCACGCAGTCAATTAATATTAGAGGGTCAGTTGTTAACATAATGCGGTAATGGCGACGGACTTCAAATAATGACAGTCTCTTGACAGTGATGTCCAACTTGTACTATAACGGCGCACCCCTTGCTTGATTGGATAATGCCCATGATCTGAGGCCAAGTAATATGGCTAAGCAAAGTTAAAAATATTAATCAAACCCTTTTCAAAGAGTATAGTTTACGGCAATACTTTTGAGAAAAGAACATTTGCGTTGGATTAATAACAAATATTTACCCGAAAATATGCGATTTGATTAATTGGATTGGATTGGAAGCAATAATGCAGTCACTTATTGTGCTTAACGGGGGCTAAATTGAAAAAAATGGTGTATTTATTTGTAAATACATATATTAGTTTAAAAATTATACTATTTAACGGAAGCTAATTTTTTTATGTTATTTACTTAATAGCTACTTACACTTTTTAATGTGTGATATTATCAATAAAATGTTCATACAAACCTAATTATTAAAAAATTAATTCGTACCATCTTCAGGGAAGTAGCCGTTTATTTTCCACGTCTGAACACTGGTGTTTCAGAAGTCAAATAAAGTTTATGAGTATACTGTATTTAACCAGCAAGGTAAACTCCTGCAGTATGTAACTAACTTCCTCTCCTGTGTGTTTTGTTGCGTATCCTCTTCATCAAATTACTTCCTTCCAATAATACTTGAGAGTTTGTTTTGCCGTTGAATAATTTACCAAAGAGTGTATTAGAAGTGTTCGAATCCATTCTTCAAATCCAATGTTGTGCATTTAATAATTTATGAAAGAGCTAGAAGTATTTGTGTTATGCATCATTATTTTAATTCATCAAAGCGTAAATGTTTATTAGTATTTAAATGTATAGTGTTTATTAGTCCAAAAAATAACTAAAATTAACAACAACAAAAATAAACTCTCATTCCTTCAACTTCAAGTAGCTTCACTCGGGAAATGTTTGTTTGTTTTTACAGTTTGGATAGAGACGAATATGTTTGCGTATTCATGTAAATCAGGTAATCAAGTCAGTTTATTTACAAACCTATAAAAAAGACAAATTCTAGTTTTAAATAAAATAATAATGCAGTAAAAAGATTAGATACAAACATTAAACACATCATGTATATTTAAAAGTTTATAAAATTATAATATGAATATACATATATATATATATATATATAAATTCTTCCTAGCCGTGGCCATCCAACCAATTTGGTCGGATTCCCATGTCGCCTAGAGTGGACACCAACCAAATTGGTCGGATTGAGACTGAGAAGTTTGTAACGTTAAAAACCCAATAATGATAAACTCAAAAGTGATCAATATATTATATATCATTCGAAAGATCACATCCTGAAATTTTATTTTATTACATAAATGAACTGTGTAGTAGCTGTATAACAATGTTACGACGATTACAAATCGGATGAATTTTGGCGCAACGCAATTGCTGCAGCCGACGCTCTGACAATGGCAAAACACGATATTTTTGAAATTACCCAGCTCGGGTAATTTTTCTCGCAGAAAAATGCGGTTCGTACCAATGCATAGCTAAAGAGTAGTGTTTTATGTTGGTTTTGATATTTAGGAAGAAATATTGATTGGACAGGTTATATGATTTTATGAAAACAGGTGTTTCTGGTTTTTTGGAATGGCCAATCCGACCACATTGGTCGAATTAGAAAATCGCGATTATATGCAGTGTATGTTATAGTTACTAGTCAAATAATATGTCATTTTAAAGAGGAAGAAATGTAGAAGAATTTAGTTTTGCCGTTGACAGCACTGCTCCTAGCATAACACCTGTCAGATACGAAATAATTCGTCATATGTTTAGGTTACTTTTCCGCCATTGCAATATTGGTTTATTCCTTTGTACGCGTTAGGTAATTTTTATCTGTGAATTATTTATAAATTAGGTATTATTTCGGAGTTGTAGTGTTAGTGAAGTGTTTGTGTGTATATAACACACAACAACAAATAGTTGTGACAAATATTGTTTAGTGCTACATAACACATATAAGAACAATAATTTACTCTAGGTGTTATACATTTTTATGTAAGTAATTGAATGTTCTAAAATATGTTTATATTGGTTTTGGGTAAACAAATTCGGTGAAAAAGTTATATACTGTGCAATAATATTTTCCAAGTACGCAAAAATATCAAAACATTCTCTTATTTACAAATATTTACATAAGTGATAATAATTTTTTACCATCAAACTTAGGACTTTTTTAGATTACTAGTAGGGGGCATTGGATGGTTCAAAACCAGCAAAGGCGTGCGAGGAGGAATGAGGAATCGCCCCCCCCCCCCCCACGTCAGCCCCCCCCCCCACGATGACGGCAGCCCCCCCCCCCGTGACGTAACCCCCCCCCCCCCCGACGTCAGCCCCCCCCCCCCCCGACGTCAGCCCCCGACCTTCCCCATAGCCAAGCTCGGCCCCTCGGTCACGTCACCGAGGCCTTCCCCATAGCCAAGCTCGGCCCCCGACCTTCCCCTTAGCCAATCTCGGCCCCCTCGGTCACGTCACCGAGGCTTTGCCTATTAGTTTTATTATAAGTTTTGTTTTGTTTGTTTTTTGTTTTTTTTTTTTTTGGTTTTTTTTTTATTTTATTTTTTTATTTTATTTAATATTTTATAAAAAGTGTAAAAATGAAAAGGGATAAGGATAGGGTTAGTCGTTTATTATTTACATCCAACCGTCGTCGTCATCGTCGTCGATCAGCTCGACGTCGGAGCTGGAGTCGTTGACGGCAGCGGCCTCCTCAGCTTCTTGACGCCGCCGCTGTGCGTCCTCATCCAGCTCCCGCAGGAGGCGTTCGCGGGCCTCTTCCATTTCCCGCCTTCTGGCCTCCCGCTGCTGACGGTCCCATAGCAGCTGCCACTCCTCTTCCTGAAGCCAATTTTGGTTTTCGTGGACGTGAGGGAGGACAGCGCCTGTAAGGGAGAAGCCAGTGATTAGTAATACTGCTTAGTGCGTGAACTATCAAGACCCTAACCCGTCCCCAACCCGTACCTACGATACTTACATACGGGACGCTCGACGACCCGCTCTGACGTTTGGGTGGATGTGCTAATGGTTTCTTTCATGTCGGTCTGGGTCGAGGTGGAGGTGGAGTCGGAGGTGGATGGAGGCGGAACAAGGACGAAGGGTGGTTGCAGGGCGGATGAGGAGCATGGTGCGGAGGCGTCGAAGGTAGTCTGTGGAGCGGAGGAGGTGGAGGCATGAGTGAGGAGGTGAATCCTCAACTTGTCCCCCCTGCGGAACTCCTTTCCGCAGACGGGACAGTAATAGGATTCACCTCCTTCACCATGTGTGGAGTGGAGGTGACGGACGAGGTGGTCCTTGCGGGAGAAGGTGGCGGAGCAGCGAGGGCATGGGAACATGGTGTTGGTGGTTTGGCGGTCAGGGAAGGAATGATGGTCCGACCCAGAGGTGTAAACAACAGTAGGTGAAAGCGGTAGACTCCAGAGTAGTCAACAACGTAGAACGTTCCTCAGAGGTGTAAACAACAGGTGAAAGTGGCGATATTTAGACTCCAGAGTAGTCAACAACCCCCGGGGTGAAAGTGGTAATCTGTGGAATCGTAGAACGTTCTCCGTCTCGGAAAGTTCCAACGAGTGGGTCCCTAAAGCGAAGTGATTGCTACAGCCAAGCACAGCCCCCGACCTTCCTCACGACCAAGCTCGACCCCCTACCTTCCTCATGTCCAAGTTCCCCCCCCCCCCCGACGTCAGCCCCCCCCCCCCCCGACGTCAGCCCCCCCCCCCCCGACGTCAGCCCCCCCCCCCCCCGACGTCAGCCCCCCCCCCCTGACGTCAGCCCCCCCCCCCCCTGACCCCCCCCCCCCCCCCCCCGGTGCTAAGGACTACGTGACTGTCCCAGCCTGTTTACTCATCAGCGGTTCCGGGAACTGTTTACCGCTTACATTCCACGGCGAAGCTCCTATGGGTGAAAGCGGTGTTCGAGTCAGTCTTGATCAGAGCCGCTTTCATAATGGACGTTCTTACTATAGAAATTTTTATTAACGTTCCCAACATCAGCCGCTACCTCTTGCTCGGACCGGAGTACCTCACCCCTACAAGGACTCGGGTTGAGGAGGCGATGAGGAGAGGCGGTCACGTCTTCCTCAGACCGGGGCGGTGGAGTCCGCCCAATCCCGTGATGTCCTCTCGTCGTTACGACCCGGGAGACCCAGCGCAGTGGAACGAGGTTCTGCAAGTGTTGCAGTTAACCTTGAACCAAGGCAGCATGGCGGTGTTGGACGTCCAGGAAAATTATAGAAGGCCTGGACAGTAATCGGTTAAACCCTAAACCGGTTACTTTTACCCCAACCTAAGACCCTCTGTCCTACCTCAACCCAAGACCCTCTGTCCTATCCCAACCCATAATCCTATTCCCATCCCACCCTAATAAAATTAGCAACGGTGGAGTGAGGACCCACCGGAACATCATGCAGGTGAGGAGCGTCACGTTTCTGGAAGCTTCTAGAAGGTTCGCTGGAGCGCACGACTCGGCTATAAAACCGAGGCAGAGCCGCGCGCGCGCGACCTCAGTGTTGTTCGAGACGTCACCATGAACGGAAGCGGAGTCAGCGCAGCCGAAGTGGACCAAACGATCCGCTCCTTCCTAGAGGAGCTGAACGCAATGAACGATGAGAACGCCAACGCACCGCCAGTTCAGCAGGGATGTGCGTCAAAGAAGAAAAAGCTCGATGGGTGGACTGTAAAGAGGAAGGAAGTGCCTATCGATTCCCCGGCACTGTGCTGGTCCGCTGGCGGATATCAGTACACTGTGAAGAACCCTACTAACAGCGGTAACGTACTGTTGAAGATGAATGTGTTCAAAGGAGGTCACCCCACGTTCAGCTGCGGCTTGTACTTGGACGAGGAGCGAAACGATGAAATCTGCATATGTCTAGAGGACCTGCTATCCAGATTGCAAAACCTATGGCTGGCAAATAGCGAGACGGGAGAGTCAAGATACGACGGGATCACTAGGACCGCTACTCCTCTACCCACTTGGCGAAAGACCGATTGCATCATCTCAGGGAAAACCAAGAGGAGTGCGCACTCCAAGCGCGCTACCCAGTAAACGAGAGAGCGTGGAAAATTCCACTAAGCAGTTAATAACCGAGATGCTTCTAGAACAATCCACTTGTTTACGCAGTAAAGCTTTCTATTACGTCAGCCTTCCTGGAATTGAGCGTGGAAACTTCCACTAAGCAGTTGATAACCGAGACGCTTCTAGAACAATCCACTTGTTTACGCAGTAAAGCTTTCCATTACATCACCCTTCCTGGAATTGAGCGAGTAACTATGTCATCATGTTGTTGATACGCGTGAGTCGGCACGTAGACACCGCCAATAAAAGGCGACTCGGTGGCGAGAGCCGGTCATTCTGCATCCAGCCGCTGCGCCATGCTCAACACGGACCAGAAGATGGACCTCAGGACAGCCCTCAATAGCTGCAAGGCCGCGGGTTACACTCGCATCGCGGATCTGCGGGACAACGCGGTGTACCCGATTCGCTCATTCGAGCGGGTAGATACACCGTACGGCGAGGCGGTGATGGCCACCTTGGAGGGTCTCGTCGGCGACGACCCGATCCGGATCTACATGCCTCGACGGTTCCTCACGGTCCTGGACGACAACGCCATCTCCCAGTACAACGTTGGCGTGGGGTCGAGGACGAGCCTTGTAAAGAGGAGCGGCCCTCCTGGCAGCAAATCTCCTTTCCTGGAATTTGTATAAAATAAACGGTATTTCCTATTCCTTTATTTCCTTCCAAAATTGAAAAAAAAAAAATAAAATCAAATAAAAAAGAGCAAGAAAAGAACCTTTAGTTACAAGAGCCGAGGTGGCGGTGCACGGCGGTCAGTAGACGCCATGGACTTGAGGTGGAAACACCCGTTCACCGCCATCGTGGCCGGGCCTTCGGGCAGCGACAAGTCGCACTTCGTGGCTCGCTTCATAGAGCACAAACCTAACTTAGACCTGCGTGCACTTGTCTGCAGACTCCAGGCTTGCACCTGACACACACGCACACGCATGCACACGCATGCGCATGCACACGCACACGCACGCACGCTCACGATATGATGAACACGTAGGCGCGGGGATGACGTCACCGCGGTCCGCGACGTTCTAGAAGATTCCAGAAGCTTCACAGTTTAATGGAAGCGGTAAACAGTTCCCGGAACCGCTGATGAGTATACAGCTCCGGGCGGTCACGTAGGCATGGGGATGACGTCACCGCAGTTCACGACGTTCTAGAGCATTCTAGAAGCTTCTAGAAAGTCGCATGCTCATTACATTGTGTTTCAAGGTGCGGGATCAAACCTAACTTAAACCTGCGTCTGTAAACCTAAACCTGCACGCACGCACGCACGCATTGGCCTACCTTAAATAGTGTAGTCGTGAACCGCGGTGACGTCATCTCCCCGTGCCTACATGACCGCCTCAGGCTGTTTATTCATTAGCGATAATTGCCGCGATTTCGAGAATTGTCCACCGCCTTCTACTGTACGGTACGTAGCTTTATTACTTCAGTGATTGTCATCGCTTCGCGCGACGTTCATGCATCCTCAAACCTAACTTAAACCTGTGTGCACTTGTCTGCTGACTCTTGACCTACCCTAGATAGTGTAAGCAAATGCGGGTACTGTGATTGGTGGAAATATCTTGCCCTCTGAGTGGCTACAATTAGACGTTCTGCCCTATGATTGGTCGAATTAAAGAAACACTTCTTGAGATGGATTTTGTGAATATAAATGCAGACGCGCACCTTCAGTTTGTCTAGTGATGTTGTAGAGTAAACACAAACATGGCTAGTGCAATCGAAGTGGATGAATCAGTCCAGACGTTGTTGAAGGAGTTGGAAGCGATGGATGGCTACAGCACCATGTACTTTTCTCCACGAAGTCCTGAACAACCACCGCCAGCACCATCACTGAAACGGTCAGTCGCCACACCATCGAAGCTGGTGACCTGGAAATGTCCATACTGCGCGGAGTCATTCACGTCACGAGATAGACTTCGTCACCATCATCGTCAGCACCACCTCTGTGTTAGAAAGAAGCGAAGAAACAATCGTTCCTCACAACCGAGATCGTTCATACAAACCTCGGCAGGAAGAGGTCTGCAGAAAGTCAACACATGTATTGAAAGCAGTTGCATAAACGACATTGAAAGTGACAATGCTCCGGAGATATCTGGAGACTTCGCATCACCATCATCCAACCAAATAACCGAAGGGGGAGGTTCCCAGAACGCCAGCATATGTGCCGATAGCAGTTGCATAAACGACAACAGTAGAAGTGTCAATCCCCCGGAACTACCTGGAGACTTGGAGCTTGTGGAAAAAGATTCCAAAGATTCACCACCGACTGTCAGTTGGGTCGATTCCGGTTATCAACATACAGTGCATAATCCCGCCAATAAGGGTAATGTGTTCTTGAACATCCAGTTACATCATAGAGGTCAGTATACACATGGTTGCAACTTATATTTGGATGAAAATAAAGACTATGAAATCTACATTATGATTATGAACATCATAACGCGATTGGAAAACCTTTGGGTGGACCGTTATTCAGGAGTCCCCAGAGTCACTGGCTTGACACATACAGTGAAGCCGGTGGTGATAAAGTGTGCAACTGGTAGTAATGAGGGTATCACACAATCGGCGGGGACTGCTTCCGCCCGCGATGAACACCACCCAGATTGAGAAGCGCCTGGTGGCAATCCCCCGGACTGAGCTACATGGAGGTCTCTACAACAGGTATCGACTCCAGCCGCCCACCTACCGGACCCTGTGCTGTCGCCACCATAAGAGCTCCCACAACCGTTGCGCCCTTCATAACTGCATAGTATTGCGGGACTGGCTCGTGGCTAACGACAGTCCAGACCCATCCACCTCGAGCTGCCTGTGCTGCTTCCGCCCACGATGAATACCGTCGATACTTCTGTTTGCGGCTACTACTGCCTCACTTACCTGTACTGCCGGGCTGTTCTCCGCACGTCACTCAGCGACTACGTCCAGCTCTTCGACTTCACCGCTCCCGCTGTCAACGACGCTCTGGTCCGCAGGCTCTTCCACTCCATATTCGCTTAAAACTAGTTTGTAAGGTTTTTGTAGTATGTAACCTTATTACTGTACAATACATGCCTCATAATGATAAAGCTTGTGTTTTCATTCCTCCTTTCTCCTTACTAAATTTTAAAAATAAATTAGCAAAACTGAGGCAGCGGGGCTGGACCTCAGGTTTATATACCAGCGGCGCGTGTCACTGGCTGAGCCCCCGCCAAGCGGCAGTGAAGGCCGTCAAAGAGGGCGCGCCACAAGACCCCTCAGGCATCAGCAAACCACTTAGCAACTCAAGGGTGCAACCTCGAGCGTCAGCAAGCCGCTGAGCAATTCAAGGGTGCAACCTCGAGCGTCAGCAGACCGCTGAGTAATTCCTTCCTGGGCAACTCCTTCAGGGCCGTCCCCCGACACGCGCCGCCAACCGCTCCCGGTTGGCGGGGGCTTTTTAAGCTGCACGGCTCGGGCCAAACGGCCCATAACGCCTTTCTCACACACTTTAAGCCTAACGGCTTTTGAGTGAGCAAAGGGGAGGAAATAAACAACTCGGGTTCATGCTGTACATAAAGCTATTATATTTTCTTACAAATACTATTTACAAATTTTTCTTAAAATTAATATTAAATCTAAACAGGGAATTCCTCTTCCTCGTCTTCGTCCTGGCGCTCCTCCTCCTCCTCACCATCCACCTCCATCCGTCGATCTCCTCCTCTCCTGGCTGGTAGTGGCGGGACGTCCTTGTGTCCCCACGGCAGAGTGTGGATGCCGTCGGGGAGGACGCACCGCTTGTCGTCAGTCGGGCTGAGGCTCAGCTTGTCCACTTCCACGGTGTAGACCCGGTGCAAGTGAGACTGGAAGCGGACGTTGGTGGTGCGCTTTTGGACCCCGTCAAACAGGCACTCTCTGTAGTCGTCGGGGGTGAGGACGTTCTTGACAACGCCCTTCGCCACCCCCTTGGCCCGCTTGAGAGCCTTGCTGCCGCCTGTCGCCGCGTCCTCGATGTCCATAAAGTATAATTTGGACCGCAGGCCGAGGTACTCGAATAAGGACAGGCCGTTGCACTCGTCCTTAAACTTTCCGATGACCTTGGCGTTGACGGGGCTGTAGCAGGGGTGAGACCTCGGATATCCGCTGGTGTCGAAATCGTCCAGGTGTTCCTTCATCTCTGCGTAGACGTCCTGGGACACGATGTCAAAGACGAAGCTGTCCGTGTCCATGTAGTCTACGGTGAGGCGGTCACCGTAGCGCTCCTTCATCTTGCGCAGGAACTCGTACATGAGCCACTTGCTCAGCTCCAGGACTGTCATGCCTACGTAGACGGGCTTGTCCAACACGATGTTGACCTTGGACAGATGCACCAGGGCCACGTCCTCCGTGTAGTACGTCCGGTCCAGGAAGTTGGATCTGGCGACGTACTTGGAAAACTTCTCCGGGGTGCACACCAGCTTCACGTTGAGGCGCTTCCGTACATTCTCGATGGTCTTGCCGAAGACCGCGTTGTTCATGAGCTTGAAGAAGTCCTGTTCGAACTTCGTCCTGGCCCTCTTCCGCAGCTCCGTGTTCATCAGGATGTACGGTTCCAACCACCGCGACTGGCGAAAGGAGATCGCCCGATGCACCGCGACCAGCTCCAATCCGTTTTGCAGCGCCTGCTGCAAGACCCTGTAGTGACAGATGTAGTGCGTCTTGTCGTCCAGGGTCGTCAACAGTTTGGGGAACTTCCCTGTTGGCGGGCGCTTCGTCTCGCAGCAGTAGGGAAGGTCCTTGTGCAGGTCGTGTAGGCGCGCGGGGTAGTGGAGGTCCACCTCCAAGATGTAGCCTCGATCAGCCTCCGCGTCCAGCGCCGCGACGTCCAACGCCTGGATTTCCTCTCGGCTGAGCCACTCGAAGTCTCCGGTAGGCAGGCGCTGGGACATGGCCCAGCCGTAGAGGTTGTTGGCGTCCAGGTACAGGAGGAAGCGCGTGGGCTCGTCCGGGCGGTAGTCCGGGCACCTGTCGTGGTTGGCCTTGGCGTAGCGGGTGATGGCCTGTGAGATGCCTCCTCGGATCCCCTGCTCCACAAACAGGTACATGTCAAAGTCCTGCAGCGTGTCCAGCTCCACACCGCAGGTCTTGAGCATCACGTCCCACGCGTAGGACGGCAGGGTGTAGTAGTGGGCGGGGTCCAGCCCGTACTCTGCCAGCGAGGTGTCGCGGAACTGCTCAAAGACATCGGTTAGCAGGGCGATGTCGCATCGCAGATACTTGTCCGCGTAGTCCTTGAGGTGCTGACACTCAAAGGCTCGCCACACGTTGAGGGCGTGCTCGTACTCCTCGTCCTTGATGTCCTCCAGGGTCATGGAGTTCCTGAACGCCTCCTTGGGCGGCAACTCCCTGGTCCTGTACAGCGTGTCGTAGGACGTCACGAAGTCGTAGGGGAACACGCCCTTCCTGCGCACCAGGTCGAACAGCCGGTCGTCGGGGAAGCGCTTCCTCGTCTCGCGCATCCTGTCCGTGGGGAGTCCCGCCGCCAGGTTGGCCAGGCTCATGGACAGGAACCTGTAGGTGTCTAGGAAGCGCACCGCGAAACTGCTCTGTCGTTGGTTGTCCCCGGGCTGACCAAAGTGGAATCGCTTGGTAAAAGCGATGTACCGCTCCTCCGTGTGGGCCAACACGTCCACGTCGCCGGGGTCGATGGCCAGCTCGCGCACTACGAAGTGGGCGTCGTAGTTGGACAGGTTGTGGAAGTAGCAGTTGATGTGTCGCTGCTCCCGGTACCTGAGGTTGCACGAGCGGTGGGCGGCTCCTCGGAACTCGTAGGGCGGGGCGTGGTTGTGGTCCCGCACCTTGACGTCCTGGTCCGTGAACTCCTTCCCGCAGAGGTAGCAGTGAGTCACTGCCAGGTACTCGTCCATCTCCTGCCGGGTCAGAGAAGGGTGCAGAGCTCTCATGCTGAATAGGAACTCCCACAGCGCCAGCACGTCCGTCTTGAGCCTCTCCATGAAGACCTTGGACGCGTCTGCCCCGAAGTAGACGCGGGGCTCGAACTCCTCCAGGCCGAGTGAGTCCACGATCTGGTAAGCGAAGGCGTACGGGACGTGCAGTTGCAGGGGCCTCGTGCCGGGCGGCGCTTCCGCAGGGTCAGCGGCGACGGGCTGTAGAGCACACTCAAAGTCGGCGTAGACGCAAAAGCGCTCGCGCCGAGTGTACTCGGGGTGGGCGAAGCGGATCTGCTGCTTCTTCGGCAAGTCCAAGCGGAGGGGAGCCTTGGCGGTGCAATATCGCATGTGCTCCTCCAGACGCTCGGCACCGGACAGTTGCAGCTTGTTGGGCCGGTTGTCGAAGTAAGCGAAGCATCGCTTACACACGTGGATGGCGTTGACGTGGGACGTCAGCTGGGGTCGCACAAGCCTACTCATGTTTGCGATGTAGGCGTAGTGACTGTCCCCGCCGGTGGTCACGTACAGCAAGTCCCGGTGATCCTCCAACTCCCGCTTGCAGATCTTCAGCGGGAACACGCGGTCCTGGAACTTTGGCGATCCGTCGGGGCGTCTCCCCACCATAGCACGCTCGATCCCGTACACATTAACGCTGATGGCGTTCCTCCTCTCGAAGACCTTGATGTCCTTCACGGCCACGGGGAAGCGTAGGCCGACCCAGTCGTAGCGTGCCATGACGTCCGGTGTGTACGATGCGGGCCTCTCCGGGTGTTGCGCGACGAACTTGGCCAAGATGGCGTACGCGAAGCACATGTCATCGACGTTTTGCACGTTGATAACGGCACGCGTCTCGCAGATGGTCCTGGGAAGCTGGACGAACCTGGCTCCGCGTTCTCCCAACGGGGTGTAGAGGTTGACGCGGATCTCCAGGTCGCGTATCCGGAGATAGCTCCACCCGCTGCCCACTAGCAGGCACTGCTCCTTCTCTTCCTCCAGCTTGTGGAAGGAAGCCGATAGGAAGTCCTCCAAGTTGGACGCGGCGGTGAGAGGCACGTTCTTCGTCTTGAAGGCCCGCAGACAGGTGGCTCCGTGAACGTTGGCGAATTCACATTCCAGGAACATGTTGACCTTGATGTTAGGGTGTCGGGTCCTGACGTCAGCCAACAGTTCCAGGACGCTGTCGAACAGCAGCACCAACGCGTCCTCCACGGCCAAGAAGTCCTCCATGGGCCGGGACAGGCCGAAGGTCAGGAGGCGTCCGCGGAACCCTCGTTGAATGGTGCGGAACGTGGGTAGTCCGCCACCACCCACCATCCCGTCAGGTGCCGTACTTGGTCCGGGCTGGGGCTCGCGGCTAGGTCCGGGCTGGGGCTCGCGGCTGGGTCCGGGCTGGGGCTCGCGGCTGGGCCGGGGCTCGGGTGACAGAACGGGCAGGCGCGGCATCTCGTCCACAACGAGGTTCCTCACGACGGGGCAGTTGTGGGCCTCGTGCTGGTCCCGGTTGTAGCGCCGGGTGAAGCCTCGGTCGCAGTAGGCGCACGCGAACCTCATGCCGCGGTGGACGCTCTCCATGTGCCGCTGGAGGTACGCGGCCCTGCGGAAAAGGGCGCCGCAATCGGTGCAACGGGCCTCGTTGGCGTGCACCAGCTGCACGTGACGCCGGAGCAGGTCCCCGCGGGAGAATCGCCGCCCGCACACGTCGCACTCGGGCCGTGGGTCTCTGAAGGGTGGCGTTGCAGAGGAGGAGGAGGAAGTTGAAGCAGACGGGCTCGCACCGTGGACCGCTTCCATATGGTGGCGAAGATCCTCGAGACCCACCAGGGCGACGGAGCACAACGGGCACGGATGGCCTGCGAACAGGAAAACAAGTCCTATTAGTGACCCCGATAAACACGAAGGTGAGGAACTGACAACCTCTTCCTCATCTCAATCGCCAGTTTGAGCCTGGTAAAAACAAGGGTGAGGAATTGTATAGAGGCTTGGCGACCTCTTCCTCATCTCGAGCGCCAGTTTACCCGGGCCCGGTAATACAAGAGTGAGGAATCGCACAGAGGCTGGCAGCCCCTTGTTTACTACTTGAATCTGTTTACTCGACTAAAGCCGTTTACTCTCTCGAAAACAAGTCATTAGTACTGGCGGTTTCTTGTTTAACATAAAAACCATGCCTGACGCTTGATCGTGAGGATGAGTGAGGAACTGTATAGAGAACTAACGACCTCTTCCTCATCACAATCGCCAGTTTACCTAGGTCCAGTAAATACAAGGGTGAGGAATTACACAGAGGCTAGCAATCCACCTATTCTTGTTTAACATAAAAACCGTACCTGGTGCTTGGTCGTGAGGAGTGAGAAGATGAACTGTGGCGAGGTGGCGTCGCAGGTTATCGCTTCGCCCGAAGCGTCTACCGCAGACGTCGCAGTTGAGATGGCGGTCGCTGTGAGCGGCTCTCGTGTGGCGAGTCAGGTTTCCGGCGTTTGCGAACACGCGGCCGCAGACCACACACATGCAGGGACCAGCCATCTACAAAAACATCGGGTATCTGTATTCCCCGTCCGCTACAAAGGCACAATTGTCGCAGCAAAAACACTTTGGTAGCGATACCCCTGGGAACGAGGCGAGTCTAACCCTTTTAATAATGTTAGATAGAAATAGATGGCATGAATCGCTCGTATGACATTCCCAACACTGGTACACGTCTTTGTCTTTGTTACGCTCACACATAGCGATTTCGCCCTCGTCTATAATTCCACTAGGCACTTGAAAGTTCGATTTAAAAGCGAAACCAAATTTTATTTCACTCAAAACGTTTTTAAAAAGGAGTGGAAGCGAGTCTATTTTACTTTTTAAATTTGATTCGTTAACTTTAATCGTTAGAAAACACAACTGTTCCAAGGTCATTACGGTTTCACTCATCTCCATCTGAAAAGAGACAAGGACAAGACTCAGTGTACCGAGATATGCAAAACATTAATATTAATTTTAGCTAATAAGATTTTAGAGCATTGGTAAACCTTCTGATGAAAAAGTAAATTACATGTTACTTACGTTAACTTTTACGGGAATCCAAAGGCAATGAACAGCAAGTTGTGTAAGTGTATCGCAGAGGCAGCACTACTTCGTCCGCACAGTAAGAGCTCCAAACACAAACTGGTGAAACCTCTGAAGACGCGCTCATAAATAGCACTCCGGTCGGGAGGAGAAATCGGTCGTGGAAGTTTCCACTGGAACCGCTAATGGGTAAACCGACTGTGGCGGTCACATAGGCGGAGGATGACGTCATGGCAGTTTCGGAGAAATCGGTCGTGGGACTTTCCACTGGAACCACTAATGGGTAAACCGACTGTGGCGGTCACGTAGGTGGAAGATGACGTCATGGCAGTTTCCTCCGAGTTGTCCTCCGAGTTGTTTACACCTTCAGTCTTACTCGTTAGTCTCCTTCTAACAGTATTGACAAGCGGTGCACCATGTTTCATTTATTCTCAATGGTTTCGGAGCCGGTAGGGACCTATCCAGCGACAATGCCTTTCCATATACATTCCACGATATCAGAGGTGGATTCAATAGACGCGGAGGTATTTCTACAAACGGTGTACTACTATACGAGATGCTTCCCCGGAAAATTACATGTTGAATTTTGGCTAGAAAGACCGTTGACCCCACATAAATGTCGGCAACTCAGGGCTAACCTAGGAGACTTTAATGTGATACCGACACACGTCTTATGCCGCAACGCCATACTTTGGCTCCTTCGGGAGATTAATCCTCCGATATATGTGAGAGTTGTAGTAAACGGAGGGTAGGTTAGGGTATTGCTTTTTCTGAATAAAATAAAGGATATTGGAGGAAACACTCAATACGGTTATAGCTTGTTTACTTCAAAAGGGTTTTTCCAACGGAGCGGAAAAAGGCTTCTGGAACGTTCCACTTGTTTACGACGTGGTAATGACTTGTTTGTTAGCCGAACCCTCATTCTTCAGTTGATGATCAACGGAACACCATGTCGGACACCATGTACGTCTTGTGCTGCCCCTGCACTGTGACCACTACATTTCAAAAAATAGAGGAAGAAATGTTTCACGGATTAATAATCCTCCACCTCGGCTGGGTAGAAGAAGACGGAAGAGTACACTTCTTCCCCCGTTGGTTCACTGCCAATGTGCCGGTGGAGCTGAGCCTAGTAAAAGAGAGGGTTAACGGCTTCCTCTCCAATGGTTTCACAGCTGTCATAAGCTATCGAAGGGTTCAACTTCAATAATCTATTATATTCGTATTTGTACTTTTATATTCGTATTTTATAATATTATGTTAAATTATTAAACTAAACAAAACAAAAGAAAAAAAAAAACAAACAAAACAAATTTATAATACAACTGGTGGACAAAGCCTATGTTAGGTTTATGTCGGGTCACGTGACGGGGGGGGGGGGGCTGACGTCACCGGGGGGGGGGGGGGCTGACGTCACCGGGGGGGGGGGGCTGACGTCACCGGGGGGGGGGGGGGGCTGACGTCACCGGGGGGGGGGGGGGGGGCGATTCCTCATTCCTCCTCGCACGCCTTTGCTGGTTTTGAACCATCCAATGCCCCCTACTATTACTTTCTTCATTAGCTTTACAAATATGTATATATCATTAT
Source organism: Allygus modestus (assembly GCA_963675035.1). Classification (NCBI taxonomy): domain Eukaryota; kingdom Metazoa; phylum Arthropoda; class Insecta; order Hemiptera; family Cicadellidae; genus Allygus; species Allygus modestus. The sequence goes on along the minus strand of OY776112.1, from coordinate 241,998,550 downwards.
TAGTGTATATATATATATATATATTACATGACTTATTTACAACACAAACTAACAGTTTACAGTTTACACCTACTTCGGGTTTCCGTTTATTATTACATTACGCCCCTAAAAGTTACAACAAAATTCTTTCCCCAACATATTATATATTTCTATGAAGGGAATTAGATTGTTTACAAAATGTTTATAATGAATATTCCATAAAAAATCTGTAGAACAAATTTCACCAAGGCTGTTTTTGAAATTTCTAAAAAAGAAATTCTATTTTTTATATTTTTTACTTTACCCAGAAATGTTTTTACTTTAGATTTTTTTAATTTTAGTATATCTAGATTTTCCTGTTATTTTTCGATCAAAATGAATATGAGGTTGGCTAGGTTTACTTCTACGGTTGAATTTATACGAATTTTCAAAAAAAGGTCTGCAAAATCGCCAAATCTGTTTGGCCATTTCCCATTTCAACATTAGGCCACTGCTAGGGTTAGAAGTAGATGACAATATAAATTTTTTATGAAACATCGGTTTTGAAAATAATGATTGATACCAAATAAATTTTTGCATTTACTTCTAAAAGTATGTATATATATATTATATATTATTATATTATATATTATTATATTATATATTATAAATTATATTATATATGTTATAATTATTATATAGTAGGGGGCAATAGCCGATTCAGAACGAGCACAGGCGCGGTGAGGAGCAAGTGAGGAGCCCCCCCCCGTCACGTGACCCATTAACCTAACTTAAACCTGGCACCTGGCGTGAGGAGCCTGAGGAGCCCCCCCCCTCCCCCCCGGACCGAAATCAGCATGTAAGTGAGGAGCCCTTGATGACGTCATTACCTGGAATCAGCATGTAGGTGAGGAGCAAGTGAGGAGCCCCCAGCTGGCAGCACGCAAGTGAGGAGCCCCTGGTGACGTCATCACCCGGAATCTGCATGTAGGTGAGGAGCAAGTGAGGAGGCCCCAGCTGGCAGCACGCAAGTGAGGAGCCCCTGGTGACGTCATCACCCGGAATCAGCATGTAGGTGAGGAGCAAGTGAGGAGCCCCCAGCTGGCAGCACGCAAGTGAGGAGCCCCTGGTGACGTCATCATCCGGAATCAGCATGTAGGTGAGGAGCAAGTGAGGAGGCCCCAGCTGGCAGCACGCAAGTGAGGAGCCCCTGGTGACGTCATCACCCGGAATCAGCATGTAGGTGAGGAGCAAGTGAGGAGCCCCCAGCTGGCAGCACGCAAGTGAGGAGCCCCTGGTGACGTCATCACCCGGAATCAGCATGTAGGTGAGGAGCAAGTGAGGAGCCCCCAGCTGGCAGCACGCAAGTGAGGAGCCCCTGGTGACGTCATCACCCGGAATCAGCATGTAGGTGAGGAGCAAGTGAGGAGCCCCCAGCTGGCAGCACACAAGTGAGGAGCCCCAACTGACAGCGCGCTAGTGAGGAGCCCCCCCCATGAAGTCATCACCTGGAATCAGCATGTAGGTGAGGAGCAAGTGAGGAGCCCTCGGCTGGCAGCACGCAAGTGAGGAGCCCCGACCCCGGTGACGTCATCACCCGGAATCAGCATGTAGGTGAGGAGCAAGTGAGGAGCCCTCGGCTGGCAGCACACAAGTGAGGTGCCCTCGGCTCGCAGCCCGCAAGTGAGGAGCCCCCTCCTTGAATGTTTCTCATTATAGGTTAGGGGGAGATTTTCGCTCCCCCATACTTCAGGAATTGTTTTGCGATATTTTTCTCTAAAATGTACTCTGATTGCTTCTTTAGGGTTAGCGTAGCCCAATATTGTAGCTACATCCTTAGCTTTGAACCATGGATTATCGCTGCTGTCAAACAGTACAGACAAAGGCTGATCATTAAACACATAGGCGGTTAAGTGGTTCATTTTATAGGTTAGGTCAAAACGTCGGGTGAACACTCTGACAGAACGTCACACAGCAACACTATTAGAGCAACACTGAGTTAAGCCTGTAATTTTCGATACTCCTGTTGCTTTATCAATCCACATGTTTTCCACTTTATCAACTACTTGTTTAACACTTTGGTGCATTTCACCATCTTTGTCCAAAAATAAACTGCACATGAACACCATATCTGTACCATCATACATTTCCATTTTCAATAAAATTTATCCTTTGTTTCCCGGGTTTTGAACAGCAAAAGTATTCCCATCCTCCATCCATGACACTATGAGACAATCATCTGTTGGTTTTGGCATCCATCCTGGTTTCTTGGTTTCCACTTCGATGGGAGTTGGCCTCCTTCGTCTCTTGCAGGCAGTGATCGGTTTTACAGATGACGTCTGAGGTGATGCCAATGTCTGATCACTAGCATTATTGTTAATAACCTCAATCTCCTGAATAAACGATTTGATATAGTCGTCCGCAGAATCGTAAGCGTCCATGTTCACGTCCTTACCGTGTGACTCCAACCGTACTACGGACTGGTGGTGCGTCTGCTCACCCTTGAAGTAAACTGTATGCACTCGCTGTGACACATCTTGTTACAATAGGTTAGATGTTTGATTTTTTCACCCAACATCAGTTCCAACGGTCTGCGGAATCTCATTTCATCTATTGCGATTTGAGTCCACGTTAATTGTTGTACATCCTCACAGGGCTCGTAAGTGTACTGTGTATTTAGCTCCTCGTTAAATTTAACAGTCTGTTTTGTTTTCTTCATAGTTATATTCTTTCACATGATATTCAATATTTTTGTTTTCTTCATAAGTATGCTGTTTCATATGATATTTTCTCTCAAACACATCTCTCGTTCTATCCAACACTAACTTGATTGCGAGCCTTTCTTGGATGTTGTTACGTTTATAACGTATTTTGTTCATTGATATGGTGATTACTTTTCTTGCGTCATCCGCACTGGTCATCTTTGGAGCACGTATCGACTGTTACTACCTGACTAGCGTCGAAGGTTCTGAAACGTGTCCACAAGCGCAGACCTATGCATTGTCAAAGATATGTTCAACTATATTAATGAAATTGTGCGAGGTTAGGATGTTGTTGTATCTGCAGTCAATGTGCATGCCGTAACTCTTCATAACTTCTTTAGCCTTATTCACTATGTTTATGCCGTTGGGGACATTTTCTCTACAGTAGCACATTGTAAATCCTTCTTCCTTTGCTTTTTTCAAGGCTTGTTTGAAATTCCTCTTCTGTGTTCGAATGCACTTGTATTCACAAACTCCGTACTGCTCTAGAAGGGTTTCCCTAATCATCACACAAAATATATGCTTCAGATTTACATCTTCAGGCAACACTGCCACTTTAGGTGTCTGTTCGATCAGCGTTTGATTCATGGATTGGTTTTCCATACACAATATATCATTTGTAGTTTTAAACTCGGAATTTGTTTGATCTAGCTTTCGGTTATTTGTTAGCGACTTTGTAAGTGATTGCAGCAGCCATTGGTTCTCGTTTATAAGTCTGTACTGACCATTTTTTCTAATGGATGGCAAAACTTCTTCAAAGATCCAATCTTGAAACTTCTCGGCAATGTGCATTTTAGATTTCATAAGTAACGAATATAATCCCGGCTCGTTAAGAAAGATTGAATGTTTCTCATTATAGGTTAGGGGGAGATTTTCGCTCCCCCATACTTCAGGAATTGTTTTGCGATATTTTTCTCTAACATGTACTCTGATTGCTTCTTTAGGGTTAGCGTAGCCCAATATTGTAGCTACATCCTTAGCTTTGAACCATGGATTATCGCTGCTGTCAAACAGTACAGACAAAGGCTGATCATTAAACACATAGGCGGTTAAGTGGTTCATTTTATAGGTTAGATCAAAACGTCGGGTGAACACTCTGACAGAACGTCTCACAGCAACACTATTACACAAACACACACTTCAAACTCCTGAACAAGAATGAGCCGGTGGGTGTTTGACAACTGGCGTTCTGTTGATTTAATTACTAGGAGTGGAGGAGTGGAGGAGGAGTGGAGGGACAGCGGAGTGGAGGAGGAGTGGAGGGGCAGCGGAGTGGAGGAGGAGTGGAGGGGTGGTGAGGCTGGAAATGTACCTCGAGGAACACGCTCATTCGTATTATTACGTTAGTTATTTTTTTTTACAATAGTGTACATTAAGGAAAAGTAGGAAAGGGAAGGATCGAATTACTTCGTTTATTTCATTTATTTTTTCGTCTTTTTCCGCTTTTCAGGGATGGCGACAGCGGTGGTGGAAACGCAACGATCCACGATCTTCCTCCAGGCGGGCAGCGGACTGACGGTCCTGACGATTCCGTTGAATCTAGGCTCTCCCGTCTCGCTGTTGACCAACCATAGGTTCTGCAGCCTAGTCAGCAGATCCGTCAGAATCATGCAGATCTCGTCGTCCCGCCGCTCGTCCAAATACAGGCCGCAGGTCCAAGTCGAGCGACCTCCTTGGAAAACGTTCATCTTCAACAGTACGTTACCGCTGTTGCTGGGGTTCTTCACAGTATACTGACATCCACCAGCAGACCAGCACAGTGATGGGGAATCGATAGGCACTTCCTTCCTCTTTACAGTCCACCCATCGGGCTTCTTCTTTGACGCGCATCCCTGCTGTTGCTGTACTGACGGTATGTTAGCGTTCTCGCCCATTGCGTCCAGCTCCTCTAGGAAAGAGCGGATCGTTTCGTCCACGTTTACTACGTCGGTACCGCTTCCGTTCATGGTGACGTCTCGAACAACACTGAGGTCGCGTGCGTGCGGCCGAGCCTCGGTTTTATACCTGTGTCACGCGCGCACTCCAGCGAACCTTCTAGAAGCTTCTAGAAGCGCGGGAGATTGCCTATTGCGCAATAAGCTGGGGATTTTCCATATCCGGGAGAAGCTTCTAGAAGCTCGCTAATGAGTGAACAGGTCCGAGTGGTAAACAGTTCTCGGAATACGTCATCACTACTGGTTCCAGGAAAACTATGACGTCATCGCGGTTGTGCGGTAAACAGCCGAGATCCCATAAGGAAAACGCGGTTATAAATTAATAGCGGTCTTGTTTGATGGCGGATCTATGGGGTTATTTCGTCATTCGCTTCCTCTGGGATAGGCCTACACTCTGGAAAAAAGTCCTGTGGGATGGTTTACTTAGACCGCTGCCTGACATATGGTGAAGTTTCATCAAAATCGGTCGGTAAACAGCTGAGATCCTATAAGGAAAACACGTTTACAAATTAATAACGGGCCCGTTTAACGGCGGATTTTCAATTTTCTTTAAGGGATGGTTTACTTAGACCACTGCCCGTCAAACACCCACGGGCTCATTCTTGTTCGGGAGTTTGAAGTGTGTGTTTGTGTAATAGTGTTGCTGTGTGACGTTCTGTCAGAGTGTTCACCCGACGTTTTGACCTAACCTATAAAATGAACCACTTAACCGCCTATGTGTTTAATGATCAGCCTTTGTCTGTACTGTTTGACAGCAGCGATAATCCATGGTTCAAAGCTAAGGATGTAGCTACAATATTGGGCTACGCTAACCCTAAAGAAGCAATCAGAGTACATGTTAGAGAAAAATATCGCAAAACAATTCCTGAAGTATGGGGGAGCGAAAATCTCCCCCTAACCTATAATGAGAAACATTCAAGGGGGGGGCTCCTCACTTGCGGGCTGCGAGCCGAGGGCTCCTCACTTGTGTGCTGCCAGCCGAGGGCTCCTCACTTGCTCCTCACCTACATGCTGATTCCGGGTGATGACGTCACCGGGGTCGGGGCTCCTCACTTGCGTGCTGCCAGCCGGGGGCTCCTCACTTGCGTGCTGCCAGCCGAGGGCTCCTCACTTGCTCCTCACCTACATGCTGATTCCAGGTGATGACTTCCCGGGGGGGGGGCTCCTCACTAGCGTGCTGTCAGTTGGGGCTCCTCACTTGTGTGCTGCCAGCTGGGGGCTCCTCACTTGCTCCTCACCTACATGCTGATTCCGGGTGATGACGTCACCAGGGGCTCCTCACTTGCGTGCTGCCAGCTGGGGGCTCCTCACTTGCTCCTCACCTACATGCTGATTCCGGGTGATGACGTCACCAGGGGCTCCTCACTTGCGTGCTGCCAGCTGGGGGCTCCTCACTTGCTCCTCACCTACATGCTGATTCCGGGTGATGACGTCACCAGGGGCTCCTCACTTGCGTGCTGCCAGCTAGGGCCTCCTCACTTGCTCCTCACCTACATGCTGATTCCGGGTGATGACGTCACCAGGGGCTCCTCACTAGCGTGCTGCCAGCTGGGGGCTCCTCACCTACATGCTGATTCCGGGTGATGACGTCACCAGGGGCTCCTCACTTGCGTGCTGCCAGCTGGGGCCTCCTCACTTGCTCCTCACCTACATGCTGATTCCGGGTGATGACGTCACCAGGGGCTCCTCACTTGCGTGCTGCCAGCTGGGGGCTCCTCACTTGCTCCTCACCTACATGCTGATTCCAGGTAATGACGTCATCGGGGGCTCCTCACTTACATGCTGATTTCGGTCCGGGGGGGGGTGGCTCCTCAGGCTCCTCACGCCAGGTGCCAGGTTTAAGTTAGGTTAATGGGTCACGTGACGGGGGGGGGGCTCCTCACTTGCTCCTCACCGCGCCTGTGCTGGTTCTGAATCGGCTATTGCCCCCTACTTTATATATGTATATATATATATTATAATTATACCAATTTATAAATATACATGATATGTTCATGTTTGTGTCTAATCTTTTTACTGTAATACTATTTTATTTAAAACTAGAATTTGTCTTTTTCACAGGTTTGTAAATAAACTGACGCAAACGTATTAGTCTCTTGCCAAATTGTTAAAACAAACAAACGTTTTCCGAGTGAAGCTACTTGAAGTTGAAGTAATGAGAGATTATTTTTAGGTTTTTAATTTTAGTAAGTTTTTGCACGATTGAAATGTAATTAATATCTTACTTTGATGTCTGATCATTAATCATATCATGTTTAACTTACTTGTAAACATTACTTAAATTGCAGGTAATCGGAAAAGGAAAAACAGTTGTAGGCTCATACATAACATATGCATAATATTCCATTATTAAACTCAAAAATATAGAATAAAGTTTTACTTTGAGGTGAAATACTGTTATTCCTATACAACATTTCTACCTCACTAGTTAGTTGCAGAGTCAGCTGGCGCCAAACCCAAAAGTTACTTCAAGTTGCTCGGTGCCCAATGACCTGAACGCAACTTTTGTTTCGACCTATAATTTCCTTCCTCGGTTTTACACCCAGAAAATACATTCCCAAGTTATTTTCAGCCAATTATAATCACAGTCTTCTTTGAAACCCAGAAAAAACCATATTCATTGACGATTGCAGTTTTTATTTGAAGTTGATTAAAGAGGAGTTGTATATTGTCATATTTAAAAATGATTACTTAGATCAAATACATTGAACATTAAACTGATACACTGTATAAAACCTACATACCTAAACATACGTTATAAGGCATAAAAGTATTTCCTTTAACTTCACCACAGCAGACAGTAGATGTCACAATGGACGTGTTTTACTTGTCAGTTTACCTCGAGAAGGGATTTGATGAATGTTTGTAGATGGGAGAATGTTCCGCCATTTTCTGAATACTAAACGATTATGTTATTTCGTGAAAACTAATCCCGTTGAAAGATTTACTTTTAAACAAGTATTCACTTATGCCACTAACATACTGAGAAATTTATGTACATTTAAACTTTGCTAATGAATCGCAAATGTTATGCAAAATTAGCTTCTTTATAATACGGGAATTTGATTTATATGTGATGTTCATAAACACGTTTTAATATTTACTAAGCTCAAAGAGGAATACCTTTTTGCAACGTATAATAAAACGTGTTAACACTGGAGATGAGTAAGTCTGTATGTGTTTAAAAATGTTATACAGCACTTAAAATATATATAACTTAAAATAGGATAAATATACATCAAAGATGGTAAGCTTCCCAATTGTGATTGGTCGTCACAACAACGCGCCACTTGTCTTTGGGTTGTTGATTAGTGATACTTTCTAGAGAGGTTTATTAGTGGGGGTCTCATCTGTAATAGGCTAACCTTTGAAGAAGACACACACATACATGATGTACCGCTGCGATATTTGTGGAGATTCGTTTAAAGATGAATGGCTTTTAAACATTCATAAAGAAGTACAACATAACAACAATAACATGGGAATTGAACAAAATGAAGAAGAAGAATTGGAAACAATAGATCACATGCTAGCCCAACATCAAATTTCAAGACCAAGTGTTATTAATTATGCGCCTGGACCAATAGTAAATGTGGAACTACACGCCCGAGCACTTCCAGGTAATGTAGTAACTCATTTTAAAATTGACAATGCACAACTACAACTAGACAAATTCGTAAGTAAAGCAAAAGGGTTAGTGCGCAAAACTTTGGAAAATGAACTAAAAAGATTAAACTTTATCAAATTCGGACTGTTACTGGATGCAGTGTTTACTAACATTCAAAATGAAACATCACCAAGAGGATTCTTGACAAAAAACCGGACCATCATGTTTGCATCAGACATTGAGTCTATAGTAAATGAATGTTTTGATGAACTTCTAACAAAACTACAAGAACATGAAGGAAGAGGTTCTGGATGGAGTTTATTAAACATAACCGGTCTTGACGTAAGAGTACATAAACACGGGTATGGTATAAGAGGAAGTAGCTACATTCCTCTACCAGAAAAAATTAAAAATACCATATCCTGTATTAACGTACAAAATGAAGATACTGAATGTTTTAAATATGCAATGTTGGTAAAATATGTAAAAACTCATAAGGAAAGACCAAGTAGAGAATATGAAGAAGTTCAACATAGATACAACTTTCAGGGAATGAGTTACCCTGTTGCAATTAAAGATGTATCCAAATTTGAAAAGCAAAATCCTACAGCTTCTGTCAACATTTTTGGTTTAGATTCATCAAACAATGCGTATCCTTTGCGTATAACACCAAATGAACGCATAAATCATACAGATCTGCTATTGATCACTAAAGGAGATATATCACACTATGTATATATTAACAAATTTGAAGCTCTTGTTTCAAAACAAGTATCAAAACGTAACGGAGAAAACACCACTTGTAAAAGATGTTTTTGTCATGTAAACAAACCATTAGGAAAGGGAGGTTCGGAATGGTTATTAGAACATCAGAGGTTATGTAGTGGAAACTATGAGGTAAGAATTAAATTGCCACCTCTTAGCAGAGCACAAGTAAAATTTGATAAAGTAATTCAACAATACCGTATTCCAGTTGTTGTGTATGCTGATTTCGAATCAACATTACTTCCACTTGAACTCCAAGAAGAGGAAGTTACAAGAAGAAGCAGATATCAGCTGCATACACCAAACAGTTATTGTTATATTATTAAATCCACACTTTCTGAAGAACATCTCCAAAAATACGAATTATCGTCTACGCCGAAAATTTATCGTGGTGAAGAAGCAGTTCGATACTTTGTTGATGAATTGTATAATATAGCTGGAAAAGTGGAAGAAATGTATCGAAACGTGTTACCAATGGCCCCAATGGAAGAAGATGAACTACAACAACATGCTTCGGCAACAACATGATATTTGTGTAATAACACATTAGTAGTGTGCATTTGAGGCTGCTGGGGCGGAAGTGACGTCATCCGGTCACGTGACCGGATGCGCTGAGTCATTAAATACGTCATCTGAGCCTCAGCCAGTGACGTAGGCGGTTTTGTGACGTAATGAGGGAAAGGTTAAAGTTCAAGGTCACTGGGAGGTAATTTTAAAAAAGTACTACCTCGCACGCGTAAAATCCGATTGTGATTCGATAGTTTTCATTCGATAAAAATATCGAATGAAAATATCGAATGAAGCAATCGAATGATACGAGTGCGAGGTAGTACTATTTCATTTAACTTTATTTTTTACTTTTCTTTTTATTTACAATAAGTTATGTTTACAATAATGTATGTTTACAATAGTTCCCCGTTGTTTGTCGTCATCGATGTTGTTGATCCGGACGAGTTGCGGCCATCACTTCGCTTTCTGATGAAACACGGTAGATACTTCGATTCCTGCGCAGAGTCCATGTTGTTTTTTGATGCGTAAAGTTCCAAAGATAAATCGTAGCCGGACGCAATTAGAAGTCTTAACTCTTCATTAAAAACCTCGAGGTCTTGGAAAGTCGCCAGATGAATAGAGTCATAATGAATACACCTAATTTTGATGGACATTTCAACAGAGAGCTCGATGTACACTGGTCAAGAGCCGGAGGTGTACTGACTATTCGCTAGCTAGCGTTTTGGTATCAAACAAAATGGTAGGGGTAAAAGTGTGGTGGGGCGGAGCAGATGGCGGACGGCAGATGGCAGGTGGCAGGTGGCAGCTGGTACGAGGCAGATGGTTGCTACTACATCCACCATCATTAGTCAAACCCTATTAGGGATGACATTATTGCTTCTGCATCAGAAGAAATTGTGCTAGAAACTTCATGTACTTGTATTTCATCATTTGTATTGTCAGCTTGCTCAATATTAAAAGAAGAACATGTGGAAGAAACAGTAGTGCCTTGTATTTGCGAATCCATGTGAACTATGCAAGAGCCGCAGGTATACTGAAGTGATACAAGCATGTAGGATAGGCACTCGCCTTTACCCCCCACCACACCAGTTTCCCCCACCAAGTTTTCACATCGCACAATAACTACGGGACATGCATTAGTTAGGGTCTAGCTCTGACTCTGTGAGGATCGGAGCTCCGTAACTGAAAACATTAACAATTCTTGCTCGACACTGTTTTTGCGCAATCATAACAGTCACTGTGATCTAATTTATTGCATGTACTCATATGATGCATCTTGCGTAGCAGACAACTTGCTAAGAATGTTTCAGCCTGGAGTATTCTACGGCGAAATCGCTCACAATCCACTAACAGCGTAGACCTTCTATCTTCACAGTCGGAGAAGTAGAAGGTGGTGGCAGGCGGACTGTTGAAGGACACCTTCGTCATATTTCTGTAAAACTGTGACATCTTTAGAATAACACAAACTCTATAGGTAGATGTTAATCCTGCAAGAGCTGAAAGTATAATGATATAGCGCTAGCGTGTATGATACCCACCCGACCTACCCGCACCACAACGTTACCTCGGTATACTTTAAACTATAAATAACTTGTCGTAGTTTAATCCATAAACAAAGTATTTATTTATGTCAGGCCTTGAAAGTGTTGTTTTCGCGCTATTTCTTCCCTACTCTCAGTCGGATCTGAATTCTATTCGCACCATCTTGTTCGTCTAATTAACCCGCGTAATTTGAGTACCCACTCGCTATACTTTAACTCAATAATAAAGAAGTAATTAATATGTAACCTCGAAAACATTGGGTTTTTCGCTATTTCTGCTATACCGTTGGTCGGATCTGAATTCGGTTTGCACCATCTTGTTCGTCTGATTATTCCGCGTAATTTGAGTACCCACTCGCTGTACTTTAACCCAATAATAAAGAAGTTATTAGTATGTAACCTTGAAAACATTGGTTTTTTCGCTATGTCTGCTATACCGTTGATCGGATCTGAATTCTGCTTGCACCATCTTGTTTGTCTGATCAATTCGCGTAATTTGAGTACCCACATGACATACTTTGGACAAACCTTGTACTTTTTTCACTTCTGCTGCTATACCCTTGGGTGGATCAAAATTCTGTTTGCACCTCCTTGTTCGTCTGATCAATTCGCGTAATTTGAGTACCCACATGACATACTTTGGAAAAACTTTGTACCCCCCCCAACATGGGTCATGTTCAAGGTCAAGGTCAAGTTCAAGGACCTTGGGACTTAGAAATTTTCACAAAGTGGACTGTACTCAAACCGGAGACTAACAAAATCTCCTGCCTATGTACAGGCCAAGTCCCTAACTTGAAATGCTTAGGGTGGTCCTGAAAAGGACCGTTTGTGGAGGGAGGGTGGGATGGTAAGGGATTTTACTTTACAGTCCACTTCACTCTACTCTCTTCTTTAACCAAGGACAAGGTCTGCTTGTATGACACTTCTGGTGGTGCCGGAATTGATCGTGGCAATTCCACCTCAAAGAGAACTTCACCGCCAGTTAAGTAGTAGGTGCTTCCGTTCTTCAGCACCGCTCTGTACGGGAAGTTTCTTCTCAAATGTCTGAATTTCGTTTTGGTAACTTCAATGGGAGATACCAATTCGTCTTCCGTCAAGGTCTTCATCTTCTGCAACACGTGCAGATGATCCCGTGTGGCAGAGTGTCGTTCCGTTGTTGATGAAGAAGTCGAACCAGAAGAACCTTGTTTGTAGTAAAGAGGGTGGTTTTTAAAATCCCTCTTTAGCCTCATTCTGAGGGAAGAAGGTTGTTTAAATCCGCTTGTCTTTGGAGCCGTCTTCTTCAAGGATTCCTTAATCCTTTTCAGCTTCTCGTTGGTTATCGGCGAAGTCATTTTGTAAGAAGAGAGAGAGCGAGAGCTGTGAAGTGTACCAGTCAATGGTTGAAGCTGGAATGAGGTGACGGAAGGAGTAAATCGAGTCGCGTTAGAAAGCTGAGTCTCCTTCAAACGTTGCAGTTTCTCGGGTGTGATGGGAGAAGACATAGCGCAGAGTGTATACAGTTCGCAAGGCAAAGCTGGAATGAGGTACCAGACGGAGCAAAGCGGGTCGTCAAGTGTAACCGTGACATTTCCATATACGGGTAGAAAGCTAAAGACCGGTCTACATCCTGTTCCCCTTCCACCGTGACGACACCCCCCCCCCTTGACGTCACGGGGAGGAGCCCCCCCTTGACGTAACCCCCCCCCGATTTGGGTCATGTTCAAGGTCACCCCCCCCCTTCGACCTCCCCCCTTCCGCTTCGGTGACGTCACTTTGCCTTTATAAGCGGGAGCAGTCCGCAGTCTCGTCGCAGTAGCTTGCCGCCCGTTGTTTGGATATACGTCCCAGTGGGTTGCACTCTGCTGCAGCGTAGGTCTGTTAAGTGTGCGTTGGGCCCGACGCGCAATTAAGAGATCCGCGCCCTTGCATGTTTAGTTAGTTTGTTTAAGCATGTTAGATAACGCTTGTAGTTTGCTGCTAGGTAATGTAGTTAGTCTAATATATATGTTAGTGTGTGGTATTGGTTTGAAGTGTTTTATTTACTAATAACATATGTACTCCCGGCCCTACAGGTCCCTCAACAACCTTGGTCAAAACTTGGGTTCGCAGCAGCCTGACGCCGGGTGTTTGGGTCTACGTCCCACCGGGTTTCAGTGATACTGTTGACCTTTGCAAAACCGACCTCGGCTGTTTTTGTAAAAGTAACGTTAACTGATTAATTTGTTTCTTTTACATAGTTGCTGGTAAAGTCTTTATTTTCAAAGTAATGTATCTTGTTTCTCATCCTTTTCCTAAACCCCTGACAATAAGGTTCGGCCCTGAAAACCGGCCTTGTCAATAAGATCAATACGGCCATGCAAACCGGTTGACACCACCTATCTCACCCATGAGAAACGTTTGTGAAATATAAAATCAGTCTCTTGTTTAAAATCAGTCTCTTGTTTGTTGTCTTTTGTCCCCTTCCCCAATACAGAGCGGGGAATAGAGCAGTATGTTATGCTCTATTCCCCGCTTTGGCATTATGTCAGATGACCTTGACCTACTGACGGGACTTAGAAAAACCGTCGTTTGATCAAATATTGGAAGAAATGTGGACTTAGAGATATTTCATGCGGACAAGGTTGACACAAAAATGTTGTATTAAAAATAAAAACTGGAGGGGGAAATGTTTTATATACTGCAACAGCGTGGTAAAAATCATCATATCGCTATGGAAGCTGTAGGTGTAAACACTTGGCTTGTTCCTTCCGAGCTTGCTATTTCAGAAGCCTTTCTGTCCATCCTTACTTATGAGTTCCGAGGCATTAAATTAAAAGTAAAGATAGAGCTGAGACCGTTGCATAGAAATGATATGCATTGTATTTTGGTGGAATGGGAATCGCCCTCCGGCATTAATCTTTTCCATTTTATCAAAAGATCGTGCAAGGAGTTTTATGTAAAACGGATAATAGTCTCCCTTGTTTAAACGTAGTACAGCTTGCTTCCAAAGTAAAATGGCAAAGGTAACACCTTTGCTATTTTACAAAATATTTTAACGTGTCCTTGACCCAGTTACCGGACTTGGAGCAATTCAGAGTATGCGATACAGTGTTGGAACAAACTACTGTCGAAGTCCTTGCCCCCCCATGATATATTCCTATAAAAGCGGGAGCAGCCCGCAGAGGGTTCGCAGTCGCAGGCCGACAGCCTAGCTAGCTGTTTGCCCGCGCTGTCCGCAATAGTATCTCTAGTATAGAGTTGGTACCACTGTATATTAGAGATGCTACCTTAGCTTAAGGCATGTCTGTTTATTATTAAGCATGTTAGAATAACTCTTGTAGTTTGCTGCTAGTAAATGTAGTTAGTTTAACTGTAGTTAGTTTGGTGTTGGTTTTAAAGTGTCTTTGAAGTGTTTTTATTTACTAATGAAATATGTACTTTTCTTTCACGCTTTAAAACCGATCTTGGTCAAAACTTTGGTTCGCAGTTGCCTGGCGCCCGTTACTGACCAACGTCCGACTGGGTTTCAGGATGTTGTAGACCTTTGTAAAACCGACCTTGGTTGGTATGTCCTTTTCTTACACGCTATAACTAACCTTGGTCAAAACTTTGGTTCACAGTTGCCTGGCACCCGTTACTGACCAACGTCCGACTGGGTTTCAGGATGCTGTTGACCTTTGTAAAACCGACCTTGGTTGGTCTTTGTAAAATTAACTTTAACTGATCAGTATGTTTCTCATCCTTTTCCTAACCCCTTACAAAAAGGTATGGCACGAAAACCGACCTTTGTCAATATGGCACGAAAACCGATTGACGTTACCCATCTTACCCTCGAGAAACTTTTGAAAATACTCCCTGCAAACCATTTGTAACTTCCTTTTGTTTGGATAAATTAATAAAAGGTTCTGTTATCAGGTTTATTGCCTATAACTGTGACCTTTCTTCAAAATTCACTTCCCTAATACAGAGCGGGGAATAGAGCAGTTTGTGGTCCAAGTGGGAATCACTTACTGCTCTATTCCCTGTTTTGGCAACATGCTCAGATGACCTTGACCCACTTCGGGACTTAGAAAATCTTTGTTTGGTAAGATATTGGAAGATGTATTTATTTCTTACAACAAAACACCCCCCCCCCTACTCAAGGTCAGAACCATTTGGGTGGGGGCTCAACTGGTTTGGCTGACTCGGGTATAAAAGAAGTTCCCCATCACTGGTAAAATCATTCTGCTGCTTGTGCTTGCTCACACAGGATCATGGCGCATATCAGAAAACACACCAAACCGATGAAATTTAACGTGAAGAAAACGCCGCTGGTTTTACCCACTACCTCTTCAGCATCAACTTCTTCTGCCCCGTCTATACTCCGCCAGGTTATATCATCGCCTCCTTCTACATCATCCTTCGGCCCTTCAGATATACTCCGCCAGTCATTATTATTATCTTTAATTCTTCCGGAGAAGATGACTGATTCACCGCACGATTCTACATCAAAGTATTCGCAGTCTTCTCCATCAAAGTTTTCGCCATCTTCTCCATCAAAGTCTTCGCCATCTTCCCCATCACCAAGGTCAAGGTCTTCTTCTTCATCGAGTTCGAGGTCATCTTGTTCATCACCAAGGTCAAGATCTTCTTCTTCATCTTCATCGATTTCGAGGTCATCTTGTTCATCATCAAGCTCAGGGTCTTCATCGACATCGAGCTCAAAGATATCTACAACACCCACCAAGCCTTTAACTACTGGACCAAAAATCATTTCTCCAATCGTCACTCCACCTTCTACAAGTCTTCGTCCTTCAGTAATTTGCACAAGTATTAACCGTCCTTCAGAAAGATTTAATGAGCTAAAATCGTTGAGGAGGAAGTGTATGCTTCCTGCACAACAATGTGGTTATGTATTTAAAAAAGGTGCAAAGAAAGGTCAACGTTGTGCTAAATCCTGTGTCTTAAATGAGGAAGTGTGCGGTTCTCATTTAAAACACAATGCTAACGTTTCTCTTTCTTCACCACACCTAACAGTGAAACCATCCAAGATTCGGATTAATAGGCTTATTAAAAATAAACAATACTACTTTGTTAAAACAATGGGCTTTGCAAAAGTACTTTTAAAGTGTGGAGATCAACGCTACATTTTAAAATTACCTAGAGGCATGTTTCATCCTCCACGCCTAACCAAAAAAGACTATTTAATCCGAGTTGATTCGGGGACCACTGTGTGGAAAACATTACAGTAAAAAACAAAAAAAAACGTTCAAACAGTTTTTCTAAATTAAAAATTAAAGTTTTTTCCAAATTAAAAAAAAGTGTGGACAACCTATTTACATTTTGTAGCATATGCTGCAGAGTGTAAATAGTTTGCCCACACTTTTTTTACAATGATACAACGACCTTGACCTAGATAACAGACTTTAAGGTGACCTTGACCCACTTACAGAACTTTATACACTGTTAGTATTAAATTGTTCATATATTGTTACAATAATACCCCTTCCCTATCACTAATTACCCCCACCACTTAAATCGGGGGGTATAAAAAGAGGTTTTTCATCATTGCTTATCTCATTCTGCTACTTGTGTTAGCACTAGGATATATAGCAGCTATGTCACCAAAGGATAATATATTTCCTTCTGCAAAATCAATCGTGGGAATTATAAAACATATTGTGATTGAAAGGAGGATGAAAATGAAGACGAATTGGAAGATGTTGAATTATTAAGTGATATGGATGCAATGGAAGATCTTGAATTATTAAGTGATATGGACAGTGATGATCTTGAAGCAGGATATATGGAACAAATTGAACCGTTAAGTGACGTGGAATCTGAAACCTATAGAATCTATCAGCATCTTCTCTATTCTGAAGAAATACATGATGAAAGCCCAACCACTAGTAGTAGTTTGGATGGGTTATTTTTAGATAGCGCACGAGGGGTATGTCATATTCGTCGACGACTATTTCTTTCCGATGCTTCTGATACAACTGATTCCGATTCATCAAATGAGTCTGATTAAGTGTTGTTTTTTCTTGTCAACTGTCAAACTTTAAATACAGAGCGGGGAATAGATCAGTTTGTAGTCAAAGTGAGAACTACTTACTGCTCTATTCCCCGTTTTGGTAATATCGTTGTATAACCTTGACCCACTTACAAGACAGAAAATATGTACCAGCATTCAATCCCTTTTTGTTTTGAAAAAGTGGGGGTAACTTATACATTTAATGGTGGGGGAACGTCTATTTAATGTCGATGCAACAGTGTATATTTTTCATATCGGCATTATGAACCCACCAGCAAACTCCGTTTGTTACAGCTTTCCCCTCATCGATATCGATGATGTGATAAAACTTACATCAATAACAAAACGGTTTGAAATGGAAAGGCGACTAATAAAAGTCGACGTAATTCCACAAGATCTTCGTTCGGCAATATTGACCATCGAATATGTTAAAGATGAATCTACAACTGAAGATCCCTATTGTTTTATGAAATTTTTAGTTGATCGAGATGCAATGTGTACAATCCGATTTCACATCCGAGTTTAAAATATATTAAATTTTCCTGTTAGAGAAAATTGTCCTTGTTAAATACAAAGCGGGGAATAGATCAGTTTATGGTTTAAAATGAAATCATTTACTGCTCTATTCCCCGTTTTGGCAAATATGCTCAATGTCCTTGACCCAAATACAGAATTTTGTAGCCTCCAGCTACAAACTTAAACTTAACCTAAAACGTACCCCCACCACTTTTTCTAGGGTATAAATAGAGGTGCATTTGCAGTGTTTTTTCATTATTGCGTTGACCCTTGTGAAGAGCACGCCTACATTATGAATCGCTGCGATATTTGTAAAGGTTCTTTCAGAGATGAAGGGCTTTTAACCATTCATAAAGAATTGAAACATAACACCAATACAAATACAGAAGAACCAAATGAAGAAGAATTAGATTCAATCGACCAACAACTAGCAAAACATCAAGAAGAACAAAATGAAGAAGAACACAACGAAGAAAAAGAAGAAAATGAAGAAAAAGAAGAATATGAAGTTTCAAGACCGAGTGTCATTCATTATGCACAATCAACGCCATCAACATCGACTTCTACGCCTGCTATGTCTACACTTCACCATCCTTCAACATCAACACCATCGACTTCTACGCCTGCTATGTCTACACTTCACCATCCTTCATCATCAACACCATCAACATCGACTTAAACGCCTGCTATGTCTACACTTCACCGTCCTTCAACATCAACAGCTGCTATGTCTACACTTCACCGACCCTCAACATCAACAGCAGTACTACACAGCAGATGTGGAACTACACGCTCAAGCACTACCTGGTAAAGTAGTAACACATTTTAAAATTGACAACGTAAAATTACAACTTGAAAACTTTTTACATAACGCCAAAGAATTAGTAACCAAAACACTAAAGAATGAACAAAAAAGATTAAATTTTATCAAATTTGGACTGTTGCTAGATGCCATATTCACTAACATTCAAAACGAAACATCACCAAGAGGTTTCAGGACAAAAAACCGAACCATCATGGCTGCGTCAGATATTGAAAAAAATCGTAACAGAATGTTTTGAGGAACTTTTGACGAAACTACAAGAGCATGAAGGAAGAGGATCTGGATGGACTTTATTAAGTATAACAAGTCTGGATGTTAGAGTTCATAAACACGGTTATGGAATGAGAGGAAGTAGTTACATTCCTCTTCCGAAAAAAATAAGTGATACAAAATCCTGTATTAATGTGCAAAATGAAGATAACGAATGTTTTAAATATGCTATGTTGGTAAAATATGTAAACAAAGACCATCAAAAAAGACCGAGTCAAAAATATGAAGAAGTTCAACATAAGTATATTTCCAGGGAATGACATACCCTGTTGCAATTACTGATATATCAAAATTTGAAAAGCAAAATCCGTCGGCTTCAGTCAACATATTTGGTTTGGATTCGTCAAATAATGTGTATCCCTTGCGCATAACATCGAATGAGCGCAACAATCATACTGACTTGTTATTAATCAATAAAGGAGAGATATCTCATTACGTGTATGTAAAAGATTTTGAAGGGCTCGTATGTAAACAGTTAACAAAACATAAAAGGAAAATCACAACATGTAAGAGATGCTTTTGCCATGTGAACAAACCATTATGAAGAGGAGGTTCAGAATGGTTATTAGAACACCAAAGGTTATGTGGTGGAAACTATGAGGTTAGAATTAAATTGCCACATCCTAGCAGATCATACGTACAATTTGACAAAGTAAATCAACAATACCCTATTCCATTTGTTGTGTACGCGGATTTCGAAGCATCTTTACTTCCAATTGAATAAGAAGAAGAGGATATCGCAAAAAGAAGCAAATATCAAAAACACGCACCAAACAGTTATTCTATACTAACAAAATCCACGCTGTCTGAAGAACATCTTCAAGAATTTGGACTATCATCTGCTCCGAAGTTTTATCGCGGTGAACAAGCAGCGAAACACTTTGTAGACGATTTGTATTACATTGTCTCTAAGGTGGAAGAACTCTACAAAATTAAAATACCGATGCTACCTATGGAAGAACATCAACTTCAACATCACAATCTGGATACAACATGTTATCTGTGTAATAACATATTTACACCAGATAACGTTAAAGTTCGTGATCACGACCATCTTACAGGAGTCTACAGAGGAGCAGCCTGTAACGCTTGCAACTTGAATTACAAACTTCCATCTTTTATACCCGTTGTTCTACATAACCTTAGTGGATATGACTCTCACTTTATAATTCCCGAATTGGGAAGAGATGATGGGGCAATAGATGTTTTGGCAACAACAATGGAAAAATTTATAAGCTTCTCTAAAAAGGTTGGCAAAATAAAACTTAGGTTTATTGATTCGTTTAGATTTATGCCTTCTAGCCTAATGAAATTAACTGAGAATTTAAAAAGAGAAGATCTGATAGAAACAAGCGAAATTGTAGCCAGTAGTAAAATGGATCTGGTTCTTCGAAAAGGGGTCTTCCCCTACGATTACATCGATGGACTGCATAGATTTAATGAAACATCACTTCCTCCACCAGAACGATTTAACAACAAACTTAATGATTCGGAAATTTCACTTGAAGATTATCAACATGCATGTCGAGTATGGAACGAGTTGGATATGAAGACTTTAGGAGAATACTCAGACTTTTATGTAAAACTTGACGTGACTCTTCTCTGCGATGTTATGGAAGAATTCCGAAGAACCTGTTTTGCAGCATACGTTTTGGACCCTCTACATTCGTATACATCTCCAGGACTAGCTTGGCAAGCAATGCTGAAAGAAACATAATGCAAACTCCAGCTGTTAACAGATATAGATATGGTTTTAATGGTTGAGTCGGGTGTTAGAGGTGGATTAACTCAAAGCGTGACAAGACATGTTAAAGCCAACAACAAATATTTACCTGACCATGATAGAGAGAAACCTTCAACGTACTTGGGATATTTCGACGCAAATAATCTGTATGGATGGGCCATGTCGAACCCACTTCCATTTGACAACTTTAAATGGGTTGATCCCGACTGTATTGGCGATATATCACAAATTCCAAAACATGGAGATACCGGATATATTTTGGATTGCGACTTTGAATATCCAGAACATTTACACGATCTTCATTATGACCTTCCACTCCTTGCAAGAACAGGAATTTCACCAACTGGAAAACACCCCAAATTAATGATGACCCTTAACAATAAACAACGATACGTAGCTCACTATTGGGTTGTTCAACAAGCTATCGAATTAGGTTTACGTCTTACTAAAATTAATAGAGCTGTGGAATTTTCCCAATCGTGCTGTTTGAAACCGTACATAGACTCGAATACTACCAGAAGAGCAGCCGCTACATCAGCCTTTCAAAAAGACTTTTTTAAATTGATGAACAATGCAATATTCGGTAAAACATTGGAAAACAAAAGAAGACATAAAAATGTTAAACTTGTTACAGATCCAAACAAACTACAGAAACTTGTACAACAGCCAAATTTTGGAACATCTATAATTTTTAACGAAAATATTGTAGCTGTATCTATGAAGAAAACAAGTGTGAAGATGGATCGTCCTTTGTATATAGGTATGTCAATCCTGGATATCTCCAAGACTCATATGTACGATTTTCATTATAAAAAGATGGTCACCTTTTATGGACGAGAAAACATCGGCATCTCCTACATGGATACAGACGCTTTTATATATTGGATAATTACTAACGATATGTATGAAGACCTTCGGACATTTGATTACAAAAACGATTTTGACTTTTCCGACTATCCAAAAGATCATCCAAACTACGACAATGACAGAAACAAAAAAGTGCTTGGCAAATTTAAAGATGAAGCCAATGGTGTTATACTTCAAGAAATTGTTGCACTAATGTCAAAATTATATTCTTTACAACTAAATGAAAACCAAGTCATTAAGAAAGCTAAAGGAGTAAAAAGTTTGTATTTAAAGAAGAATGTGCATTTTAATCACTATAAGAAATGTTTATTTGAAGATCAAGATATAACAGCAAAATTCAACACAATCAGAAGTTTCAACCATCAGCTGTACAGCGTGACGGAGGTAAAAAAAGCTCTCTCTTCAAATGATGACAAACGCCACATCCTTGCAGACAACATCCACACTCTACCATTCGGCCACTACTCCCTCAACCCTATTGACGAGTAACCCTTTCATCGTCCTACATCCCTTTTCCTTTTCCTTTCCGTATAAAAGGGGGAACACAGCAGTATTTTGCTGTGTTCCCCCTTTTATACATTAGTTTGGAATGACCTTGACCTATATAAGGTGATGTATTAAAAATGAATATTTAATACTATCGTAGCTGTGTTAGCAGAAATATCATGACGGATCTAAAGGAGAAAATTGTTGATGAACTTCATAAACCTGCAAGAATAAAGTTTCCAAGAAGAAATACTGTTATAAAAGGGATAAATGATCTATATCAAGCGGATTTAATCTAAATGCGACCGCATAGCAGAATAAACAAAGGATTTAAATATATACTCACAATTATTAATTGTTTTACAAAAGTTGCAGACGCTTTGCCTCTAAAGGACAAGACTGGTAAAAGCGTAACAGAAGCCATGGAAATAGCCATAAAAAGAGATAAAAACAAAATTAAACATTTACAAACTGATGATGGAACAGAATACTTTAATACAAACTTTGCACAGTTAATGAATAAATATAAAATAAATCATTATTCTACAAATTCAGAGAAAAAAGCAGCTATTGTAGAAAGATTCAATAGAACCTTAAAAGGAGCACTGTATAAACAATTTTCAAAAAGAGGTTCTTACGTATGGTATGATGTTTTACCACAATTAATAAATGATTATAACAACAGGTTTCATAGAACTATTGGTATGAAACCTAACAAAGTAAATAGAAGAAATGCAAAAGATGTATTAAAACGCATAAAGAAAAATACAAAGCCTAAAGTAGAAAAAATGCAGCCAAGAAAATTTAATGTAAGTGATAAAGTACGGATTAGTAAATATAAGGGAGTGTTTACCAAGAAATACCTTCCCAATTGGACGAATGAAGTTTTTACAGTGTATAAAGTGCAACCGACTGTACCTGAAACGTATATCTTAAAAGATAACAAAGGAGATTTGTTGCAAGGTGCATTTTATGGACATGAAATGTTAAAGTCAACAGTAGGTGATGTATATCTTGTTGAAAAAAGGACGCAGTTAAAGTGCGGTGGTTAGGGTTTAACAAAACTGAGGATTCATGGATACCTATAAAGGACTTGGTGTAATGCAAGCAACATTTCATCGTTAACCTTTGAGCAGGATGGAGATTATTCACCATAAAGATCGATTCAATATTAATAACATAGATGATTTAACTGTGGATAACGTTAAAATCAACAATGGTAAACACGGTAGTTTACTTCCAAACACTGTTTGATGTATAGTAAGTGGCCCCTCAAACTGCGGAAAGACCAATGTTGTCTTTAATTTGATCACTAATCCGCAGGGATTAAGGTTTAATAACCTATATATTTTTTCAAAGTCTCTACATCAACCAAAGTATCAATTGCTGGATAAAATCCTATCTGATGTGTCTGATGTTAATTTTTACAAATTTAACGCTAGTGATAGCATTATGCAACCAAACGAAGCGAAACCGTATTCTGTATTTATATTTGACGATGTATCTTGTGAAAATCAGGATACTATTAGAAACTATTTTGCCATGGGAAGACATAATAACATCGACAGCATATATATAGGACAAACTTATAGCAAAATCCCAAAACAACTTATCAGAGATAATGCAAATATTCTAATTGTATTCAAACAAGATGATACTAACCTAAAACATATATATAACGATCATGTGAATGCGGATATGCCATTTGAAAAGTTTAAAGAGCTTTGCGGAAAAGCATGGGCGGAAAAGTATGGATTCTTGGTTATTATGAAAGATCAAGCTCTAAAAGATGGTCGTTATAGAATAGGTTTTGATAAATTTGTTTTAATACACTGATTAGCGGTATTACTGTACAAGTCGTCAAGGTGTGAAGATGGTTAACCAGGAAAAGCTATTAAAGGAAATAAAATCACTTAGTGATTCTATTAGACAAAAAAAACCGAGCTTTAAAATCAGGTATAAATGAAAGAAACCAATTTTTAGAAACAACATTCAAACCTGTTACTGAACCTTTAAAGCGATTAGCACAAAATATGGAAAAACCTTCAATTCGCTTCGAAGGAGACAAAATGCTACCAATTTCCAAATATGAAGAAGAATTTCAGAATGATGAAAGTTTTGGCCAGTTACATACATCTGAAGAAAGCGACGAGTATGAAGAAAGCGGAGATATAGAGGATTTAAAGGAAAAGGATATTGCAGAAGATACAAGTACAGAAGATACAAGTGTAGAAGATACAAGAGCAGAAGAAGAGGATATTAACCCATCCAACTTAAGCAAATTAGGCACGGATATTATGTTTAAAGGAACACTTGGAAGAACATATACGTTAAAAATGTTACACGCCGCACATGCTAATCGAAGTTATCATACCTATGGAGCTAGAACAGAGGATAAAGGATTAATGATTGGAGATAGCAAGTAAGATATAAACGAAAATTATGATATAGTTATTGGAGATAAGAAATATAAAGGTACAAAAGGTTTGTTTGAACTTATCTTTAAAAATAATCCTGGTAAATATAATAAAAGGGATTTACAATTGTTTAAAAATATATTAGAGTATACAAATGCACATAGAAAAAAGTATTCCAAAGACCTACCTATTCATAGAAATCGGTCAATAAAATATACAAGTATTATATCTAGTCTTTTTCCCTCAAAATAAAAAAAAGCTCAAATTAAAAGAAGAGCTTTATCTTCTGCTGAATTAAATGTTTTGCATAAAAAGAGAAAAACAACTGATCCTACCACATCTGGAAGGGTATTATTGAAAAATTTGTATAAAACTAATATAATATATTACAACGATATAAATAAGTTAGTTGATCGAATGAGATTATTACATGAAGCCATGGAAGCCGGGCACACTGGTTTAGAAAACGAATGGGTAGCTTTGGTTGATGAACTGCGAAAACAAGGAATAATTGTTCAGTAGACGCATATATATATAATAAGAACCTAAACGATAGCGATTCAGTTACATCATGAGTGTGGACAAGTTTGGACGGTATTCCGAGTTTGGAGTAAAATCTGGATATAGTGAAAAAAGAGCTGGGTTTTCGTTAACACCTGACGGCAACTATAATTTTGAAGGAAAAGTAATTCAAAATGTTGGTGATCCGCTTATGTCGTCTGATGCGGTTACGGTACAGTACATGAAAAAAAGAACCCCAACTGTACACGAAGATCATTGGGGGTTTTCCGGTAAAAGGTTAAGCGATATACAATATCCCATTTATGATGGTGAAGCAGTAAATTTAGCTACTCTAAAATTGTTAACGATTTACAAAAGGAATAAAACTGACACAAGCTATGATGTAAAAAAATTAAAATTATCAAATGTAGGTGATTGTGAGCAGGATGGAGACGCTGTAAATAAGAAAATGTTTGATATTGTACACAAGAAATGGACTACGGAATATGAAAAACATTTGGAAAGGTTTGGTGCAGCTCTATTCCATTATATCCATCGGGCTTCAGGAAGAGATGCAGCTTCAGATGTTGACAGTCACAATTATTTAGACTGGAAAAATATACACAATCCAGAGAAACCTAATCAACGAGATAAACCGTCTAAGCCTTCTAAAGTCAAGATATTAGGAAAGGAGGATAAAGTGAATGTGATTAATGAACCAACAGAAAACAATGAAGATTACATAAGAGAAAAAAGAATTTAAAATACCCCCCATGATAAGGGATAAAGCATCAGTCATATTCGAGAGACGATACAGAGAGGATGATGGAATCCAATATTACTGCGTGGAGTTTAATATCTCAAGAGCCGAGATTTCCCCAAGGAGTGTTGACAGATGGTTTTGTTCAACGGTTTGATAGATATATGGAGTGGGAACAACTTTCCATACATTACCTCTTTACAATGACTATGTTAAGAATTTATTTTCACAGAGTTAACTGGATCCATATTTTACAAAGACAACAGTTTTCAGAAGACTTCCTCGTAGAGATGACATCAAATTTTAATAACTGTTGGGATGTAATAAGTAAATATCAAAATCTCTCTGAGAATTACATTGACAATTTTAAAGATAAACTAGACTGGGATGTGTTATTCAATTATCAACGATTAAGTGGCAAGTTTCTAAGGGAACATGACAACTATTTAAAGTTTATTCATTTTACCGAAGACAACGATACCATCACCAGCGGAGAAACATCTGGAACATCTTCAATTACACCTTATTTCTATTTTTACTACTTTTATTTAATATGTCTACATATAATTAATAAATCCATTTCGATATAATAAATGGATTTTAAACAGTATATAATACAAGAAACCAAAACTGATATTACATTCATTGTAAAACATTTATAGAGTGCACCTACTGATTGTAAGTTTTGCTATAAATAGTCATGTCGAGGGTTAAACGCATCAGTCATAATCGAGAGAGATTACAGAGAGGAAGGGGAATTGCATCAACAGCATTTTCTCTATTCAGTAAACCGGTTGGAGCTATAGTTAACAAGGCGATTGATTTATTACCTGTGGAATTACATTTACCTGGAGGATATCAATATTGTGGTCCTGGAACCAAATTAGAGAAACGTCTTGCTAGAGGAGATCCTGGAATAAATAAGCTCGATCAGGCTTGTAAACAGCACGATATAGCGTATTCCAAATTTGGTGATACTAAAAATAGATCAATAGCGGATAAAGCACTTGCTGAGAAAGCTTGGCAAAGAGTAAAATCTAGTGACGCGAGTATTGGTGAAAAAGCAGCGTCTTTAGCAGTAACAGCAGCAATGAAAGCAAAAACTACGTTTGGAGGAGGAAAGAGAAGAAGGCGTGGGAAAAAACCCGCTAAAAAACAAGGAGGTAATATCAGAAGAAAACGTCGATCTACCAGTGGTAAAGCTAAAAAGAAACCAACAATATGATCAATGATAAAAAAGGGAGGAGGATTATACCTAAGACCGTATCGTGTGTATTAAATAAGAAAGAGCAATTAATAATTAAAAACAAAGAATTGACCAATGAAGAACTGATTACATATGCTTCTTGTTTGAAAATCCCATTTTTTAGAGGAGTATTTATGAAAGATGAGTTACCGGTTAAAATGTGGAAAAATGAGACTGGTATTGTAAATTTGGATAATAGTGAAGGATTAGGCACTCATTGGGTGTGTTACAAGAAACTTGGTAAAACCATTTATTATTTCGACAGTTTTGGAGACCTTCCACCACCGAAAGAACTTCAACAATACTTTCGTGCGGCAGAAAATGTTTTTTACAATCATACAAGAAAACAACCTGATGATACATCCATTTGCGGTAATTTATGTTTAGACTTTTTAGCTAAAAGTGTTAGTCAACTTTAAGATGTCCTCGTATACAGTGTCATTAACCTGTAACTCATGTACTTTGCGCAGTATTCTGTTTCCAGCGCTACGTTTGCAAAAAGGAAGACTATGGGAATCCGCATTATTGGATTTAACAACATATAACTCTATTCCAAACGTTAGTGAAGGAATTAATAACAAAATACATTATTACAAGACAAAAGATGATAAAGGAAAGTATTCAGCTTTGGAAGAATTCAGTTTACCAACAGGAGCTTATGAAATTGATAATATAAATGAAGTTATACAAAAACATATGGGAAAAGAAAATATAACGATAAAAGGCAATAACAATACAATGAAAGCCGAAATTACGTCTAAGTATTATATTGATTTTAGTCAAGAACATTCAATTGGTAGTTTATTGGGGTTTTCTAAGGAAACAAAAGTATTAGAACCTAATAAAACTCATTCTGGGAATAAAACTGTGACGATCATCAAAGTTAATAGCATAGACATTACATGTAACATTATACAAGGATCCTACAGAGATGGAGAGAATCGTCATATATTACACACATTCTACCCATCAGTTGCACCGGGTTTCAAGATAGTAGAAAAGCCTCAAAACCTTGTGTACCTACCGTTAAACACCAGTTTCATTTCAGACATCGTGCTGAACATAGTGGATCAAGACGGAAACCTTATTGACTTTAGAGGAGAAGCTATTACTGTAAGAATACATATAAAATCATCCGCTTAGACAATGGGGTTATCATTTAAAAAGAGAGAGCCAACAAGCAAAGAGGTCAGTAGCTCATCAGCTGTAGAAGGATTAACAAGTGACAACATTCGTTTTCTAGAAGAAATTGGATTAAAGGTCATTAACAATGGATATACTGGATATAGCGCAGGGTCCAACATTCGACGAGACCTTATGGGAAAAGGAATATCACACGCACAACCCTTACGCTTCGTCCAAATTAAACAATAACGATGAAATTAGGATTCCTATACAACAACAAGACATTTATACTCTTCCATGCGAAAGTTATTTATATATTGAAGGAAAAGTAACAAAAAATGATGGTACTGCTGGAACCACTGTTCCGTTCATAAATAATCCTATGGCATTTTTGTTTGACGAGATTAGATATGAAATTTCAGGAGTTACAGTCGATTCAACAAAAAAGGTTGGAATGTCCAGTACATTGAAAGGATTAGCGTCTTTAACACCAAATGAGAAGAATCTGTTAGCTGTTGCAGGATGGGTTGCACCAGACAAAAGTACAATCGCTCCTGACTCTTCGGGAAACTTTGATTTCTACGTACCCTTAAGATTACTCCTAGGATTTGCTAAAGACTACAGAAGAATAATAATAAATGTAAAACAAGAACTAGTTTTATTAAGATCATCAAACGATAAAGATATTATTAAAGCAGCTACTGGAACAACTGATGCCAATTTAGACTGGAAATTAACATTAGACAAGATTGTTTGGAGAGTACCACATGTGCGACTAAATGATGAACACAGGATTACATTATTAAGAAAGTTAAAATCAGATCGAGACATTGTAATGCCATTCAGAAGCTGGGAGTTTCATGAATACCCCGTTTTACCTACAACACAACGGCATACATGGACTGTAAAAACTTCTACTCATTTGGAAAAAGCGAGATATGTAATATTTGGATTACAAACGAAGAAGAAAAGTATATTAACTGAAAATGCTGGTGAATTTGACCATTGTAAATTAACAAACTGTAAAGTGTTCCTGAATTCACAATTCTTTCCCTACGACAACTTTAATATTTCTTTTGATAAGAAAAGATACAGTGTTTTATACGACATGTACGCTAGGTTCCAAAATTCATATTACGGCAAAACAAATACACCTTTACTATCTCCCGTTCAGTTTGAATCGAAAGCTCCGATTGTTGTAATTGATTGTTCCAAACAAAATGAATCTGTAAAATCGTCTAGTGTTGATATAAAAATAGAAATGGAATTTCAAGAAAACGTACCTGCAAATACATCTGCGTATTGTTTAATTTTGCACGATAAAATTGTTACATACACACCGTTGACCGGTATTGTAAAGACAGTATTGTAAAACGTTGTACCACCACCGGCACCGCCACTGTCGCTAACCTATAAATAGCGGAGCAGCAATGCAGGTCTTCAGTTGATCGTCTATCGGCGCATGGGTAACATCTTCTATAAAATGAGTTCTCCATCTGTTGTACAAGGTGAAGCAGAGGTAGCACCGTTATTGGAACGTGATAATACTAGTGAAGCAGAAATCATCAAGGAAATAACTGCATTTTTAAAGTTTGGTAAAAGAGATAGAGAGGAGGAAATTAATGCGGACCCATCAAAGGTAGTACCAAAGAGGAAGAAGAAAGTTGAAGAAAATATTCCTCCTTACATTTTAACTGAAGTTTTTCTACGAATCTTTTACCCCATCTCAGCATGCATCAGTAAAAGTGTATCAGTTGGATTGATGAAATCATTGGATTATTCCCCTACAGTAATACTACACCATGGAACAAAAAAGGTTTTATTTTCGCAAAATGCTTGGGAGTCATTTTTGAAACACGTACATTTAATAGAATGTTATTTAACTAACAGTTTGTGTGGAAGGAAAACACATATTCGACTTTTGGATTGTGACAATGAAATCGATATTGTTAAACATCGCGGACAACTACAAGTGCGAATTAGAGACTTGACTCAACATGAAAATAAGATTCTACTGTCACGTGAAGAATTCTACGTTTTAAACTACGCAACAGAACCTATTACAAGGTACATGAGACAGTTGGTATTTGCAAGCGCTATTATTAAAGAATATTTGGTCGATACTTTGGAAAAACAACCTGATAGCACCATCGTGTACGGACCTGTGGATACATCTATTTTTAATAGAATACCTCATGAAGTTTGCATGTAGAGAAAGTTAAAGGATTTTGAACCATTGTAGAAATCGCTACAGAAGCTGCAGAAGAAACAACACAGGAAGAAGAAACGGAGAAACAAGAAGAAGAAGAATACGAAACACAAGAAGAAGAAGTTAAAAAAGACTAAAGTTTGACTTAGTAAAGAAGAACACACGTGGGGTAGGCCTATTGGGGACGGTGCCCACGTTAAATATACACCAACGCGCCTGCAACTGTACGGCCTGGTATTTAACCTACCGTGGTGTGGAAAACAGTTTAGTTGATCGCTAGGTGCCATGATGAGCGGAGGGGATGAAGAAGTGAGTGTAAAGCCTTGTGTAATAGAATTTCAAGCATTTCGAAATAATGACGATAGGTTTATTATCAAGGAAATAGTAATTTTAGACTTGCTTACATTTGTAGCCTACCCATTCACGTTTGAAGCTCATTTTTCTTTTAACAAACTTAACACCAAAGCAAAAAGTACAAACAAATGGATAACAAACTACTTTCATCACATACATTGGTATGAAGGATTTATAAGCTACAGTAATCTGCACAGTATTATGTTTAACTTTTGCAAACAATATTCACATATATACACAAGAGGATTAGAAAAAAAGAACTGGATACAAAAGTATACGCACGGTAATGTTTTCGATATAACTATCAGTAAGGACTTTAACATTAGTCTCGGTAATATTTGTGTCGCTGCAAAAGATCTTAAACACGGTCAAACAAACTGTGCATTGTACAACGCATATCGTTTGGCTGCTTACTTGAAACAAACGCAGGAATGTGGTGGGGGTAGCGGAGAACAGAAATGTGGTGGGGGTAGCGGGGCCTATAAATACGAGGAGACAACACCGCTTCAGCACGAGTATTATTCGAGATTCCGAAGAGGCAACATCACAGAAGACACCACCACCGACGAAGATGGCATCACAACAATATCTACAAACATTGGTTGATCAATTCAACACTCACTCAAAATCGAACCTTCTGCTAACTAAAAAATGTTCAGAACTAAAAGAACAAAGACATTACATTATTCATAGCATCAAGAAAGTGGAAACCACACATGGAGAAGCAATTCTAGTATCATTGTGCGAAGGACCTATGACTCCAGGAGATGAGCCGAAGTTTCAAGTATTTCTTCCAAAACGATTTGTTCAACTGCCACAAAATTAAGACTTGCGAGATATTCAACCGGGGACGTTGTATTTGGTATCACACGGTGTAAGCGGCAACAACTCGACGGAACTCACTCTGCACATCATGCATCATTGTACATAATGTCTCTATTTGTTTTTCTCTGTTTGTATTTCTAGTCATCAATGTTAGACTTAAGCTTATTGTATTGTAAAATGTTTGTTTAATAAAGAAAGAATAACATAAAAAAAAAAAAAAAAAAAACCTGCAACATAGCAGTATATTATATTATATACTGCTGTGTTGCTTTTTTTAAAATTCAAATGGATGACCTTGAACTTTCATTCAGGGTTAACTTATGAAGGGGTATAAAAGAGAGGGAGCAGTGAAGTTAGTCTCAGTCTTGTCTAACACACGCTGTAGCTAACATGTCGGTGCCACCGATGAACAATTTATTTTTCGATAACAATTTGAAGACATATTGTTGCGAGTTGCAATGTTTTAAAATACCAGGCGATCAAGTTGACGGGAAAGCTTGTCGTAAGTGCAGGTGTTTCAGCTATTGCATATGTAGATGTAAAACATATCAAATGAACCGTCAAGATAAAATACAAGAATTACGGCGACGGCTTGCATTACTTTGGTGGCAAATGGAGTAGCAACCATCTGCCGCGCACTTGCCACCTGCCGCCTACCACCTGCCGCCTACCATCTGCCACCTGCCATCTGCCGCCTGCCATCTGCCGTCCGCCATCTGCTCCGTCCCACCACACTTTTACCCCCACCATTTAGTACGATTACAACGCTAGCTTGTGAATAGCCAGTACACCTCCAGCTCTCGACCGGTGAACATCGAGCTGCTCGTCCCGACTGCGTGTTCCCTGCGGTCACATAAATAGGCGAGGAACACACAGTCAGGATGGACCGATTGGACAAACAAGCGCAGCACTTGAAAACTGCGTCTGACGGCCGCGACTCCGGATCAACAACATCGATGACGACAAACAACGGGGAACTATTGTAAACATACATTATTGTAAACATAACTTATTGTAAATAAAAAGAAAAGTAAAAAATAAAGTTAAATGAAATAGTACTACCTCGCACTCGTATCATTCGATTGCTTCATTCGATTTTTTCATTCGATATTTTTATCGAATGAAAACTATCGAATCACAATCGGATTTTACTCGTGCGAGGTAGTACTTTTTTAAAATTACCTCCCAGTGACCTTGAACTTTAACCTTTCCCTCATTACGTCACAAAACCGCCTACGTCACTGGCTGAGGTTTAGATGACGTATTTAATGACTCAGCGCATCCGGTCACGTGACCGGATGACGTCACTTCCACCCCAGCAGCCTCAAATGCACACTACTCACATTCACACCTGATAACCTAAAAGTCCGTGATCATGACCATCTCACAGGAGCTTACAGAGGTGCAGCCTGTAATGCTTGCAATTTAAACTACAAACTTCCATCTTTTATTCCAGTTGTTCTGCACAATCTTAGTGGTTACGACTCCCATTTTATAATCCCAGAGTTAGGAAGAGATGATGGAGCAATAGATGTTTTGGCTACAACTATGGAAAAATTTATAATTTTTTCTAAAAAGGTTAATAAAATAAAACTTAGATTTGTTGATTCTTTCAGATTTATGCCTTTTAGCCTTATGACATTAACTAAAAACTTAAGAAGAGAAGATTTGATTGAAACAAGCAAAATTGTACCTAATGATAAAATGGATTTAGCTCTTCGAAAAGGAGTCTTTCCCTATGATTACATTGATGGACTGCATAGATTTGACGAAACATCCCTTCCCACACCGGACAAATTTAAAAACAAATTTAATGATACAGAAATAGAACCCGAAGGCTATCAACACGCATGTCGAGTATGGGACGAGTTGGATATGAAGACCTTAGGAGATTACTCAGACTTTTATGTGAAACTTGACGTCACTCTTCTTTGCGATGTGATAGAAGAGTTTCGAAACACTTGTTTTGCTGCATATGGTTTGGACCCTTTACACTCGTATACTTCTCCAGGATTAGCTTGGAAAGCTATGTTAAAAGAAACAAAATGCAAACTACAGCTTTTAACAGATATTGACATGGTTTTAATGGTTGAATCCGGAGTTAGAGGCGGATTGACTCAAAGTGTTACGAGACATGTTAAAGCCAACAACAAATACCTTCCCGACTATGATGAAGGAAAACCATCAGTATACTTAGGATATTTCGATGCCAATAACTTGTATGGATGGGCTATGTCAAACCCACTTCCATTTGACAATTTTAAATGGGTTAATCCAGAATCTATTGGTGATGTTTTACAAATTCAAAAACATGGAGACACTGGTTACATTTTAGATTGCGACTTTGAATATCCTGACCACTTACACGATCTTCATTACGATTTCCCACTACTTGCAAAAACAGAAGTTTCTCCAACTGGAAAACATCCTAAATTAATGATGACTTTAAATAACAAACAACGATACGTAGCTCACTTTTGGGTTGTTCAACAAGCTATCGAATTGGGATTACGTATAACAAAGATACATAGAGTTTTGGAATTTTCCCAATCATGCTGGTTGAAACCCTACATCGATTCTAATACCACCAGAAGAGCAGCAGCTACATCAATTTTTCAAAAGGATTTCTTTAAATTAATGAACAACGCAATATTTGGTAAAACACTTGAAAACAAAAGAAGACACAAAAATGTTAAACTTGTTACTAACCCAAAAAAACTACAGAAACTTGTACAAAAGCCAAACTTTGGAACATCTGTAATTATAAATGAAAACCTTGTAGCAGTATCCATGAAGAAAACAAGTGTGAAAATGGATCGTCTTTTGTATATTGGAATGTCAATCTTGGATATTTCTAAAACACATATGTACGACTTTCACTATAATAAAATGGTCGCGTTTTACGGAAGAGAAAATATATGTATTACATATATGGACACTGACGCTTTTATATATCGCATACTCACACTGGACATGTATGAAGATTTACGTACTTTTATTTACAAAAATAAAAAAGTAGCGGAGTTGATTTCTCCGACTACCCAAAAGATCATCCCAACGACAGAAACAAAAAAGTACTAGGCAAATTCAAAGATGAAACAAATGGTGTTCTACTTGAAGAGATTGTTGCACTTATGTCTAAACTGTATTCTTTGAAACTCTACAATGAAAATGAAGAAGAAGAAGAAAAGAATAGCTATATTAAAAAAGCTAAAGGTGTAAAGAATTTATATTTAATAAAGAAAGTACATTTTGAACACTACAAACAATGTTTATTTGAAAATCAAGTTATAACAGCAAAATTCAATACAATCAGAAGTTTTAACCATCAGCTGTACAGTCTAACAGAAGTTAAAAAAGCACTTTCCTCTACTGACGACAAACGACATATCCTTCTTCCAGACAACATATACACTTTGCCATTCGGTCACTATTCCCTCAACCCTATTGACGAGTAATCCTTTCATCGTCCTACATCCTTTTCCTTTCCGTAAAAAAGGGGGAACACAGCAGTATCTTGCTGTGTTCCTCCTTTTTTACACCATTTTTGGGTGACCTTGAACTATTAAGAACGAGTATATACAAGCGATATTTAATATTCCTCTAGAAGTGCTGGTTGAACTATCAACTGATATGGATCTAAAGAGTAAAATTGTTGCTGAACTTCATAAATCTGCAAAGATACACTTTCCAAGAAGAAATACTGTTATAAAAGGTATAAATGATCTTTATCAAGCAGACTTAATTGAAATGAAACCTTACAGTAAAATAAACAAAGGATTTAAATATATACTAACAGTTATAAACTGTTTTACAAAAGTCGCAGACGCTATTCCATTAAAAGACAAAACAGGTCAGAGCGTGACAAAAGCAATGGAGTTAGCTATACGTAGAGATAAAAACACTATAAAACATTTGCAAACTGATGACGGAAAAGAATATTTTAATAAAGATTTTTCAAAGCTGATGAAAAAATATAATGTAAACCATTATTCTACGAAATCTGAAACGAAAGCAGCTATTATCGAAAGGTTTAATAGAACTTTAAAAGGAGCAATGTATAAAGCTTTTTCAAATAGAGGTTCCCACGTGTGGTATGACATACTTCCCGACATAATACACAATTATAACAACAAGTTCCATAGAACTATCCGGATGAAACCGATTGAGGTGACAAAAAAAAACTCCAAACAAATTTTGAAAAATATTAAAAAGAACACCAAACCTAAAGTAGAAAAGAGATCACCACGAAAATTCAACGTGGGGGATAAAGTTCGTATTAGCAAATATAAAGGAGTATTTAGCAAGAAATACTTACCCAACTGGACTAATGAAGTTTTTACCGTACATAGAGTACAACCTACATATCCAGAAACTTATTTACTTAAGGATAATAAAGGAGAACTTTTACAAGGTGGTTTTTACGGGCATGAAATGTTAAAGTCTACTGTTGGAGATGTTTATCTTGTGGAAAAGATATTAAAACGAAAGAACGACCGAGTATTGGTGCGCTGGCTGGGTTTTGATGAAAGTGCAGACTCGTGGGTATCTAAACAAGATCTTTTATAAGATTTCACTAGTATCAAGTTAACCGTCAAAGAGTATTGACATGGAGATTATAAAACTTAAGGATTCTTTTATAATTGCGAATATAGATGAATTAACTGTGGATAGTGTAAAACATGTAGAAGGGAAACATGGAAACTTATTACCAAACAGCGTAAGGTGTATAGTGAGTGGACCTTCAAATTGTGGGAAAACAAATGTAGTGTTTAATTTAATAACTAATCCTAACGGATTAAAGTTTAATAATCTATACATTTTTTCAAAGTCTTTGCTCCAACCAAAATATCAGTTATTAGATAAAATAATATCTGATGTACCGGAAGTAATTTTTTTCAAATTTGATGCAAGTGATACAATTTTGCAGCCGAATGAAGCAAAGCCTTACTCAGTCTTTATTTTTGATGATGTTTCTTGTGAAAACCATGACACCATTAGAAACTATTTCGCGATGGGGAGACATCACAATATAGACTGTATCTACATTGGTCAAACATATAGCAAATTCCCAAAACTGTTAATTAGGGATAACGCAAATATTATCGTTATATTTAAACAAGACGATATGAATTTAAAACATATACATCACGATCATGTTGGTGCTGATATGTCGTTTGAAAGGCTAAAAGAAATTTGTAGTAAAGCATGGGAAGGTAAATATGGATTCCTGGTGATTGATAAAGAACAAAGTGTTAAAAATGGTAGATATAGATTGGGATTAGATCGAATTGTTTTAGTTCAATAACATAAACACATAATCTTATATAAAATTGCTAAATTGGTCTTTATTTTGTAACGTATATAAATAGTTTTATAAACGATGATACAGTCATTTGTAAAATGAGTGTGGACAAGTTCGGACGTTATACCGAATCCGGTGTAAGATCAAGATTTTATGATAAAGAAGCTCACACCGGTTTGCCTCTTACACCGGAGGGCGACTACAACATTAGTAATAAACGTTTAAAGTATGTTAATGATCCTCAAGATAGTAATGACGCTATAAATTTAAAAACTTTACAATCGGAAGTGTCAACAAGCTTAAAACTTAAAGGAGATGTGTACGATGCAAAAACTCATAGAATTGCAAATATCGGTAATCCAGAAAATGAACAAGATTCAATAACAAAAATATATTTAGACTCTAAATTGGAAAATACTATAACTAGACAAGGAGATGCATTTGTACAAGGAAAAATGAATTATGAATGTTTAGAATTGAAAGATAATATGTGGAATGGTAAAAAACGTAAAATAAATAATATACTACAAGCTGAACAACCAGACGAAGTACCTGTGATGGGTCAAACGCTAACTAGACAAGGAGACAACTTTGTACAAGGTGATAACAAATATAATTTCTTAGAATTAAAAGAAGACAAATGGAATGCTAATCACCATACAATTAGTAATCTAAATGATGGTAAGGAAAGCGGTGATGCTGCAAATGTTTCTCAAATACCATTAAAGAGTAAAGGATATTGGGATTTTGAAAATAAAAGATTAGTTCGTGTTAAACCCGCTGTAAATGATAATGATTGTGTTACAAAAAGTCAGACTATTACATTAAACGGGGATAAGTTTAATGCTAACAGTAAACAAATAACAAATAAAAAAGAAGGTGTATTGCCAACAGATGTAGCAGTGGTGGGACAAATATTAACAAAGGGTGAGAAAAGCATAATTAAACAGGGGGATAAAGTGTACAACGTAATAATGTTCGATAAAAAAGAAAAATGTTGGGATGCTGAAAATCAATTCATAAGGAATTTACCAAAGGGAGAATTTGGGGATGATATTTGTTTAATGTCACAGGCTTTATGGTATGATGATGAAGTTAAAAAGTTTAAATATGCTGGTGTAGAATTTGATTTGATGAAGTACAATCGTGATTTGTTGGTTGGTGATCCCACATCTGTGAGCGGATTTAAATACATAGACAATAGACCATATAAACCAAAAAATTATGTATTTAAAAGAATAACAGATGATGTATTAGTTGATGCTGATGGTAGCCCTTTTAGAACTTCAGAAAGTGATCAAATGGTAACAAGGAAAGGCTAAAAATGTTATATATATATTTTCATACATAAGGACTTAATCATTTATAAAATGAGTGTGGACAAGTTCGGACGCTATACCGAATTCGGTGTAAGATCAAGGTCAAATGACAAAGAATCGTACACCGGATTGCCCCTTACCCCAGAGGGTGATTATAATATTAGTAATAAACGATTAAGATATGTTAATGATCCTCAAGATAAAAATGATGCTATAAATTTTCAAACTTTACAGTCTGAAATAACGTCAATTAAAAACTATTTTGTTCGAGTTTTAAGCGAAATGTTTTTTGATTTTTATAATGATTTGGCTGAAACTAGAATTAAAGAAAAGAATGATTGGATTCAAACAAATATTGTAAACAAATACTTTATAAATCCTGCAACAAAAATCTTACGAAATGTTGAGTGAATACATAACTTATAAAACCAAAAGACAAAGGAATAGAGATACATTTGCATTATGAACAAGGTTTCCGTTGGGTGAACATGGTTAACCAAGAAAAGTTGATAAAAGAGATAAAAACGCTAAGCGATTCTATAAGAAGTAAGAACAGAGCATTAAGACTAGGGATTAGTGAGAGAGATAAGTTTCTTGAAACAACATTTAAACCAGTTATTGATCCTTTAAGGGAAGTATCTCAAAAGCTTGGAAAAGTTTCAGAAGGAGATTTAATTTTACCTTTTTTAAAATCTGATGATAAAACTGAAGAAACTGAAGAAACTGAAGAAGAATTTGAAGAAACTGAAGATGAACCGGAAGAAATACAATATGAACAGGGTAAAAATATAAGTGAAGAGGAAGAAGAAGACATACAAGAGGGTGCCCCGTCAGATATTAGCAGATTGGGTTTAGATATTCAGTTTAAAGGTGATCTTGGTAGAAAATATGTATTAAAGATTTTACAGTCTTCTATACCTAACAGAAATTATCATGTATACGGAGCTAGGCTGGAAAGAGGAGGTTTAATGATTGGAGATAGCAAGTTGGATGTAGATGAGCAGGATAATATAATTATAAATGGTAAAACGTACAAAGGAACAAACGGATTGTTTGAATTGATTTTTAAAAGCAAACCTGTCAAATATACAACACGAGACTTGGCAACTTTTAAAGGTATATGTCTAGATACAAATTCTCATAAAAAGAATTATAAACCAACATCTTCAATACATAGAAATCAATCTATAAAGTATAGGAACATTATTTCAGAGTTATTTCCAACAAAACTGGAAAAAACTAAAAAGAGGTTCATGTCTACTGAAGAAGTTACTCCTTTTTATACTGAAAGGAAAAAAAGAAAGGTAAATGAAAAAAACAGCTTCTGGAGAAGGATTATTAAAAAATACTTATAATACAAATATAATTTATTATAATGATGTTAATAAATTAGTAAATAGAATGCGGTTGTTACATGAA
Organism: Allygus modestus; assembly: GCA_963675035.1. Lineage (NCBI taxonomy): Eukaryota > Metazoa > Arthropoda > Insecta > Hemiptera > Cicadellidae > Allygus > Allygus modestus. The sequence goes on along the minus strand of OY776112.1, from coordinate 241,959,313 downwards.
GCAATAGAAGCGGGTCACACAGGTCTTCAAAACGAATGGGTTGCTTTAATTGCTGAATTATTAAATAGAGGTATAATCGAACGATGAAGAGGTATATAACGGATGGCAAAGCATTGAAAGGATCATTCTTTGTTAATCCATCACCTGAGAAAGGTATAAATATGAATGGGAAAAAGGAGCAGTGTTAGTTCTCATCGAGATTCGATAACGAAAGGAGGCGGTGTTGTCTCTTCAACACTAAACTTGCTAGGAAAACCGATTTCAGCTTTAGTTAATAAATCCATAGATTTGTTACCTATCGAACTTCATCTACCTGGCGGTTATCAATATTGTGGACCTGGAACTAAATTGAAAAAAAGATTGACAAGAGGAGACCCGGGAATTAATAAATTAGATCAGGCTTGTAAAGAGCACGATATAGCCTATTCAAAATTTAGTGATTCTGCTCACAGATCAGTGGCCGATAAAATACTTGCAAAAAAAGCTTGGGAAAGAGTTAAAGCGAGTGACGTTAGTCTTGGCGAAAGAGCGGCAGCATTAGCAGTGGCAGCAGCAATTAAAACCAAAACAGCAATTGGTGGTGGAAGGAAAAAGAGAAGAGGGGGAAGGAGAAAAACAACTCGAAAACTAGGAGGAAGAATTAAACGAAACACTAGACGTTCTACTAAAAAAGTCAAACCATCAATATGGTCCATGATAAAAAAAGGACAAGGACTTTACCTAAGGCCGTATCGTGCCTATTAAATACAAGAAAACAGTTAATAGTTCCTAATCGTGCATTAAGTAACCAAGATCTTTTTAGATATGTTTCTTGTTTAAAGATACCATTCTTCAGAGGAGTGTTTATGAAAGATAATTTACCATCAGAAATGTGGGAAAATGAGAGTGGTATAGTAAATCTAGATAATAGTGAGGGACCGGGTACACATTGGGTATGTTATAAGAAACTCGGTTCAACAGTTTACTATTTTGACAGTTTTGGTAATTTACCACCTCCAAAGGAACTTCAAAAGTATTTTCGTTCTGCTAAACAAGTTTTATACAATTATGAGCGGGTGCAACCTGACGATACATCTATCTGAGGACATTTATGTTTGGAGTTCTTAGCAAAAAGTGTCAGTCAGCTTTAAGATGTCTTCATATACGGTCTCTTTGACTGGTACAACGTCAACCTTGCGGAGCTCGTTATTCCCCGCATTACGTTTACATAAAGAAAAACAATGGGAAGCAGCATTACTAGATTTTACAACTTACAATTCTATACCAAATATTACTGAAGGCGTGAATAATAAACTTCACTACTATAAAGCAAAGGATGCAAAAGGACAGTTCCTCCAGCCTAACGAAGTTGCTCTATCCACGGGGTCTTATGAAATAGATGATATATGCAAGGAAATACAGAAAAAGTTGGGAGAAGATAATATTACTATAGAAGGAAATAATAATACTTTAAAAACAGAAATTAAATCAAAGTATTATATAGATTTTAGCAAACCACATTCAGTTGGAGGATTATTAGGATTTCCTTCTACAACACCAATATTAGAGAGAAATAAGAAACATACAAGTTCAAATACTGTAAGCATACTTACATTGAACACAATTGATATAACTTGTAACATTATACAAGGATCGTACAGACTGGGTGAAAATCGACACATATTGCATACATTTTACCCATCGGTGCCTCCAGGATTTAAAATAATTGAAAGACCACAAAACCTAGTGTATTTACCTTTAAACACCAGTTACATCTCAGACATTGTTCTGAACGTATTAGATCAAGACGGTAACATAGTTGACTTTAGAGGTGAAACTGTCACAATAAGAATACATATACGATCGATTTTATAAATAATGGGATTGACGTTTAAAAAGGATCGAGTGAGTGATAAAAAGCTCAGTAGCGTATCAGCGTCAGAGGAGTTAACAAGTGAAAACATTCGATTTTTAAAAGAGAGTGGTTTTAAAGTTATTAACAATGGATATTCTGGATATAGCGCACGGACCGACGTTCGACGAGACCTTGTGGGAAAAAGAATATCACACCCACAACCCTTACGCTTCATCGAAATTAAACAATAACGATGAAATCAGAATTCCTATTCAACAACAAGATATTTACACCTTACCTTCCGAAAGTTATTTATACATTGAAGGAAGAGTAACAAAGAAAGATGGAAATGAAGGAACAACTATACCGTTTATTAATAACCCAATGGCTTTTCTTTTTGATGAAATAAGGTATGAAATTTCAGGTGTTACAGTAGATTCTACAAAAAAGGTTGGAATAGCCAGTACATTATAAGGATTATGCTCCATAACACCAAACGAGAAAAACCTGTTAGCTGTCGCAGGATGGGTTACACCAGATTTATCCACTATAAAACCCGATGACAAGGGATATTTTGACTTTTACGTACCTTTAAAATTATTATTAGGTTTTGCAGAAGATTACAATAAAATATTAATTAATGTCAAACAAGAATTGGTTCTTCTAAGAGCTTCAAATGATAAAGATATAATATTAGCTCCAGGGGCAACGACTGAGGCTAACCTGGACTGGAAGTTGGATTTAAAAAAGATTGTTTGGAGGGTACCACACCTAAAACTTGCAGATGAACACAGGATTACTTTGTTGAGACAATTAAAGGCGGACCGCGATATAGTTTTAGCATTTAGAAGCTGGAAGTTACACGAATATCCTATTCTACCCGCAACGGAGCGACATACATGGACTATAAAGACTTCAACACACTTGGAAAAACCTAGATATGTTATATTTGGATTACAAACAGATAGAAGAAATAAAATAACAGCTGATCCGACATCGTTTGATAATTGTAAACTTAAGAATTGTAAATTATACCTCAACTCGCAATTCTTTCCATATGACAATTTAAACATATCATTTGATAAAAACCGATATAGCATTCTATACGATATGTACGCTAGATTTCAAACATCTTACTACGGTAAAACAAACACACCGCTACTATCACCAACGCAGTTCAATTCAAAATCTCCTATCGTGGTTATTGATTGTTCTAAACAAAATGAATCTGTAAAGTCATCAAGTGTAGATATTAAGTTGGAAATTGAGTTTGAATCTAACATACCCGCTAATACAACTGCGTATGTCTTGATTCTTCACGATAAAATTGTAACGTACACACCTCTAACAGGTATTGTAAAAATGGTTCTGTAGGTCTATGGAGGGGGAAGGGTATAAATAGCGCGCACTACAAGAGGGGTTCAGTTGATCAGCGTTTGCGGTTGAAACAACATCTATTACAGTCGAGATGACCTCTGTAGTACAGGAGCATAACAATGCAGAAGTGGAAGGTTTGGTGCAAAACGAAGACTCTTACATCAAAGAGTATGAAGAAGAATTGGACGAGTTTCTTAAGTTTCGAAATGAAGGGGTAAAGTCAGACAACGTTTTAACATCTAAGTCAACTTTAAAGAGGAAGAGAAGACCTGAAAACGACATCCCTTTAAACATACTGACAGATATTTTTCTTCGCATACTTTATCCAATCTCAAGATGTATGACTAAAGGCATAGCAATAGGTTTGGTAAAGGACTTGGGTTATACACCTAATGCAATTTTAAACCAAGGACCTAAAATGCTATTTTTTTCAGATGCCGCATGGGATTCTTTTCTTAAACATTTACACCTCATCGAATGCTACTTGGCAAAGAACATGATTGGAAAAAATACAGCTATTCGTCTATTAGAATGTGACATTGAAATCGACATTTTAAGATGTCGCGGAGAACAGCAAGTACGGTTTAGAGACCTGACAAAACATGATGACAAAATTCAACTGACGCCGGAAGAATTCTACGTTTTGAGTTGTGCAGCTTCACCTATAACCAGGTATATGAAACAACTTGTATTTTCAAATACTGTGGTAAAAGATTATTTGGTAGATGCGACGGAACAACATCCCGATGCACAAATTCTTTACGGTCCAATAGATACATCTATTTTTAACCGAATACCTTATGAGGTTGAAATGTGGAGATGTCTAAAGGAGTATGAACAAAAGATTAATGAACAAAAGATTCAAGAAAAAGAAGAAACAACGCTTAAAGAAGAAAAGGTTAAAGAAGAAGAAGAAATTGTACAACATGAAGAAACAGAAAACGTTTTAACTGAAACAGTTTAAAAACCTAAAGGAAGTTCGTGGGGTAGGCCTACCGGGGATGGTGCCCACGTTAAATATACACCAACGCACTGAGAACTGTACGGCCTGAGCTATAAAAGCTCTACCGTGGTGTGGAAACAGTTCAGTCGTCATTCGAGACATGGAGAAGTCTGGCATAATTGAATTTCAAGCTTTTCGTGGAAACAATGATAAATACATTGTTAAAGAACTAATCATCTTAGACTTGCAAACGTATGTCATTTATAATTTTTTATTCAAACCTCCATTTCCTTTTAACAACTTAAACTCTAAATCCAAAAGAACAAATAAGTGGATAACGAGAAACTTGCATCACATTGGTTGGAATGAAGGTTTTACAGGTTTTGAAGAAGTGGAAAGCATTATGAATCACTACTGCAGTAAATTTACAAGACTTTATACAAAAGGATTAGAAAAGCGAAATTGGATACAGCTTTATACGGCAAAAGATGTAATAGATGTTAAAATGGATAAGTGTTTCGAATTTGAGATGGATAATATTTGTATTCTAACAAAGAATGATAAACACGCTCAATTTCATTGCGCTGTAAAGAACGCTTATCGTCTAGCTGCTTTTCTACATCCTTGGACAATGGAGAGTGGAGGGGGGACCGGAGGGTATAAAAGCGTGGAGAGCGAGGAGACCCACCATCAGTATTACTCCAGACTGCAACGAGAGAACACGTATCAAAATGGCATCACAGAAATTTCTGCAAACATTGGTGGATCAGTTTAACACACAATCAAAATCAACTATTTTACCAACAAGAAAAACTTCGGAAATAAAAGAAAACAAACATTACATCGTCCACGACATGAGGAAGATCGAAACATCAGTGGGAGACGCTATTCTCGTATCTTTAAGCGATGCTCCATACACAGTAGGAGATGAAGCAAAATTCCAAATTTTCCTGCCCAAGAGATTTGTCCAACTGCTTCAAAATGAAGATCTGCAAAACATCGAACCTGGAACCTTGTATATAGTATCACACGGAGTCAGCGGGAACAACTCTACCGAGCTATCTCTGCATTTGACCTCGTCGGGAACTTCACATTGTTAGATTAAGCCAATATCATGTAAATTTTATGTACAAAAATAAATAAAAATTAAAAAATATAAAATATCAGTATTAACTCCAAGTACTGATATTTTATCCTTTTAAAAACATTTTTTGGTGACCTTGACCTAGATTAAAAACTTATAAAATGCACTGTATTGGTTAAAAGATTATCACTTTTATACAGACTGACAATGAGTTGGTGGGGGAAAGTTGTGGTGGGGTAGGGTAGGTACCTGTTCTACACGCTTTTGCCAAGTCAGTATACCTCCGACATTTGCCTTGGTACAACCTACAAAAACAAAATGGAACATATAGTAGTAAAAAGGAGAATAAGATTTCCTAAATATGCACAGTTACAATCGAGATTGGATACGTTTGATGCAGCATTAAAAGACTCGTTTCTATACAAGACTAGAATGAAGTTTGCAGATGCTGGTTTCTTTTACATGGGAGAAGATGATAAGACCGTTTGTTACAATTGCGGAGGAGGATTGCAGGATTGGCAAGCGACAGATAACCCATGGGAAGACACGCACGATGGTTTGACAGGTGTGCTTATCTGTTAGTTCAAAAAGGTAGAGAGTTTGTACAAAACCATCGGAGAGTATATAAACCTCATCCTGTTAAAACTTTAGAAACACCAACCGAAGAAATTAGGAGGGAAGGAAACGAATGTGTAGTGTGTTTATCCTCTGAGAAAAATTTACTATTTTTACCTTGTAGACACTGTTGTACATGCACTGATTGTGGACTGATGTATAACCATTGCATTATATGTAGAACTCCCATAGGTTACGTAATGAAAATATTCATATCGTAAATGTAAAATAGTGGAGGGGGGTGCGTATAAAAGGAAGGCGAGGAGGTGGGAAGCTCACTCCGCGAGTAGCCGTACACAAGGTAACATCATGGCTCTTAAGATTAAATGTGTCCACTACAATACTGTTCATCTTTCTACAGTTCATGATTTGCAACTTCTTTTAGATGACTTAAAAGTTTTGATTGCTAACGGTTACAACATAACATTGGATATTTCTGCAACTAACTCTTTAGCTCAAGAAAATTGGAGAACGTCCGCAACTACACTTCCACCGACACAGGGGAATAGATATAATTTTGGAGAGTATGAACCTCTCGCCTCGTTCAATGTAAGCAGCTCTACGGAATCGGAGTCGACATCGTGGCAACCATCATCACTTCTACCCGCGCCTAGAATGAAGTATTATTGTGGAGAATGTGAACCCTACCCATCTACAGAAGCAACAGGCACCGCAGAATCGACGGTTCTCTGACAATCATTGCCTATGTGTACATTACTGTAAATAAAGAAATAGTTAGAATTACGTTTCTACTATCTTGCACATGTTTTTTCGATGTGTATTATTGTAAATAAATAAATAAAAATAAAAGTTAGAAATCTTGCTCGAGTTTTGTTCGATGGTTTTCATTCGATATATTATTTAATGATTTTCATTCGTTAAATGTATCGAATGAACACTATCGAATCAAACCTGTGCAGGATTTCTTTTTTTAAACATCCTCAGGATGACCTTGAACTAACCTTACTCACATGACGTCACTAATACGTCGCCAACTACGTCGCTAAATACGTCATTAAATGTCACCTGACCGGAAGCTGTCAATCAAATGGGCCAAAAGTCTCAATTTTTTACTACTTATATATATATATATATATATATATATATATATATATATATATATATATATATATATATATATATATATATATATATATATATATATATATATACATATATATATATATATACAAAACAGAAAATATCCCTGTAGCAGCAAACCTGCGTAATCAGCTAATTTCTATTGAATGTAATAATATATATATATATATATATATATATATATATATATATATATATATATATATATATATATATATATATATATATATATATATATATATATATATATATATATATGTTTTAATAACACACTACGCCACTTATCAGGATTCATAAGAAATATATTAAAAAATAAGTGATATTCAAAATATTAATTATCCTCCATAAGAATAACATTGGAATGAGTACGCAGGTTTTCTGCAACAAGGAACACAAAATAATGGATTTTTATGCAAATATCAATAGAACTCATCTAAGTGAAGTCATATACCAAGTTTCATCCATATATATTTATAAAGAAGCGATATATAACATTTTAATCATTCTCCATAAGAATAACATGGGGACCGAGTTATTCTTATAACTAGGTTTGCTAGGTATAACTAGGTAGGTATTCTTATAACCGAGGTTCCCTAGGTTTTCTGCTACCTTAGGCGACAAATTGTTTGTAACAACAAAATAACAAACCACAACCATATGAACCGTTCACTAAGTTTCGTCAGTTTATGTACATAAATAAGCGAGATATAACATTTTCCTTATATGAGAATAGCTTTAGACAACGTACTGTGTTTAGTACTTTCAATATCTCAGTAACTAATTGACGTAGAGCAATGATCAAAATACAATTTTTTTTCAAGCTGAATTCAATGGTATGAATCAAAATTTGATTTACATACAAATTACTTGTGAAAAAACCTAAATTTTTGGGGTACAAACCCCCCCCCCCAAAACGCTCTTTCGGATGGTGTGATTCGTCTTGTTTTCGAACTCTTTGAACTAAATGGTACTTTAAACATTTGTACTAAATTTTATTAAGATCGGATCTTTTTTACGAGAATTATCGTGCTTACGGACACATGTATATATAAATATTTTATATAAATATACAAATTTGAACGAATGGTGTTTTTGGCATCTGGGGACCTCAAAAAAAGTTATCATGGTTTTGGGCTTAAGTATTGTCATGAGACCTACGCTAATAGCTTATTCCCTATAAGGGAAATTCGCTAAAAAAACAAAAACACGATGATGTGATGATGGAAATCGTTTCACATTTCATCAAATACAATATTTTAAATACATTTGGGGTGCCGTCAAAGTGATCCTATTAGTCGTTATGTAGGTTACTACAGTTTCGATTACTGTGGAATCTTCATCAGGCATTGGATATAAAATGTTGTTCTTCCAACATTATTTCCTCTGAAATAGAATATGCTATAACAGATAACATTTTTTTATATTTCGTTGAAGAGTTTTGAAAGACTGAAAATACGCACCACCACTACTGCTTACATTTTTATAGTTAGATATTATTTATTTATTAGCATGATACGTGTTGTTACAACTAAACAGGATGAATAAAATAGTCTTACAACACTATAAGTATATTTACACTTATACTGTACTTGCATACAAGACGGTAAACTATACACAAAAGATGGTATAAGGCGATCGATTTCAACCAGTTACACCGCTCATCATCAGGCCCAATCAGAGAATGACAGAAAAAATATGGCGAATAGCTTATATACAATTGGCTACCGGAAGTTCCGGAAACAAGTTGCGATAAGTACCACCAGATTCAAAGTTGACCTGTTCATTGATCAATTTATCCCTATCCTTACATTTTTCCTTAAAAATAAACAATTCTTCCCATGCATTCATTACATTTATTTTTTTACAAATATGGAGTATATTTAAATTATTGTTTTCAATTGTTCCCAATGAGTGGCCATTTTCCAGGAAGTGTTTTACGACATTCGATCTTTCCGGTTTTCGGTTCTTCCATGCTGAAACATGATTCTTTTATCTTTTTACAAAATTAACAGTTTTACCAACATAAAAATTATCACAATCATGACAACTGATTTCATATACACCGGAATTATCAAACTTATTACAATCTTCTATGTTCGGATGCAGAATTTTACTCATGGTGTTTTGTGTCTTGAAGGCTACGGATACTCCATACTTCTTAAATCGATTTGCAATATTCTGTGTTTTATCGCCAGTGAAGTTAAATGCAACGTATCTCGTACTACCCTTCTCCGTTCGTTGCTCAGAGTTATCATATTTCGGAGCCGTTCTTGGTTCTTCATATTCTTCACCTCCAATTCATCAATGAGTGTAGATTGGTATCCGTTGGTTCGAGCTATAGATTTGATTGTAACTATTTCCTTTCTTCTGCTTGTTTCACTTAATAGGATCTTGTAGGCTCTGTGCAGCATTGAACGAAATGAAGCGGTATTGTGGCTTGACGAATGTATGGACTTGCTGTTGATGGTTGTATTCGTTTATGTTGGCTTCCTGTAGATTTCGAATTCCAGCTTATCTTCTCTTCTCATTAGTGTTAAATCCAGGAAGTTAATTTTTCTTTATTCTTCAAGTTCGCTTGTATAAGTCAGGTTTCTGTGGTCGTTGTTGAATATTTGCATCATATCATCTGCTTCACCATCCTTGGTTTCGCTATAAATTATAAGGACATCATCTACATATCTAACGTACATTGCTACTTCATGATCTTTGTTCAATCTTTCCAAAATACATTCTTCATGATGTTGCAGGAACACTTCTGACATTATTGTAATGTCCCAGTTCCCAGTGTCCCAGGTCCCACGTCTGACATGAAATTGAATTGTAAGACTACTATCGTTGGCGATTTTAATGTCGATCTTTCCACTGTTTCAGTTGGTTCCGATATTTTTCTGCATGACATGTCTTCTTTAGGTTTGCGCCAGACCATCCTTTCTTACACAAGAGACTTTAAAGTATCTAGGACTTTAATTGACCATGTTTACACAGATGTCCCGGAACATTCTTTCCGGAGCTCTGTACTGATTTCCTACCTAACTGACCATCATGCTCAGGTAGTTTTTTGTGTAAAATAAAGTCTTCAATATTGCCCCCAAAGTTGTTTTGTCATAAAAGAATATTCTCAGAAGATAACATAAGGTTCTTCAGATTTTATCTGAGCAAGGAAACTTGGTCCAATTTTTATTCTTCAAAAGATGTAACAGTAAAGTTTGACTTGTTTTTCAGTATCCTGTCAGTAGTGTGGGTTTGTAGGTTTTGCGCCGGAAGTGACGTCACATCCGGTGAGTGACCGGATGCGCTGAGTCATGAAAGACGTCATCTGAGGCTGAGCCAGTGACGTAGGCGGTTTTGTGACGAAATGAGTAAAAGTTCAAAGTTCAAGGTCACGGTGAAGTTTTTTTAAAAAAATCTACCTCGCACTCGTAAAACGATTGTGATTCGATAGTTGTCATTCGATAAAATATCGAATGAAAACAATCGAATGAAGCAATCGAATGATACGAGTGCGAGGTAGAACAATTACAAATATTACTTTATTTTATTTACAATAATTCATATTACAAATATTACTTTATTTACAATAATTCATGTTTACAATAGTTCCCCGTTGTTCGTTGTCATCGATGTTGTTGATCCGGACGAGTTGCGGCCATCAATTTGCTTTCTGAAGAAAGACGGTAGATACTTCGTTCCCTGCGCAGAGTCCATGTTGTTTTTTGATGCGTAAAGTTCCAAAGATAAATCGTAACCGGACGCAATAAGAAGTCTTAACTCTTCACTAAACACCTCGAGGTCTTGGTAAGTCGCAAGATGAATAGAGTCATAATGAATACACCTAATTTTAATGGACATTTTAATATAATGTTTTACGTTTGTGAAAAGCACTCGATGTTCACCAGTCGAGAGCCGGAGGTGTACTGACTATTCGCTAGCTAGCGTTTTGGTATCAAACAAAATGGTGGGGGTAAAAGTGTGGTGGGGCGGAGCAGATGGCGGGCGGCAGATGGCAGGCGGCAGGTGGGAGCTGGTGCGAGGCAGATGGTTGCTACTACATTCGCCGCCACAGTAATGCAATCCTTCGGCGTAATTCTTGTATTTTATCTTGTCGGTTCATTTGATACGTTTTACATCTACATATGCAATAGCTAAAACACTTGCACTTACGACAAGCTTTCCCGTCAACTTGATCGCCTGGTATTTTAAAACATTGTAACTCGCAACAATATGTCTTCAAATTGTTATCGAAAAATAAATTGTTCATAGGTGGCACCGACATGTTAGCTGCAGCGTGTGTTAGACAAGACTGAGACTAACTTCACTGCTCCCTCTCTTTTATACCTCTTCATAAGTTAACCCTGAATGAAAGTTCAAGGTCACCCATTCGAATTTTAAAAAAAGCAACACAGCAGTATATAAAATAATATACTGCTGTGTTGCTGTTTTCTTTATTTTTTTTTTCATATTTTTTTTTTTATTTTTCTTTTCTTTATTAAACAAACATTTTACAATACAATAAACTTAAGTTTAACATTGATGACTAGAAATACAAACAATAAAATACAAACAGAGAAATACAAACAGAGACATTATGTACAAGGATGCATGATGTGCAGAGTGAGTTCCGTTGAGTTGTTGCCGCTTACACCGTGTGATACCAAATACAACGTCCCCGGTTGAATATCTCGCAAATCTTCATTCTGTAGCAGTTGAACAAATCGTTTTGGAAGAAATACTTGAAACTTCGGCTCATCTCCTGAAGTTAAAGGTGCTTCGCTCAATGAAACTAGAATTGCTTCTCCATGTGTGGTTTCCACTTTCTTGATGTTATGAATAATGTAGTGTTTTTGTTCTTTTAATTCTGAACACTTTTTAGTTAGCAGAAGGTCGGATTTTGAATGAGTGTTGAATTGATCAACCAGTGTTTGTAGAAACTGTTGTGATGCCATCTTCGTCAGTGGTGGTTGCGATGTCTTCTGTGATGTTGCCTCTTCGGAGTCTCGAATAATACTCGTGCTGGAGCGGTGTTGGCTCCTCGTATTTATAGGCCCCGCTACCCCCACCACATTCCGGTTCTTTGCTACCCCCACCACATTTCTGCGTTTGTTCCAAGTAAGCAGCCAAACGATATGCGTTGTGCAATGCGCAGTTTAATTGTCCGTGTTTAGGATCTTTTGCAGCAACACAAATATTACCGAGATTAATGTTAAAGTCCTTACCGATGGTTATATCGAAAACATCACCGTGCGTGTACTTTTGTATCCAGTTCCTTTTTTCTAATCCTCTTGTGTATATATGTGAATATTGTTTGCAAAAGTTAAACATAATACTGTGCAGATTACTGTAGCTTATAAATCCTTCATACCAATGTATGTGATGAAAGTAGTTTGTTATCCATTTGTTTGTACTTTTTGCTTTGGCGTTAAGGTTGTTAAAAGAAAAAGGAGCTTCAAACGTGAATGGGTAAACTACAAATGTAAGCAAGTCTAAAATTACTAATTCCTTGATAATAAACCTATCATCATTATTTCGAAATGCTTGAAATTCTATTACACAAGGCTTTACACTCACTTCTTCATCCCCTCCGCTCATCATGGCACCTAGCGATCAACTAAACTGTTTTCCACACCACGGTAGGTTAAATACCAGGCCGTACAGTTGCAGGCGCGTTGGTGTATATTTAACGTGGGCACCGTCCCCAATAGGCCTACCCCACGTGTGTTCTTCTTTACTAAGTCAAACTTTAGTCTTTTTAACTTCTTCTTCTTGTGTTTCGTTTTCTTCTTCTTCTCGTTTCTCCGTTTCTTCTTCCTGTGTTGTTTCTTCTGTAGCTTCTGTAGCGATTTCTACAAGTGGTTCAAAATCCTTTAACTTTCTCCACATGCAAACTTCATGAGGTATTCTATTAAAAATAGATGTATCCACAGGTCCGTACACGATGGTGCTATCAGGTTGTTTTTCCAAAGTATCGACCAAATATTCTTTAATAATAGCGCTTGCAAATACCAACTGTCTCATGTACCTTGTAATAGGTTCTGTTGCGTAGTTTAAAACGTAGAATTCTTCACGTGACAGTAGAATCTTATTTTCATGTTGAGTCAAGTCTCTAATTCGCACTTGTAGTTGTCCACGATGTTTAACAATATCGATTTCATTGTCACAATCCAAAAGTCGAATATGTGTTTTCCTTCCACACAAACTGTTAGTTAAATAACATTCTATTAAATGTACATGTTTCAAAAATGACTCCCAAGCATTTTGCGAAAATAAAACCTTTTTTGTTCCATGGTGTAGTATTACTGTAGGGGAATAATCCAATGACTTCATCAATCCAACTGATACACTTTTACTGATGCATGCTGAGATGGGGTGAAAGATTCGCAAAAAAACTTCAGTTAAAATGTGAGGAGGAATATTTTCTTCAACTTTCTTCTTCCTCTTTGGTACTACCTTTGATGGGTCTGCATTACTTTCCTCCTCTCTATCTCTTTTACCAAACTTTAAAAATGCAGTTATTTCCTTGATGATTTCTTCTTCACTAGTATTATCACGTTCCAATAACGGTGCTACCTCTGCATCACCTTGTACAACAGATGGAGAACTCATTTTGTAGAAGATGTTGCCCATGCGACGATAGACGATCAACTGAAGACCTGCATTGTTGCTCCGCTATTTATAGGTTAGCGACAGTGGCGGTGCCGGTGGTGGTACAACGTTTTACAATACCGTCTTTACGATACCAGTCAACGGTGTGTATGTAACAATTTTATCGTGCAAAATTAAACAATACGCAGATGTATTTGCAGGTACGTTTTCTTGAAATTCCATTTCTATTTTTATATCAACACTAGACGATTTTACAGATTCGTTTTGTTTGGAGCAATCAATTACAACAATCGGAGCTTTCGATTCAAACTGTACGGGAGATAGTAGAGGTGTGTTTGTTTTGCCGTAATATGAATTTTGGAACCTAGCGTACATATCGTATAAAACACTGTACCTTTTTTTATCAAAAGAGATATTAAAGTTGTCGTAGGGAAAGAATTGTGAATTCAGGAACACTTTACAGTTTGTTAATTTACAATGGTCAAATTCACCAGCATTTTCAGTTAATATACTTTTTTTCTTTGTTTGTAATCCAAAGATTACATATCTCGCTTTTTCCAAATGAGTAGAAGTTTTTACAGTCCATGTATGCCGTTGTGTTGAAGGTAAAACGGGGTATTCATGAAACTCCCAGCTTCTGAATGGCATTACAATGTCTCGATCTGATTTTAACTTTCTTAATAATGTAATCCTGTGTTCATCATTTAGTCGCACATGTGGTACTCTCCAAACAATCTTGTCTAATGTTAGTTTCCAGTCTAAATTGGCTTCAGTTGTTCCAGCAGATGCTTTAATAATATCATTATCGTTTGATGACCTTAATAAAACTAGTTCTTGTTTTACATTTATTATTATTCTTCTGTAATCTTCAGCAAATCCTAAAAGTAATCTTAAAGGTACGTAAAAATCAAAGTTTCCCGAAGCGTCAGGAGTAATTATACTTTTGTATGGTGCAACCCATCCTGCAACAGCTAACAGATTCTTCTCATTTGGTGTTAAAGACGCTAATCCTTTTAATGTACTGGAAATTCCAACCTTTTTTGTTGAATCGACTGTAACTCCTGAAATTTCATATCTAATCTCGTCAAACAAAAATGCCATAGGATTATTTATGAACGGAACAGTGGTTCCAACAGTACCGTCAGCTTTTGTTACTTTTCCTTCAATATATAAATAACTTTCGCATGGAAGAGTATAAATGTCTTGTTGTTGTATAGGAATCCTAATTTCATCGTTATTGTTTAATTTGGACGAAGCGTAAGGGTTGTGCGTGTGATATTCCTTTTCCCATAAGGTCTCGTCGAATGTTGGGCCCTGCGCTATATCCAGTATATCCATTGTTAATGACCTTTAATCCAATTTCTTCTAGAAAACGAATGTTGTCACTTGTTAATCCTTCTACAGCTGATGAGCTACTGACCTCTTTGCTGGTTGGCTCTCTCTTTTTAAATGATAACCCCATTATCTAAGCGGATGATTTTATATGTATTCTTACAGTAATAGCTTCTCCTCGAAAGTCAATAAGGTTTCCGTCTTGATCCACTATGTTCAGCACGATGTCTGAAATGAAACTGGTGTTTAACGGTAGGTACACAAGGTTTTGAGGCTTTTCTACTATCTTGAAACCCGGTGCGACTGATGGGTAGAATGTGTGTAATATATGCCGATTTTCTCCATCTCTGTAGGATCCTTGTATAATGTTACATGTAATGTCTATGCTGTTTACTTTGATGATCGTCACAGTTCTATTCCCAGAATGAGTTGTATTAGGTTCTAATACCTTTGTTTCCTTAGAAAACCCCAATAAACTACCAATTGAACGTTCTTGGCCATAATCAATATAATACTTAGAAGTAATTTCGGCTTTCATTGTATTGTTATTGCCTTTTATCGTTATATTTTCTTTTCCCATATGTTTTTGTATAACTTCATTTATATTATCAATTTCATAAGCTCCTGTTGGTAAACTGAATTCTTCCAAAGCTGAATATTTTCCTTTATTATCTTTTGTCTTGTAATAATGTATTTTGTTATTAATTCCTTCACTAACGTTTGGAATAGAGTTATATGTTGTTAAATCCAATAATGCGGCTTCCCATAGTCTTCCTTTTTGCAAACGTAGCGCTGGAAACAGAATACTGCGCAAAGTACATGAGTTACCGGTTAATGACACTGTATACGAAGACATCTTAAAGTTGACTAACACTTTTAGCTAAAAAGTCTAAACATAAATGACCGCAAATGGATGTATCATCAGGTTGTTTTTTTGTTTAATTGTAAAAAACATTTTCTGCCGCACGAAAGTATTGTTGAAGTTCTTTCGGTGGTGGAAGGTTTCCAAAACTGTCGAAATAATAAATCGTTTCACCAAGTTTCTTGTAACACACCCAATGAGTGCCTAATCCTTCACTATTATCCAAATTTACTATACCAGTCTCATTTTTCCACATTTTAACCGGTAATTCATCTTTCATAAATACTCCTCTAAAAAATGGGATTTTCAAACAAGAAGCATATGTAATCAGTTCTTCATTGGTTAATTCTTTGTTTTTAATTATTAATTGCTCTTTCTTATTTAATACACACGATACGGTCTTAGGTATAGTCCTCCTCCCTTTTTTATCATTGACCATATTGTTGGTTTCTTTTTACCTTTACCACTAGTAGATCGACGTTTTCTTCTGATATTACCTCCTTGTTTCTTAGCGGGTCTTTTCCCACGCCTTCTTCTCTTTCCTCCTCCAAACGTAGTTTTTGCTTTCATTGCTGCTGTTACTGCTAAAGACGCTGCTTTTTCACCAATACTCGCGTCACTAGATTTTACTCTTTGCCAAGCTTTCTCAGAAAGTGCTCTATCTGCTATTGATCTATTTTTTGTATCACCAAATTTGGAATACGCTATATCGTGCTGTTTACAGGCCTGATCAAGCTTATTTATTCCAGGATCTCCTCTAGCAAGCCGTTTCTCTAATTTGGTTCCAGGACCACAATATTGATATCCTCCAGGTAAATGTAATTCCACAGGTAATAAATCAATCGCCTTGTTAACTATAGCTCCAACCGGTTTACTTAATAGAGAAAATGCTGTTGATGCTATTCCCCTTCCTCTCTGTAATCTCTCTCGATTATGACTGATGCGTTTAGCCCTCGGTATGACTATTTATAGCCAAACTTACAATCAGTAGGTGCACTCTATAAATGTTTTACAATGAATGTAATATTAGTCTTGGCTTCTTGTATTATATATACTGTTTAAAATCCATTTATTATATAGAAATGGATTAATTAATTAAATGTAGACATAATAAATAAAAGTAGTAAAAATAGAAATAAGGTGTAATTGAAGATGTTTCAAATGTTTCTCCGCTGGTGATGGTATCGTTGTTTTCGGTAAAATGAATAAAATCTAAATAGTTGTCATGTTCCCTTAGAAACTTGCCACTTAATCGTTGGTAATTAAATAACACATCCCAGTCTAGTTTATCTTTAAAATTGTCAATGTAATTTTCAGAGAGATTTTGATATTTACTTATTACTTCCCAACAGTTATTAAAATTTGATGTCATCTCTACAAGGAAGTCTTCTGAAAACTGTTGTCTTTGTAAAATATGAATCCAGTTAACTCTGTGAAAATAAATTCTTAACATAGTCATTGTGAAGAGGTAGTGTATGGAAAGTTGTTCCCAATCCATATATCTATCAAACCGTTGAACAAAACCATCTGTCAGCACTCCTTGGGGAAATCTCGGCTCTTGAGATATTAAACTCCACGCAGTAATATTGGATTCCATCATCCTCTCTGTATTATCTCTCGAATATGACTGATGCTTTATCCCTTATCATGGGTATTTAAATTCTTTTTTCTCTTATATAATCTTCATCGTTTTCTGTTGGTTCATTAATCACATTCACTTTATCCCCCTTTCCTAATGTCTTGACTTTAGAAGGCTCAGACGGTTTATCTAATTGATTAGGTTTTTCTGGATTGTGTATCTTTTTCCAGTCTAAATAATTGTGGCTGTCAACATCTGAAGCTACAGCTCTTCCTGAAGCCCGATGGATATAATTAAATAAAGCTGCACCAAACCTTTCCATATGTTTTTCATATTCTGTAGTCCATTTCTTGTGTACTATATCAAATATTTTCTTATTTACAGCGTCTCCATCCTGCTCACAATCACCTACATTTGACAATTTTAATTTTTTTACATCATAGCTTGTATCAGTTTCATTCTTTTTGTAAATCGTTAACAATTTTAAAGTCGCTAAATTTACTGCTTCACCATCATAAATGGGATGTTTTATATTGCTTAACCTTTTACTGGAAAATCCCCAATGGTCTTCGTGTACAATCGGGGTTCTTTTATCCATATATTGTACCGTAACCGCATCAGAAGACAAAAGCGGATCACCAACATTTTGAATTACTTTTCCTTCAAAATTATAATTACCATCTACTGAACAATTATTTCTCGTTTTCGCAGTTCATCAACCAAAGCTACCCATTCGTTTTCTAAACCAGTGTGCCCGGCTTCCATAGCTTCATGTAATAACCTCATTCGATCAACTAACTTATTTATATCGTTGTAATATATTATATTGGTTTTATACAAATTTTTCAATAATCCCCTTCCAGATGTAGTAGGATCAATTGTTTTTCTTTTTTTATGCAAAACATTAAATTCAGCAGAAGATAAAGCTCTTCTTTTAATTGGAGCTTTATTTGATTTCGAGGGGAAAAGACTAGATATAATGTTTGTGTATTTTATTGACCTGTTTCTATGAATAGGTAGGTCTTTGGAATATTTTTTTCTATGTGCATTTGTATATTCTAGTATATTTTTAAACAATTGTAAATCCTTTTTAGTATATTTACCAGGATTATTTTTAAAGATGAGTTCAAACAAACCTGTTGTACCTTTATATTTCTTATCACCAATAACTATATCATCATTTTCGTTTATATCTAACTTGCTATCTCCAATCATTAATCCTTTATCCTCTATTCTAGCTCCATATGTATGATAATTTCGATTAGCATGTGTGCCATGTAACATTTTTAATGTATATTTTCTTCCAAGTGTTCCTTTAAACATAATATCTGTGCCTAGTTTGCTTAAGTTGGATGGGTTGATATCCTCTTCTTCTGCTCTTGTATCTTCCGCACTTGTATCTTCTGTACTTGTATCTCCTGCAACGTCCTTTTCCCTTAAATCTCCTATATCTCCGCTTTCTTCATACTCGTCGCTTTCTTCAGATGTTTGTAACTGGTCAAAACTTTCATCATTCTGAAATTCTTCTTCATATTTGGAAATTGGTAGCATTTTGTCTCCTTCGAAGCGAATTGAAGGTTTTTCCATATTTTGTGCTAATCGCTTTAAAGGTTCAGTAACAGGTTTAAATGTTGTTTCTAAAAATTGCTCTCTTTCATTTATACCTGATTTTAAAGCTCGGTTTTTTTGTCTAATAGAATCACTAAGTGATTTTATTTCTTTTAATAGCTTTTCCTGGTTAACCATCTTCACACCTTGACGACTTGTACAGTAATACCGCTCTTCAGTGTAGTAAAACAAATTTATCAAAACCTATTCTATAACGGCCGTCTTTTATAGCTTGATCTTTCATAATAACCAAAAATCCATACTTTTCCGCCCATGCTTTTCCGCAAAGCTCTTTAAATTTTTCAAATGTCATATCAGCATTCACATGATCGTTATATATATGTTTTAGGTTAGTATCATCTTGTTTAAATACGATTAAAACATTTGCATTATCTCTGATAAGTTGTTTTGGGATTTTGCTATAAGTTTGTCCTATATATATGCTATCGATGTTATTATGTCTTCCCATGGCAAAGTAGTTTCTAATAGTATCCTGATTTTCACAAGATACATCGTCAAATATAAATACAGAATACGGTTTCGCTTCGTTTGGTTGCATAATACTATCACTAGCGTTAAATTTGTAAAAATTAACATCGGACACATCAGATAGGATTTTATCCAGCAATTGATACTTTGGTTGTTGTAGGGACTTTGAAAAAATATATAGGTTATTAAACCTTAATCCCTGCGGATTAGTGATCAAATTAAAGACAACATTAGTCTTTCCACAGTTTGAGGGGCCACTTACTATACATCGAACAGTGTTTGGAAATAAACTACCGTGTTTACCATTGTTGATATTTACGTTATCCACAGTTAAATCATCTATGTTATTAATATTGAATCGATCTTTATGGTGAATAATCTCCATTCTGCTCAAAGGTTAACGATGAAATGAGTTGCTTGCATTAAACCAAGTCCTTTATAGGTATCCATGAATCCTCAGTTTTGTTAAACCCTAACCACCGCACTTTAACTGCGTCCTTTTTTCTTTGTAACACTTTTTCAACAAGATATACATCACCTACTGTTGACTTTAACATTTCATGTCCATAAAATGCACCTTGCAACAAATCTCCTTTGTTATCTTTTAGAATATACGTTTCAGGTACAGTCGGTTGCACTTTATACACTGTAAAAACTTCATTCGTCCAATTGGGAAGGTATTTCTTGGTAAACACTCCCTTATATTTACTAATCCGTACTTTATCACTTACATTAAATCTTCTTGGCTGCATTTTTTCTACTTTAGGCTTTGTATTTTTCTTTATGCGTTTTAATACATCTTTTGCATTTCTTCTATTTACTTTGTTAGGTTTCATACCAATAGTTCTATGAAACCTGTTGTTATAATCATTTATTAATTGTGGTAAAACATCATACCATACGTAAGAACCTCTTTTTGAAAATTGTTTATACAGTGCTCCTTTCAAGGTTCTATTGAATCTTTCTATAATAGCTGCTTTTTTCTCTGAATTTGTAGAATAATGATTTATTTTATATTTATTCATTAACTGTGCAAAGTTTGTATTAAAGTATTCTGTTCCATCATCAGTTTGTAAATGTTTAATTTTGTTTTTATCTCTTTTTATAGCTATTTCCATGGCTTCTGTTACGCTTTTACCAGTCTTGTCCTTTAGAGGCAAAGCGTCTGCAACTTTTGTAAAACAATTAATAATTGTGAGTATATATTTAAATCCTTTGTTTATTCTGCTATGCGGTCGCATTTCAATTAGATCCGCTTGATATAGATCATTTATCCCTTTTATAACAGTATTTCTTCTTGGAAACTTTATTCTTGCAGGTTTGTGTAGTTCATTAATAATCTTCTCCTTCAGGTCTGACATGATGGTTTCACGAAGGCAGCTGATATGGTATTAAATATTCTTTGGTATAAATCTCCTTATATATATACATATAGTTCAAGGTCATTTAAAACTTGTGTAAAAAAAGGGGAAACACAGCTTAACATTGCTGTGTTTCCCCTTTTTTACGGAAAGGAAAAGGATAAAGGATGAAGGACGATGAAAAGGTTACTCGTCAATAGGGTTGAGGGAGTAGTGGCCGAATGGCAATGTGTTGATTTTGTCTGGAAGTGTTTGTCTTTTGTCGTCATTACAGGATAGCGCCTTTTTAACTTCAGTCACGCTGTACAGCTGATGGTTAAAACTTCTGATGGTGTTGAATTTAGCTGTAATGATGTTATCCTCAAATAAGCATTGCTTGTAGTGTTCAAAATGCACTTTTTTCTTTAAATATAAACTCTTTACACCTTTAGCTTTCTTAATATAGCTATTCTTCTTTTCTTCTTCTTCTTCTTTTTCATTATAGAGTTTCAAAGAATATAGTTTTGACATCAGTGCAACAATCTCTTCAAGCAGAACGCCATTAGCCTCATCCTTGAATTTGCCTAGTACTTTTTTGTGTCTGTCATTGTCGTAGTTTGGATGATCTTTTGGATAATCGGAGAAATCAAAGTCGTTCTTGTAAATAAATGTACGTAAATCTTTATACATGTCCAATGTTACTATGCGATATATGAAAGCGTCAGTGTCCATATATGTAATAGATATATTTTCTCTTCCGTAGAACGCCACCATTTTGTTGTAGTGAAAATCGTACATGTGTGTTTTTGAGATGTCCAAGATTGACATGCCTATATACAAAGGACGATCCATCTTCACACTCGTCTTCTTCATGGAAACTGCTACAAGTTTTTCATTAATAATTATAGATGTTCCAAAATTTGGCTGCTGTACTAATTTCTGTAATTTTTTTGCGTCGGTAACAAGTTTAACATTTTTGTGTCTTCTTTTGTTTTCCAATGTTTTTCCAAATATCGCATTATTCATTAATTTAAAGAAATCTTTTTGAAAGTCTGATGTAGCTGCTGCTCTTCTGATGGTATTTGAATCAATGTAGGGTTTCAACCAGCATGATTGAGAAAATTCCAAAACTCTATTAATTTTTGTTAAACGTAGTCCTAATTCGATAGCTTGTTGAACCACCCAAAAGTGAGCCACGTAGCGTTGTTTATTATTTAATGTCATCATTAATTTGGGGTGTTTTCCAATTGGTGAAATTTCTGTTTTAGCAAGAAGTGGAAGGTCATAATGAAGATCATGTAAATTTTCTGGGTATTCAAAATCGCAGTCCAAAATATATCCAGTGTCACAATGTTTCGGAATTTGTAAAATATCTCCAATAGAGTCGGGATTAATCCATTTAAAGTTATCAAAAGGAAGTGGGTTTGACATTGCCCATCCGTACAGGTTATTTGCATCGAAATATCCTAAATAGGTTGACGGTTTGGTTTCATCGTAATCGGGAAGGTATTTGTTGTTGGCTTTGACATGTCTGGTAACACTTTGGGTCAATCCGCCTCTTACTCCAGCTTCAACCATTAAAACTATGTCAATGTCTGTTAAAAGTTGGAGCTTGCATTTTGTTTCTTTTAACATGGCTTGCCAAGCTAATCCTGGTGAAGTATACGAATGTAGAGGGTCTAAACCGTATGCAGCAAAACAGGTGTTTCGGAATTCTTCCATTACATCACAAAGAAGAGTTACATCTAATTTGACATAAAAGTCCGAGTAATCTCCTAAGGTCTTCATATCTAACTCGTTCCATACTCGACGTGCATGTTGATAGTCCTCAAGTGATATTTCCGAATCATTAAGTTTATTTTTGAAGCGTTCTGGTGGAGGTAGTGATGTTTCATCAAATCTATGCAGTCCATCTATGTAATCATATGGGAATACTCCTTTTCGAAGAACCAAATCCATTTTACTGTTTGGTACAATTTTGCTTGTTTCGATCAAATCTTCTCTTCTTAAATTTTCTGATAATTTCATAAGGCTGAAAGGCATAAATCTATAGGAATCAATAAATCTAAGTTTTATATTACCGATCTTTTTAGAAAAGCTAATAAATTTTTCCATGGTTGTTGCCAAGACATCTATTGCTCCATTATCCCTCCCTAATTCCGGGATTATAAAGTGAGAGTCGTATCCACTAAGATTATGTAAAACAACGGGAATAAAATTTGGAAGTTTGTAGTTTAAGTTACAAGAGTTACAGGCTGCACCTCTGTAAGCTCCTGTAAGATGATCATGGTCTCGCACTTTAACATTATCCGGTGTAAAGGTGTTAGTACACAGATAACATGTTGTTGCTGAATCGTGTTGTTGTATTTCATCTTCATTCATAGGAATCATCGGTACCACATTTCTGTACATTTCTTCAACTTTCCCAGCTATGATATATAAGTCATCAACGAAGTGTCGAGCTGCTTCTTCACCACGATAAATTTTCGGCGTAGACGACAGTTCGTATTTACAAAGATGATCTTCAGAAAGCGTGGACTTTACTATTAAACAATAGCTGTTCGGTGTGTGCTGCTGGTATTTGCTCCTTCTTGTTACGTTCTCTTCTTGATGTTCGAGTGGAAGTAAAGACGCTTCAAAATCAGCGTATACAGCAACAGGTACACGGTATTGTTGTATTACTTTGTCGAATTTTATCTGCGCTCTGCTAGGATGCGGCAATTTAATTCTTACTTCATAGTTTCCACTACATAACCTTTGATGCTTTGATGTTCTACTAACCATTCTGAACCTCCTCTTCTTAATTCTTTGTTTACATGACAAAAACATCTTTTACAAATTGTTTTCTTTTCTTCATGTTTAGATAATTGTTTAGAAACAAGAGCTTCAAACTTTTTAATGTAGACATAGTGGGATATGTCCCCTTTAGTGATTAATAGCAAATCCGTATGATCTCTGCGCTCATTTGGTGTTATACGCAAGGGGTACACATTGTTTGACGAATCCAATCCAAATAGGTTGACAGAAGCTGAAGGATTTTGTTTTTCAAATTTTGAAACGTCTGTTATATCAACAGGGTAAGTCATCCCTTGAAAATTATATCTATGTTGTACTTCTTCATAATAGTGACTTGGTCTTTCCGGATGAATTGTTACATATTTGGCCAACATAGCATATTTAAAACACTCAGTATCTTGATTTTGTACGTTGACGCAGGATAAGGTATTTCTAATCTTTGTTGGTAGAGGGATGTAGCTACTTCCTCGAATTCCATAGCCGTGTTTGTGTACTCTTAAGTCTAGCCCTGTGATGCTTAACAAACTCCATCCAGAGCCTCTTCCTTCATGTTCTTGTATTTTTGTCATTAGCTCTTCAAAACATTCAGATACGATTGAATCAATATCTGACGAAAACATAATAGTTCGGTTTTTTGTTAAAAAACCTCTTGGTGAAGTTTCATTTTGAATGTTTGTAAATAAAGCATCCATTAATAGTCCAAATTTGATAAAATTTAATCTTTTTAATTCATTTTGCAAAGTGTTGCTTACCAATCCTTTTGCGTTATTTAAAAATTCTTTGAGTTGTAATTTTGCATTGTCAATTTTGAAGTGGGTTACTACATTACCCGGAAGTGCTCGGGCATGTAGTTCTACATTTACTGCTGTTGATGCTGAAGGACGGTGAAGTGTAGACAGAGCATGCGTAGAAGTCGATGCATGAAGTGTAGACAGAGCAGGCGTAGAAGTCGATGCAGCTGATGATGTTGAAGGACGGTGAAGTGTAGACAGAGCAGAGGTAGAAGTCGATGTTGATGGTGCATATTGAATAACACTCGGTCTGGAATTTTGGTGTTGAGCTAACATTTGATCTATTTCTTTCAATTCTTCTTCTTCATATTCTTCATCTTGGTTGTTGTTATGTTTTAGTTCTTTATGAATCATTAAAAGAAATTCATCCTTAAATGAAGACTTGCAAATATTGCAGCGATGCATAATATAGGTGCGATCTCCACAAGGGTCAAGGCAATAATGAACAACACTGCAAATGCCCCTCTATTTATACCCTAGCAAAAGTGGTGGGGGGTACGTATTACGTTAAGTTTACTATTTTTTTATATTTTATATTTACTATTGTAGCTGGAGGCTACAAAGTTCTGTATTTAGGTCAAGGTCATTGAACATATTTGCCAAAACGGGGAATAGAGCAGTAAATGATTTCATTTTAAACCATAAACTGATCTATTACCCGCTATGTATTTAACAAGGTCAATTTTCTCCTACAGGAAAATTTAATATATTTTAAACTTGGTAAATATTTTCTGTCTTGTAAATGTGTCAAGGTTATACAACGATATTACCAAAACGGGGAATAAAGCAGTAAGTAGTTCTCACTTTGACTACAAACTGGTCTATTCCCCGCTCTGTATTTAAAGTTTGACAGTTGACAAGAAAAAAAAAACACTTAATCAGACTCATTTGATGAGTCGGAATCAGTTGTATCAGAAACATCGGAAAGAAATAGTCGTCGACGAATATGATATACCCCTCGTGCACTATCTAAAAATAACCCATCCAAACTACTACTACTAGTGGTTGGAGTTTCATCATGTATTTCTTCAGAACAGAGAAGATGCTGATAGATTCTATAGGTTTCAGATTCCACGTCACTTAACAATTCAATTTGTTCCATATATCCTGCTTCAAGATCATCACTGTCCATATCACTTAATAATTCAAGATCTTCCATTGCATCCATATCAATTAATAATTCAACATCTCCCAATTCGTCTTCATTTTCATCCTCACTTTCAATCATAATATGTTTTATATTTCCCACGATTGATTTTGCAGAAGGAAATATATTATCCTTTGGTGACGTAGCTGCTATATATTCTAGTGATAACACAAGTAGCAGAATGAGATAAGCACTGATGAAAAACCTCTTTTTATACCCCCGATTTAAGTGGTGGGGGTAAGTTGTTATAGGGAAGGGGTATTATCGCATCAATATATGAACAATTTAATACTAACAAAGTATAAAGTTCTGTAAGTGGGTCAAGGTCACCTTAAAATATTACCAGAACGGGGAATAGAGCAGTAAGTGATTCTCACTTTGACCACAAACTGATCTATTCCCCGTTCTGTCTTCCGCTGTTCAGTATTTCCAAAGACTCTTAGTTAGTTAGTTGAAGAAAGTTTTTCAATTTCTATTGTTAGCAATTCTTCAGGCAGTTGAAATGATGCATTTTGTGATAACATTTCCAACATTTCAATATATTTTATGGCTTGTGTTATAATAGAAAGTTTTGAAGCTTTTGGTTCAAGAAAAGGTAATTTTGTTCTTAATAAATTATAGGCTTCATTCAATACTGCAATCCTTCTTCTCTCTCTAGCACGCCTTCTTTTTTCTTTATCATTCTCCTCCTTGCCTTTAACATCCAAGCTAGACGACCCTCCTGGGCTATCCATAGCTGAATAATAACTATACTCCGAAGCCGACTGCCTTATATCTGTTTACCCCCACCCTTTTACAATGAATATAGCTGGTTCATCCTAACGTGTAGTGTAATAAAGACACAAGGCAAACCCCTCTTGTAATAGTCGGTAAATTTCTCTCTTCAAAAGGGATTGGTTCCACATCTATTTTTATCTCTTCAGTTTTACGAACACCCAATCCTTGTTGTAGGAAATAAATACATCTTCCACTATCTTACCAAACAAAAATTTTCTAAGTCCCGAAGTGGGTCAAGGTCATCTGAACATGTTGCCAAAACGGGGAATAGAGCAGTAAGTGATTCCCACTTGGACCACAAACTGCTCTATTCCCCGCTCTGTATTAGGGAAGTGAATTTTGAAGAAAGGTCACAGTTATAGGCAATAAACCTGATAACAGAACCTTTTATTAATTTATCCAAACAAAAGGAAGTTACAGATAGTTTGCAGGGAGTATTTGCAAAAGTTTCTCGAGGGTAAGATGGGTAATGTCAACCGGTTTGCATGGCCGTATTGACAAAGGTCGGTTTTCGTGCCATACCTTTTTGTAAGGGGTTAGGAAAAGGATGAGAAACATACTGATCAGTTAAAGTTAATTTTACAAAGACCAACCAAGGTCGGTTTTACAAAGGTCAACAGCATCCTGAAACCCAGTCGGACGTTGGTCAGTAACGGGCGCCAGGCAACTGTGAACCAAAGTTTTGACCAAGGTTAGTTATAGCGTGTAAGAAAAGGACATACCAACCAAGGTCGGTTTTACAAAGGTCAACAACATCCTGAAACCCAGTCGGACGTTGGTCAGTAACGGGCGCCAGGCAACTGCGAACCAAAGTTTTGACCAAGATCAGTTTTAAAGCGTGAAAGAAAAGTACATATTTCATTAGTAAATAAAACACTTCAAAGACCAACACCACAAATAATTACAAACACCAACACTAACTACATTTACTAGCAGCAAACTACAAGCTATAATCTAACAAACAAACTAACATGCATAACATACTAATATGCTAAGGTAGAATCTTTAGTATACAGGGGTACCACCTATATACTAAAGATGCTATTACAGACAGCTAAGGCGAACAGCTAGCTAGGCTGTCAGCCTGAGACTGTGAGACCTCTGCGGTCAGCCCCCGCTTTTATAGCCGACGATCCGTGGTGGGAGGTGGGGGGGGGTTACACTATTGTTGCGACGTTATAAAGTGCACATTGATATATTCCAAGTTCGTTAACTGGGTCAAGGTCAAGTAAACTGTTTTGTAAAATAGCAAAGGATTTACCTTTGCTATTTTACTTTTTAAGAAACGCAAGATAGCTCTAAGATCAAACAAGGGTCATAGTTATCCGTTTTACACAAAATTCATTGTACAATGTTTTGATAAAATGGAAAATTTCCATGTTGGAAGGTGATTGCCATATCATCAAAACACAATACACATCATTTCTGTGTAACGGCCTAAGCTCCATCTCTACTTTTAAGTTAATCCCTCGATACTCAAAAGCAAGGATAGTGAGAAATGCTTCTGACAAAGCAA
Source organism: Allygus modestus (assembly GCA_963675035.1). Lineage (NCBI taxonomy): Eukaryota > Metazoa > Arthropoda > Insecta > Hemiptera > Cicadellidae > Allygus > Allygus modestus. Next base: position 241,931,522 of record OY776112.1, on the reverse strand, counting down.
GCTCAGAAGGAACAAGCCAAGTGTTTACACCTACAGCTTCCATAGCGATATGATGATTTTTACCACGCTGTTGCAGTATATAAAACATTTCCCCCTCCAGTATAATATTTCTCCTTTTTTTCCTTTTAAGTTTTATCTTTGACTTAGTGTAAAATATATAAGTCCGTTATCTAGGTCAAGGTCGTTGTAACATTGTAAAAAAAAGTGTGGACAACCTATTTACACTTTGCAGCATATGCTACAAATTGTAAATAGGTTGTCCACACTTTTTTTTTTTTAATTTGGAAAAAACTTTATTTAATTTGGAAAGAATGTTTTTTTTTTTACAATTTTCTCCACACAGTGGTTCCTGAATCGCCTCGGATTAGATAGTGCTTTTTCGTAGGGTTTTTGGGATGACGCATGCCTTTAGGTAATCTTAAAATGTAAAGGCGGTCTCCACATTTTAACATGACCTTCAGGAATCCCATTATTTTTACAAAGACGTATTGTTTGTTTTTAGCTAGCCTATTAATCCGAGTCTTAGCTGGTTTCACTGTCGGATGTGGTGAAGAAGGAGAAGCGGTATTTTTTAAATGAAGATTGCACAGTTCTTCATTTAAAGTACACTGTTTTGCACAGCGTTCGCCTTTCTTTGCACCTTTTTTGAAGACATAATTACATAGTTGTGCAGGACGTATGCACCTCCTATGCAATGACTTTAATTGATTAAATTTCTCTGAAGGAGATTGAATATTTGTGCAAATTACTGAAGGTCTGGTTGAACAAGTGGAAGGTGGAATTTCCATTGGGGGTCTTGTAAATATTTTAGAGCTTGAGGTGGAGCTTGATCTTGAGGTGGATGATAAGGAGGAGCTCGAAGAAGTCCTTGATCTCGAGGTAGATGATGAGGAGGAGGAGCTCGACGAAGGCCTTGATCTCGAGGTGGATGACGAGGAGGAGCTCGGCGAAGACCTTGATCTCGAGGATGATGGTGAAGGAGAAGTTGGACGTGAGCGAGATGTTGAACGATCCATGATGGGTGGTGAAGTTGACTTTTCAGGGATGATCAGGGCCATTAAAAGAGCCTGACGAAGAATTGAACCAGCAGCCGAAGTCGAGGGTGATGCAGAAGTCGAGGGTGATGCAGAAGTCGAGGGTGATGCAGAAGTCGGCAGTGATAACGGGTGTGACTCCATAGTTCTGAGTGTGAGCAAGCACAAGCAGCAGAATGATCTTACCAGTGATGGGAAGCCTCTTTTATACCCAATATAAGTGGAAAGGGGGGGATGGAGATAGGCTATGGTTTAAAATATTAATCTTTCTATATGTGACCAGACAAAAGTTTATAAGTCCTGTCAGTGGGTCAAGGTCATCTGAACTTGTTGCCAAAGCGGGGAATAGAGCACAAATTGGTGCTCTATTCCCCGCTCTGTATTAGGGGACAGGTAATTACAAGCAATGATTTTAATAACGAAAAATAAAGAAAAAACCCTAAAAAAGAAAAATCGCAACAGTTTCTCAGGCTAAGAAAGGTAATGTCAACCGGTTTACATGGCCGTATTGACAAGTCCGGTTTTCAGGGCCGAACCTTATTGTCAGGGGGTTAGGAAAAGGATGAGAAACAAATTACATTACTTTGAAACAAACTGGTCAGTTAGAGTTAAAGTTAATTTTACAAAGAACAATCAGTATCACTGAAACCCAGTCGGACGTAGATCAGCGAACGGGCGTCAGGATACTGCGGTCAGTTTAACAAAGGTCACAACAGCAACACTGAAACCCAGTCGGACGTAGATCAGCGAACGGGCGTCAGGCTACTGCGAACCAGTGTTTTGACCAAGGTAGTTTACAAAGACCGACATTTAAATTACTTTGATAACAAACCCCACGGATATAAAGACTTTACCCAGGGATAAGGATGTGTAAGGAAGGTACATATTTCATTATTAAATAAAACACTTGAAACCAACACCAACATTCATTAAAATAACTACATTAATTAGCAGCAATCTACAAGCGATAATCTAACAAACAAACTACCATGCACATGCAAAGGCGCGGATCTCTTAATTGCGCGTCGGGCCCAACGCACACTTAAAAGACCTACGCTGCAGCAGAATGCAACCCGGACGGACGTAGATCACGAACGGGCGGCAGCCTACTGCGAAGAGACTGCGGACTGCTCCCGCTTATAAAGGCGGCGGTCAGTGGTGGGAGGTGACTCCGCCCCGTGACGTCAGGGGGGGGGAGTGACCTTGAACATGACCCAAATCGGGGGGGGGAGTGACCTTGAACATGACCCAAATGGGGGGGGGATGTGTCATCATGAAGGGAAGGGGAACCGGATGTAGACCGGTTCTTAGCTTTCTACCCGTATATGGAAATGTCAAGGTTACACTTGGCGAGCCGCTTTGCTCCGCCGTCTGCAACCTCATTCCAGCTTTGTCTCTCGAACTGGAACTACGTGCCGATCAGCAGCGCTACGATGACTTCCCCTGTGAGCCTCGAGAAACTGCGACGTCTGAAGGAGTCCCTGAAGGAGACGGTTGAGAGAAGAAGTGGTTTTAAGAGACCAACTTCTTTCAAGGCCACAATAAGAAGAAATTTTAAGAACCATCCGCTCTACTTCAACCAACATCCGTCATCTGAGCATCGACCTTCGACTTCGACTACAAGTCAGCCTCGGCCTTCAACTCCACCTCTCACCGTGGATGAGGTGATGGAGCGGACGAGGGTGTTGAAGGAAGAAGAATTAGTCACTCCTCTAAACTTCACATCACTTAAATTTAGAAAGCTAAAAACAAATATAGAATATAAGTTTGTGGCAAGGCTCAGCGGAAACAGCTATATTTTGCAACATGAAGATTTTCACTTCAAGGTCCAACTGCCTCATTCCCTGCCGCAACCGCCTAGAATCCCATCCGAAAAGGAACTGTTTTTCGTCAGACAAGAGGGCAAGGCGCATTGGCTAATTAAATAAATTGTCACATCCCTTGTCCATTTCCTCCACCTCGACTAACCGCAACTCCTTCAGGACTCCTCTTCATGGCACCAAAAACGGTCCTTTTCAGGACCACCCTAAGCATTTCAAGTTAGGGACTTGGCCTGTACATAGGCAGGAGACTGTTAGTCTTATGTTTGTGTGCAGCCCACTTTGTAAAAATTTCTAAGTCCCAAGGTCCTTGACCTTGACCATGACCTTGAACATGACCCAAAAAAAGGGGGGGGGGTTATAAAGTTTGTGCAAAGTATGTCATGTGGGTACTCAAATTACGCGGATTGATCAGACGAACAAGTTGGTGCAAACAGAATTCAGATCCGACCAAGGGTATAGCGGTAATAGCTAAAAACAACTATTTAGAGGGTCTAACTTAAATAACTTCTTTATTTACGGTTTAAAATATATTAAGTGGGTACTCAAATTACGCGGATTGATCAGACGAACAAGTTGGTGCAAACAGAATTTAGATCCGACAAAGGGTATAGCAGCAACAGCGAAAAAACAACTATTTTCAAGGACAAACCTAAATAACTTCTTTGTTTTGGTTCTGTGTGCAGCCCACTTTGTAAAAATTTCTAAGTCCCAAGGTCCTTGACCTTGACCATGACCTTGAACATGACCCAAAAAAGGGGGGGGGTTATAAAGTTTGTGCAAAGTATGTCATGTGGGTACTCAAATTACGCGGATTGATCAGACGAACAAGTTGGTGCAAACAGAATTCAGATCCGACCAAGGGTATAGCGGTAATAGCTAAAAACAACTATTTAGAGGGTCTAATTTAAATAACTTCTTTATTTACGGTTTAAAATATATGAAGTGGGTACTCAAATTACGCGGATTGATCAGACGAACAAGTTGGTGCAAACAGAATTTAGATCCGACAAAGGGTATAGCAGCAACAGCGAAAAAACAACTATTTTCAAGGACAAACCTAAATAACTTCTTTGTTTTGGTTCAAAGTATAACATGTGGGTACTTCAATTAAGCGGCTTGACAAGCCAAACCAGAAGGTGCAATCTAAATGTAAATCTAACCAACAGTATAGCATCCGTAGCGTAAAAACGATGGTTTGAAGGACAAGCTAACGTTGTGGTGGGGGTTAGGTGTCTATCATACACGATAACGCTACATCATTATTCTTCCAGCTCTTGACGGATGAACATCTACCTAGAGGGACTGAAAAAATGTCGCAGTTTTACAGGAACATGAGGAAGGTGACCTTCAGTAGTCCCCTTGACACTACTTTCTACTTCCCTGACAATGAAGACAGAAGGTCTACACTTTTAGTGGACAATGAGAGGTTTCGTCGAAGAATAATCGAGGTTGAAACACTTTTAACCAGTTGTTTGCTACGCAAAAAGAACCATATGAATACATGCACCGGTTTAGATCATAGTAGCTGTTATACTTATACAGCGTTGAAGCGCAAACATTATTGAAGTTTTTAGTTACGGAGGTAAGGTCTTGTCAGTCTAAGAGCTAAACCCTAACTAACACATGTAAACGAGTTATTGTGCGATGTAAAACTTGGTGGGGAGACTGGTGTAGTGGGGGGACTGGTGTAGTGGGGGACTACCATCTGCCGCACACTTGCCACCTGCCGCCTGCCACCTGCCGCCACCCATCTGCCGTCCACCATCTGCTTCGTTCTACTACACATTTACCCCCACCATTTTGTTTGATACCAAAACGCTAGCTAGCGAATAGTCAGTACACCTCCGGCTCTCGACCGGTGAACATCGAGCTCTCCGAGACGCTCTTCACAAAATAACAATATCATTTCACTCAAGATCTGATAGATGTTTCTATTTCATTGCCGTCAGTTATTATTTCCACCTGACAGCAATGAAATGCAAACACCTAACAGAACAGATAGGTGTCGAAGTATCTACCGTCTTTCATCAGAAAGCAAAGTGATGGCCGCAACTCGTCCGGATCAACAACATCGATGACAACGAACAACGGGGAACTATTGTAAACATGAATTATTGTAAATAAAGTAATATTTGTAATATGAATTATTGTAAATAAAATAATATTTGTAATTGTTCTACCTCGCACTCGTATCATTCGATTGCTTCATTCGATTGTTTTCATTCGATATTTTATCAAATGACAACTATCGAATCACAATCGTTTTACGAGTGCGAGGTAGATTTTTTTAAAAAAAACTTCACCGTGACCTTGAACTTTGAACTTTTACTCATTTCGTCACAAAACCGCCTACGTCACTGGCTCAGCCTCAGATGACGTCTTTCATGACTCAGCGCATCCGGTCACTCACCGGATGTGACGTCACTTCCGGCGCAAAACCTACAAACCCACACTACTCCTGTCCTATTATTTCGATGTTTGTTTTCCTTTAGTGAAACGAAAGTCGGGTTTAGGCCAGGGTCATAGCTTCAAACTTAAAGTTAAACTGAATGACAAAACCTTAGAGGTTAGAGAAGAGTTAAGATATTTATATGATGCTTCAAAAAACTTACCCTCGTCAGATCCATGCAGAAAGAAATATCTCCATCTCAAAAAGCAATATCGAAATCTAATCCTGCAGCTTAAATCCGAAGACTTGGCAATACAACTTGAAAGCTCTTCAAATCGTAGCAAAACTCTTTGGAAAGTTATCATTCAGAACAGAAGTTCAGTAGTGGTTGGAGACTTACGGACACCAACTGTTAAGAATGAATTTGGTGATTTGCTGAGAGACCCAAATGATGTTGGTTATATGTTTAACAATTATTTAGTCAATGTTGGACCCGATTTTGGTAAAGTCGGCACATTGTCTTCAACCACCATGACTAGCACCATCTCTTCCCCTTTGGGATCTTTGTTTTTATCAGCTATTACTCCACAGATGGCATTTCATCGATTGTACTAAAAAGGGTAGCAGTAGAACTTGCCCAACCCATCAGCAATTTAATAAATGATTCTTTTTCAACGGGAATTTTCCCAGATTCCTTAAAACTGGCCATTATCAAACCACTACACAAGAAAGGAAGCACAGTTGACTGTTCAAATTTCAGACCGATTTCAATCATTTCAACCTTGTCAAAGGTCTCTGAAAAGGTAGTTTTGAATATACTTTAGCCTTTTCTTGGTAACAAAAAATTGTTGTATTCTCAGCAATTTGGATTCATTAGAGGTAGAAGCACAGTTGATGCCATGTTTTCAGTTCTTCAAAGTATTGTCGACGAAGTCGACCTGGGTAATTATTCATCTGGTCTATTTTTTTATCTTACCTAGTCAATCATGGGCTATTGCTGGATAAGATGTACAGACTGAGGGTCAGAGGGAAAGCGCATGATTGGTTCCGGTCGTACCTCGTGGGTCGTTTCTCCATGTGTCAAAGTGACTTGTATTGATGATTCAAGAACCATATCTAACAGGATTTCAAAAGTTTTTGCCGTAAAAAAGGTGTACCACAGGGCTCAATTTTCGGGCCTACACTTTTTCTCATCATCATAAACGTTCTTCATCACAGTGTATGTGGAACAAACGTCTGCCTTTACGCGGATGATACTTCCCTTACATTATTCAGCTCTTCCAGAAATATGTTGGAATTTCAAACCTTTTTGAAGGGGAATTATCTTCTAGACTGGCTTGACCATAATAGGCCTAAGGCAAACGTTTCCAAAACCACCCTAATTGAGTTTTCCATTAGAGACCGCCAAAGGGACAGTTTTTTCAGTGTTTAACTTGGTAACGAAGCAGTTTATTCAGTTTCTAGCGTGAAGTTTCTTGGTCTGTTAATTGACTCAAACCTCACATTTGACCTTCACATAGCTTATGTATGCAATAAACTAAGTCAAGGGGTTTTGTATTCCGGGAACTGGCTTGTTTTGCAACTACAGACGTTCTTATTGCTGCTTACTACGGGATCATATACCCGTACATGTCCTATGGTGTCCCCATTTGGGGATCGGAAAGTAAAAGAACAAAGCTTGTGTTTAGGCTACAGAAAAATACCCTGAGAGCAATCTTCCGGGTGCCACAACGTTATTCATGTGGTGATATCTAATTTCAAATAAAATTCTGAAACTCTCTTCAATTTACATTCTTGAAACCTTATCATTTCTCCATAGAAATTTCTCCATTTTTCAACCATTTCTTTCAGCGCACAGCTATTACCAGGAGCAAACCAAAATGCATTATGAATGTTCCAATACATAACACTTCTTTTTTCAGAAGCACCTAAAATATTCGGCCGTACAACTGTTTAATAGACTGCCTGAACCCTTAAGGCTTGAAGGTAACCTTAATGCATTTAGAACAAAAATTAAATGTTTTCTCATTGACAAGGGTATCAACATGAATTCGAACAACGAGTTATCAACATGACAGATGTGCAGTTCGAGAAAAAAGAAGTCGAATTCCTAGAATACGGCCTAAAACATAATTTTGTCGTCAGAAATAAGAAAATGAATGATCTGATGTCGACGGACATTGAAGCGAATGTCAGGATGTTGAAATAAGTTGACCACTGCGCAGTACGACAGGAGATCACCAAAGATGTTCAAGTCAACAGAAAAACACTAAATGAGGAGAAAAAATAAGACCTGTAAGTCCTGAAGTGTAACGGAATTATGAAGAAATTAGAAGAAAGTAACTCACTCGCCCTGAAGGCTGACAAGAGCAATGCCGTTGTAATTATGAACAAAGAGGACTATATCAAGAAGACGGAAGACGAAAGAAAATAACTTCAAGGAGCTTCAGAGAGACCCAACAGAAAAATGCCAAAAAGAACTGACCGAGGCTGTGAAGAAGTGTACCAAAGTGAATACAGAATAATGTAGACCGAAAATGAACATCCTTAACTCAAAAGCTCCAGTACTGAAGGGAATTCCTAAAATCCACATTAGAATGTGCCTATTAGACCTCTTGTAAATTTTAAATGTGCACCTACATACAATGTTTCAAAGTTGTTGTCTGCTAGATTAAACAAGGACTTGGAATTAGAATACAAGTATAATGTAAAAAATAGCTATGATTTCGAAGAAAAAGTGAAACATGTTAATGTAAAGGGTAATTCTAGATTAGTTTCTTTTGAAATTTCTAATTTGTACATAAATTTACCGGTCATGGAAACGGTTAATTTTATTAAATGTAGGCTAATAGATAACGGATAGGATAAAGTTTATGTAGATCATCTTGTGAAATTGTTAAAAATTGTACTGAAACAGAATTATTTTAGATTCAACAATAGGTTTTATGCACAAACTGATGGATTAGCTATGGGGAGTCCACTTTCCGCAATAATGTCAGAAGTGTTCCTGCAACATCATGAAGAATGTATTTTGGAAAGATTGAACAAAGATCATGAAGTAGCAATGTACGTTAGATATGTAGATGATGTCCTTATAATTTATAGCGAACCCAAGGATGGTGAAGCAGATGATATGATGCAAATATTCAACAACGACCACAGAAACCTGACTTATACAAGCGAACTTGAAGAATAAAGAAAAATTAACTTCCTGGATTTAACACTAATGAGAAGAGAAGATAAGCTGGAATTCGAAATCTACAGGAAGCCAACACAAATGAATACAACCATCAACAGCAAGTCCATACATCCATCAAGCCACAAGACCGCTTCATTTCGTTCAAAGCTGCACAGAGCCTACAAGATCCCATTAAGTGAAACAAGCAGAAGAAAGGAAATAGTTACAATCAAATCTATAGCTCGAACCAACGGATACCAATCTACACTCCTTGATGAATTGGAGGTGAAGAATATGAAGAACCAAGAACGGCTCCGAAATATGATAACTCTGAGCAACGAACGGGAGAAGGGTAGTACGAGATACCTTGCATTTAACTTCACTGGCGATAAAACACAGAATATTGCAAATCGATTTAAGAAGTATGGAGTATCCGTAGCGTTCAAGACACCATGAGTAAAATTCTGCATCCGAACATAGAAGATTGTGATAAGTTTGATAATCCCGGTGTATATCAAATTAGTTGTAATGATTGTGATAATTTTTATGTTGGTCAAACTGTTAATTTTGTAAAAAGATACAAGAATCATGTTTCAGCATGGAAGAACCGAAAACCGGAAAGATCGAATATCGCAAAACACCTCCTGGAAAATGGCCACTCATTGGGAACAATTGAAGACAATTTGAATATTCTCCATATTTGTAAAAAATAAATGTAATGAATGCATGGGAAGAATTGTTTATTTTTAAGGAAAAATGTAAGGATAGGGATAAATTGATCAATGAACAGGTCAACTTTGAATCTGGTGGTACTTATCGCAACTTGTTTCCGGAACTTCCGGTAGCCAATAGTATATAAGCTGTTCGCTTATATCTTGTTTCTATCATTCTCTGATTGGGCCTGATGATGAGCGGTGTAACTGGTTGAAATCGATCGCCTTGTACCATCTTTTTTGTATAGTTTACCGTCTTGTATGCAAGTACAGTATAAGTGTAAATATATTTATAGTGTTGTAAGACGTATTTTATTTATCCTGTTTAGTTAGATATCTACATATCTCTGCATTTTTATTCAACAGAATGCAAAAATTTATTGAATATTTATTTTTAACTTTCATTTCTGGTATTATGATTTTGTTTCAATATATCTTGTACCACGAAATATACAAAACTTTAATTTTAAATATCTTTAAGTGGGATAGCTATCTGCAAATTGATCAATTTAACACCAATTTTCACCAACAGATGTAGTTTGGAAAGTGCATTTTTTAAGTTAAACTATTGTCAGCTATTAAAAATGTCCTGGTTGAGTTTGTTTTGAAACTTGTAATAGGATAATATTTTTAAGCAATAAACAAAATAACAGTGATATTTCCAGTAAAAGGCTCAGGAAGGCCATTGGAAATGTTTACCAATTCAAACACAATAAACAAGTTATGCAAGGAAAGTTTCCTTTACTATCGCCTGCTATTTTAGTTAAGAATAAACACAAACATCTATTCTCTCTAATTAAGATTATAATATTTCATCAAATAAAACAGTTTGTTTTTCATCAAATACAAATTTAGTTACCTCTAAATTAACAAACATTGTTTTAATTTGTTGGGCTCAGATCCCAATAAATGACACAAATGGTATGTTATGAACGTTGTACTCTTTTCCAGAAATCGTAAACTTTGTTTTTCAGTCATTGAATAATAAAATTGAAATATTTCCTTCTAAAATTATTTACTATTCTTGTTAATATATGTAAAATGAGGAACAGTTTAGATCCCTGCGTATTCTGCAAGTGTCCTATGAAATTCCAATATACCTAACTACCACATGAGGTAACCTTATATAATGTAATGTTAACAATCTTTTTACTATAAAAAAACATATTTTACTAATGCAGTTAAGAACAGTTACTGAAGAAATGCAATTATTCATGGAAACCCTCCTCAAAAACTTTCATCATATAATTAATTGTTACAAAAAAATACTGCTATCGCTATTCTAAACATCCAAAAAACTTAAATACAAATGTAAACGAACTATGTTTTTGGTATCCAGGGATAAGCTATCATGGTTTCTGACCCTCAACTTGCTTAAGTTGGAGGAGCAACTAGCGTTTGAAGTTTTTCAAAGACATCCACTCAGTTTCCAACATTCAAACTCGCTTACTTTCTTCAACAGAATATTCAAAGGACCTAGGGTTGAAGCACGTGGGAGGTACGTGGTTTGACTGAGTTGTTCTGTTGTACATATTACATCATCATGTTCAGGAATTCGTGTAAGCAGTTTCGTATTGATTAAAAATTGTAATTACTATAAAATAAACTGTATTGTACTTAAATAGTTATAGCTCAAAATTATGTGTCACCTATATTTCCGAGGTTCCGCTTTTCCTTGGTAAATATTTTATGAACTTATAAAATATATGTTTTACTAGCAGGGGAAAATATATTTGTTTTTCAGTGCTAGAAAATACAGATATCTGGACTGATTTTTAAGGCTGAAGATGGTATTTAAGACTGAGTAATGATTAAATTTGATCAAAGACACATATACATAGTAACATATTTAAAACGTTGTCTTTAAAGAAAAATCTGTATTAGTTTATTAATTCACGCATTAATACAACAATCTGTCATATGCAAATGATAATAATACCAAGCCCCATGTCGTTCGTAGGCTAATTACGACAAAATTAAAATATCTTCGCGACGAAGGAAAAATTAATAATTCATAAAATATATGCCCTCGAAAAGTATCATTCTGTATCAGACCCTTTTCTACTAATATCCCAAATCAGCATTATTAATACCACAAATCACAACTGATACTGCAAGAGTTACTGCCAAACTAAACATACTCATAAATTGTTGTAAAACTTCTTCTACACTTGTTTTTACGTTTTCACTAAACAATATGATAAACTAATTAATTAGAGATAAAGTGGACGCAAGTGAGTTGATTAAGCTCGTAACCCTGATTATCGATCGGTATATAACATTTAAAAATATTTCAAAATTATCGCTAGATAATTAATTAAGTAGATTGTTGATAGTCTCTTGATTTATATTATATTAATAAATGTAAATAAAATAGTATTTATTTGTTTAGGATAATGCATATTCTGCATATACAAATTTGCCTAATAATTAAAATTAGGTGTAAAATTATTTGACAACAGACACTGCAGTGTAGGTGTTGCTATGGTGACTTCTAGCATTACACACAGCTGTTCATGTGTTCATGTTCGGGACACAGATATTAGTGTGTTACGGTTGGTGGTGACCGTAAACATGTAAGGAAGGAATGTCAGAACAAAGCCTATTAAGGGACTTTATTCAGTGATAACTAAAGAAAAATACAGGGTGTCTGTAAAGTTCCTCACCAAACTTCATAATTTGTTTTTTTGTGGTCAAAATAAGCAAAAAAGTTCCTATGATGTCCTAATATCGCTTTGTTTTCCGTCTTTCTGTCTGTTTGTGTTTTTTACTTAATACGTTACATCTTAGTATCCTCTGAAGATATCAACTTCAAAATTGGTACATGTATTACACTAATAAGACCCATTTGGTATGGAATATCAAGTTTTTACTTTGTACCATTTCAAAATGGCGGCCATTTTTGTTTTCTAAAGCTAAATATCTTAAAATCCGTAATACTTATGAAAAATCTGTAAGAATCAAAATGGTTGTGTCATCTAGTCTTAAAAATAATTTTATGAATATTTTAACGATAGGATTTGAAATAACTGAGTATTTGTGGTTTTTACAAGTTAAAACATACTTTTTTGCCATTTCTGGACTAAAACAGAATGTTTTAACTTGTACAAATCACAAATACGTAGTTACTTAATATCCTATAGTTAAAATCTACATATCATTATTTTTAAGACTAAATGACACAACTTTTATGACGCTTCCAGATTTTTCCTAAATATTACGGTCTTTAAGATATTTAGCTTTAAAAAAACAAAAATGGCCGCCATGTTCAAATATTACAAAGTAGAAACTTGATATTCCATACCAAAATGGGTCTTATTAGATGTAATACATGTAGCAAGTTTGAAGTTGATATCTTCAGATGTTCCTAAGATATAACGTATTAAATAGAAAACACAAAAAGATAGCGGAAAACAAAGCGAAATAGAACCTTTGTTCATAGGAACTATTTTGCTTATTTTGACCAAAATAACTATATTATGAAGTTTAGGGACAAACTTTACAGACACCCTGTATATAAGAATCCTATACATATTATATTCTATTTAATAATAATGTATAATTTATCCGAGACAGTCACGGACAAAGGAGAGAACGTAAAATACTTAAGTGTAGTTAAGGCAGTCCTGCTTATTTGATATGAGTGATGGTTTGATATAGTTGTTGGTAGCAGAATATTAATGCAATACAATAATTTTCTTGGTTAGGAGTAAGCAAAAGGTTACATACATCAAACTTTAGTTGTCACATTACATTGGGTAGTGCTTAGGATAAGTGTAAAGAGTGTTATAGCAGGACATGGAAATAGGTATAATGTAGTACTGTATCATATTCCTAGTTTTGCAATAACGGGGTGTTTATGGAAACAGTGCAATGTTGTTATGTCGATCGTGGGCGAAATAACCTTCTATTAAAGGGTAATACATATTTGTATATGGTATCTGTAGGTGTGTTATGTTCCATGAAACTAAAACAGTTTTATATCAGTTTATGCGCAGTACTTGGTTACCGTTTCGTTTGTATGCACACTGCCATTATGAGCACATATTTAAGCTGTATTTATGATTAAATTTTAAACTGTACCTATATCCTTTAATTTTAATTGGTCATCAGGCCAATAATTAATATTTATGGGCAAGGAAATAGTCGGACTTGGTCACTTGCAAAACTAAATTAAATATGTAATCTTTTCATCTTACTCTCAAACTTAACTCATATTCACCTTAAAATACGATTTGTAATAACAAGTAATCAGTGGTAGATAATATATACCGGTGGTTGTTAGGAGAAAATTACTATACATCTTCACTGTATTCATTTGTATTTGTAGAACACTGGGACTAATATGCCTAACACAAAAACGTTTAGTGATAACAAAATCGGCATATTACTAATTACCGTTACCTTTGAATTTTAACTGCGTTAATTTCAAAAGTGAGGACAGAATAATGGAATATTTTGTAATTATTTAAATATATTACAAATGAAGGTTATCACGTCCCATGTTCATACTATAACAGCTACAAAGTTATTACTTGTTATTTTTATCCTGTGTTGAATTACAAGCAAATGTGTAAGTTATTCCTTACTTCGGCCATAGAAAAAAAGAGTATGGACCGATAACGAAAAAATAATTAACTAAGTCATTTTAGCTAAGCCGTACATAAACAGTACATAATTTAAACTATTTAATTCTTAATTAAAAACATAATTAAATGAATAAATTATTTATTTCCTCAAAATACAAGTACAGATAACAGTAAATTATATTAGTACTACTGAACTATACTAAGCCAAAATAACATCCTACAAGTGCGGTGGATTACAAATACAGTGAATAATTAATTAAAGTACATTGAAAAATAATCTAATATGGTTTAATCTATACTGATAAAGTATATTTTTATTTACAATTTTTTCATTCCATCTATTCATTCCTTTCGAGTTATACATTTTAAGTGAGCTGGTTATAGTTTACATTAAATTATTTTTGAATAAACTATTTCCTTTACTATATTACAAGCTATAAACAAATATCAAACTTATTATGCTTTTATTCTCGTACAAAGAAAACCTTATTTTATTTTATTTTTAATAGCTGGGAATAATTATGTCATGGGATGTATTATGTAAACTTCTTTATTATGTACATATAGAATTAATAGTATTTATTGAACAAAAAAGTACAACATTTATTTATTTTTAATTGGTGTGATGATGTTTTTAGTTTATTTTTAAATAAACTTATGTTGACAATGAAGAAACGGAGAAAAGGCAATTTCCTAAGATAATTAATATCGTTAGAAAATTTGCCCAGACCCCCACCAACATCCTGTCAACCCTCCTTCCCTCGAGGCCTGATTGGATCTATTAAAGCAGGTATGATACTGCACATTAAAGTCACCGTGATTGGAGCATAATGTAACTTTAGTTTGCACTCCCTTCTTAACTGTAAGCCTACTTATTTTAACTCTCTAAATATATTTAAAGAGTTAGCATTTGTATTGCTTGATATATTTATATCCTTTTTTAAATTTATAATTAAAACATCAAATCAGTAATAAAATTTTTATTATTTAAAGTATTTAATAATAATATAAAGTCCCCAAATAATAAAAAAATAATATTACTGATTTGGTGTTTTAATTATAAATTTATATTTGTCAGTAAGAAGAGTGTTTCAAGAAATGAATATTTATATCCTTTTTTAAAATTCTAATTTAAAATTTGTGTAATCAAAAAATAATCTATCGGAAGTAGTTAAAAGGTTCTATAGTGACAAAACCCCTTTTATTTTACAGTATGTTTAAATGTATATCTTAACTGAACTAATGAATAAAATTACAGTAGTAGACAAATATGTGCACGAACATATAAATCGATTATATAAAGAAGAAATAATGTATTTCCATTCAAGAACATAACATACAGATACACAAATTATGAACACATAAACAACAATGATGTAACACATGCACTGAAGTCTTAACCTAACAAAAGAGGGTTTTATTCATAATAAACTTTTTAATCCTATTACATTTATTTTGCTCACATTCATTAAAGTTTGATGAAAGGTTATTTTTAGCTCGGCTTAGATTTAACAAACTTGCGCAAGAATTCTCCCCAGCCCAATTATTTCAGGCAAAAACATAAGGAATTACATTGTTATACTCCTAAGCACTGTGTTTAGAATTACTTTAAGTGAAAATATCTGCTAAAAATGAAAACGTTGGTTTTTGAAGATCCCTTATATAACATTACTTGAGAAAATCTTAGCTATTAAGTGACTTATCCTAAAGTGGCAGGATGATAGATGATGCCACAGCAAGTGAACTGTGTTTAGTGCTTAGTAAATTAGGAATGCCCGGATAAATGAAGTATAATGCCATTAAACTCGTCTCAAAATTGTTCCCTCTTTTAGTCATTTTAGTTTTATATTTCATTTCCATCTTCATTTTTACCTAAAGTGGAAAAACATAAATCAGCTAAGTATGACAGTACCGACAATTATTTTTTATTTGGACCTCTAAGGGAAAAATGTATACAAGGGGCCATACACACATTACGTAACGCATTTTTTGTCATTTCAGACCCCCTCCCCCATGTAACGAATTCTCCCCCCACCCCAATGTGTTACGAAACTCAATCGTAGTAGGCTGTTAGCAATATGTAATATGAATTTCAATTAATCATTAAAGTTTAAATGATTGTTTTTTTGTAATAACTTATTTCAAAGGAAATGTATACAAACAAGACTGTTACTAATAATATAAACAACAAAATAAACTATCTTAGCTAAAACGTAACAAATTTAATTTATAACTAATAAAAATTCAAAACAACTTAAAAACTGAAGATGTGGGTTGCATTTCGCAATACTGTATCAAGTTATCCAAGATTTTACACCCTAAAACGACACGAAATATAGGGGTAAAGGAATACAGAACTTACTCAAAACACGTTATGTATTTATTTTTAGTTTAACTGTTATTGAAATATTATGATGGAAGTATTTTTTATATACCTAACTGTAACCTTCATTTATATTATTATCAATAATTTGATATTTTTTAATTTTGAAAGATTTATAAGAGTATCAATAGATACGGGAGTGCGCCAGCTCTTAGGGTTAGTATGTATGAGTTACGTAACGTTGATCCAAACCCCCCTCCCCCACATAACGCAGCATAACGCTACGCCATACCCCCTCTCTCCCCTTAAGTGCGTTATGTAATATGTGTATGGCCCCTAAGATGTTATTTTCTAAATGTAAAATTCACTTTCTAGAGGGTTTAGCTTATTAAAGTAGCTAGTTATTTGAGGTATTACAGGATATTGCTATGTTTTTTCGTATTTTTATGAAGTTGTCACACAACCCAAGCCAAATTCTTTAAATATGTATGGTCTTCGGTAGATGGTGATCGATCTGGCCCCTGATTTTGCCTTAGAAGGTTTTGTGTACATTCAAGAGTAGAGTAACCTCTTAGTGATAAACAAATAATTGCTAAACCTCTTGGGACATTAGAGGTTAAAAATAAGTTTTATAATGCACTATAGTGTAAAGAAATTAGCTCATCCTAATACATCTGTCAATATACACTTTCTGTGTTAAGTAACAAAACAATCTATAATGTTGTGTGTTTAACTTACTTGAGGGGTATGCAAGATGTTCTCTTAACAAATTTATAAAGAAACAAACAATTTTATATTCACTTATACAAATATTTGCTTGTTTATGAATTTATTAAGAGAAGATGTTTTATTGACTTAAAACAATAAAAGACTTGGTAAAAATACGACGTACATGTTTGATATTTTATCTTAAAAAATACTGTATTAAGTTTCCCATTTGATTAACTGCCCCACCAAAAATGTCACGCGGTAAACAATCAATTAAGTTAGGCTTAAGAAAAGGAACGATTGAGGGTTACGTGATAAATGATACTCGCAGCATCGCATTAAATTCGCTCAATAAACTTATTATAATTATCGGTTGGCAACTAAATAAGATGTTAAAACAAACATATAATATTGGGTTTACGAAAGATGAAATATGCTGTTGACTAATAACAACATGGGACAACCAATGAAAAGAGTAAAACAAGCAAAACTAATTCAGTTTGTTAATTTAAACAAATCATATTAAAGAATTGAAAAAGTTGACATTTAAAATATAAAAAAATCTACAAAAAGGAGCAGCCTATTATGAAAATAACGATTTGTAAGAGATTACAAAAAAAATTATTTAAATGCGGATACATGTTTTAAACAGATTATCATTCTGTACTTACTGAAACTGTCGTTCACTTACTATACTAACTGGTTTATAAAATCACAGATAATACTTGACTTTTCTTAAAAAATAGTTCGTTTCTGTAGAATACAAATTCTTTTATTAAAGGGCACTAATAACAATATTAATTTATTTTGTAATGGTTTTATAATTCAGATTTAAATTATTAAAAAACCTGACTTTTGTAACATTACAAAAGAACCCATGTTCAATATTTAGTTTAATCTTTAGTTCACTGTTGAACTATTTTATTTTATTTTGTCAGATGATTTATGTTTATACATCCCCAATAAAACCGGGATTGTCAGACCTAGGTAGTGGTAATAACAAATTGCAATCACGAGGAATAAATAATGGTGTTAATGTTGTAATATTTATACAACAAATATGAGAATGGGCTGTCTCAGGTGATACATACAATTAGACACATTCTACGACAACAAGAAAATTAATTTTTTGTAAGACGTAAGCTATTGGACCCTTTATGATATTGCATATTGCACACTGCATTTGAGATATTACATGGTATGTCAAATTAATTAAAAATGTGTAAAATGCATGCGCAAAATTAATGAATGATTAAAAAGCCTAAAATATGTGTTCTAACTTAATATACGTAAATATTTACATTATGCAAGTTATTTGTACAAAGCTTACTGCTTTGCCTTTTGGGTTTGATTTATGAAAAGTGTTATCATTTTGTAGGATATAAGTTAGTTATATGAACAACAACTGTTATTATTTTTATACACAAAATACCACAAATTTCTTAAAATTTGTCAATAACTTTTTTAGGTTACTTCCACCATTCCAACCTCCTCATTTGGACAGAGAATTAAAGTGCCCCAAAATAAACATTTTTTAAGGATATAAAATCGAATTTTTGGGGCAAACTCTCCAAACTAATTTATTTGCATATGTGCTCCACTTAAATTTACTAATACGATGAACCTTTAGAAGAAAAATAAATGTTGGAAATGGGAAAGAGAAATGGGTAAATGCATTTTCGTACAGATAACATTCCACGATAGAGGAGACTGATGCAAAAGTCATTTACGAAGCTAAGTCAGTTGAGAAGAGTGATTTACCCCAAAGTGATGAATGCGGGTTACCGCAACTCGGATTAATTCGAATCCACCGCGGGGAGGTGATTAGAAAATTACGCTAGCACAGATTATTAACCTCAGTAATACAAGTAACATGAGCCTATCAATACTCTATCGATGTATGCAATGCTTATTTACATTATATTAATTGAATTGATGAAATGGAATTGTAGTGTTGGCAATGTAAGATAATCGTTTGCAAAACTTAAGTTTTACCACTCATACAGTTTGCCGCAAAATATGTCGTTGGTTCAATTTCTCAAACTAAAGTATTTAAAGACTATAAATTTGTATACAGGGTGTTTACAAAAAATCCTAAGCTTTAAAATCTATAAATGGCCGCCATTTCGAAATGGTACAAATTAGAAACTTGATACTAAATACCTAAATAGGTCTTGTTAATAGTCATTCACGTACTAAGTTTAAAGTTTATAAGTTAAGTGGTTCGTTAGATATGATTAATTATGTAAAAGACACATACGGACAGATATATACAGAAAACTAAGCGTTTTAGGACATACCTTCACAGGAACACTTTTCTTAATTTTTATGCAAGTAATCATATCCCGAAGTCCTGAAGGGTTTTTGTAATCACTATGTATATCCCAACAATAACAATATATCCAAAAATACAGTTGCATACAAAAACTACTTTTGCTTTCTCCCCACTATACATAGTGTATGGAGAAAGTATTGTATTCGTCAAAATTTTCGAATTTGAGTTGTTAGTGGAAATATTCGTTTTGGTGCTTCCTGAAGCCAAACAGAGGATATTTGAAATATGTTGCCCCGTAATCCCCATCTTATGGGGGGGGCAGGAGGGGGCATTTCCCCTCTTAAAACTAATGTATGTAGCAGAGGTTTCTGTAGTGCCTCCAAAAATGGGATTTGGGCGAACATTTCAGAAAACAATTTGTTTAGAATATTTTCTGTACATTCTACCGTACTTTATATTCTATATATATACTGTAGTAAATAAATAATAATGTATACGTTAAAATGGGCTAAAAGGGGTAAAGTATGTCCTGATACCGTTTATTTTATTAGTATATTAGTATCCTTATACGTCGTTATCGCAAATACAATAATCTTTCGGTGTTTACCCTACGAATATCATTATCAGGAAATCAAAGTTAAAATTCAGAAGATCTAAGAATAAAACTAATTTTAAATTAAATCTAATTGCAAAAGTAATATATGAGGCCAACATTTAAATACATTTGAAGAATATTATGGAATCAGTTACAAAATTATAACAAAAGGTATTCAATAAATGTACATAGCTGTATGTTTCTGACATAATATTATACTATTCACTGTTCATTTTACATACGTTAAAGCTGTTTCAGTTACATAAACATATAAGTATAGATCTGAAACAAATTTCCAGCTCTAAAATACCACTAAGGAGTTAGTGGGTGTAACATCCTCCCACAGTGTAACCCAAAGTTGCAGAATAACCCCTCTTTCTTTTAAAAGCCGCAACTTATACTTTTAACTTAGCAGTAACTCAAACCCTAGTCATTATTTCACTATTTAAGACCCCGACACACTCACAAACAAGAGCATTGGTAAGTGGATTATTTCAATTACGTTTTTTATGTGTCACTCATCACTTCATAAAAAACAATCCCAAAAACTATGTACATTAGCTGGCAACTGGCTTAAAACTTGTGAGAAAACTCTGAAAGCAAAAACAAAAATTCAACACGCAAGTATCTCGCTACTACGTCCAACACATGTACACCCCTCATACATTTTAAAAAGCTTGTTACATAATGTTATCCACTCACGAAAAAATTGGTTTACAAATATATAAATTTAATGCAATAATGCAGTTATTTGTAACTTATTCTACAATAAATACAACATCTACAATACATTAAAACAAAAATAAATCCTCCATAATAGGATAATAATAGGATAATATTTTTAAGCAATAAACAAAATAACAGTGATATTTCCAGTAAAAGGCTCAGGAAGGCCATTGGAAATGTTTACCAATTCAAACACAATAAACAAGTTATGCAAGGAAAGTTTCCTTTACTATCGCCTGCTATTTTAGTTAAGAATAAACACAAACATCTATTCTCTCTAATTAAGATTATAATATTTCATCAAATAAAACAGTTTGTTTTTCATCAAATACAAATTTAGTTACCTCTAAATTAACAAACATTGTTTTAATTTGTTGGGCTCAGATCCCAATAAATGACACAAATGGTATGTTATGAACGTTGTACTCTTTTCCAGAAATCGTAAACTTTGTTTTTCAGTCATTGAATAATAAAATTGAAATATTTCCTTCTAAAATTATTTACTATTCTTGTTAATATATGTAAAATGAGGAACAGTTTAGATCCCTGCGTATTCTGCAAGTGTCCTATGAAATTCCAATATACCTAACTACCACATGAGGTAACCTTATATAATGTAATGTTAACAATCTTTTTACTATAAAAAAACATATTTTACTAATGCAGTTAAGAACAGTTACTGAAGAAATGCAATTATTCATGGGAACCCTCCTCAAAAACTTTCATCATATAATTAATTGTTACAAAAAAATACTGCTATCGCTATTCTAAACATCCAAAAAACTTAAATACAAATGTAAACGAACTATGTTTTTGGTATCCAGGGATAAGCTATCATGGTTTCTGACCCTCAACTTGCTTAAGTTGGAGGAGCAACTAGCGTTTGAAGTTTTTCAAAGACATCCACTCAGTTTCCAACATTCAAACTCGCTTACTTTCTTCAACAGAATATTCAAAGGACCTAGGGTTGAAGCACGTGGGAGGTACGTGGTTTGACTGAGTTGTTCTGTTGTACATATTACATCATCATGTTCAGGAATTCGTGTAAGCAGTTTCGTATTGATTAAAAATTGTAATTACTATAAAATAAACTGTATTGTACTTAAATAGTTATAGCTCAAAATTATGTGTCACCTATATTTCCGAGGTTCCGCTTTTCCTTGGTAAATATTTTATGAACTTATAAAATATATGTTTTACTAGCAGGGGAAAATATATTTGTTTTTCAGTGCTAGAAAATACAGATATCTGGACTGATTTTTAAGGCTGAAGATGGTATTTAAGACTGAGTAATGATTAAATTTGATCAAAGACACATATACATAGTAACATATTTAAAACGTTGTCTTTAAAGAAAAATCTGTATTAGTTTATTAATTCACGCATTAATACAACAATCTGTCATATGCAAATGATAATAATACCAAGCCCCATGTCGTTCGTAGGCTAATTACGACAAAATTAAAATATCTTCGCGACGAAGGAAAAATTAATAATTCATAAAATATATGCCCTCGAAAAGTATCATTCTGTATCAGACCCTTTTCTACTAATATCCCAAATCAGCATTATTAATACCACAAATCACAACTGATACTGCAAGAGTTACTGCCAAACTAAACATACTCATAAATTGTTGTAAAACTTCTTCTACACTTGTTTTTACGTTTTCACTAAACAATATGATAAACTAATTAATTAGAGATAAAGTGGACGCAAGTGAGTTGATTAAGCTCGTAACCCTGATTATCGATCGGTATATAA
Organism: Allygus modestus; assembly: GCA_963675035.1. Classification (NCBI taxonomy): domain Eukaryota; kingdom Metazoa; phylum Arthropoda; class Insecta; order Hemiptera; family Cicadellidae; genus Allygus; species Allygus modestus. The sequence continues at coordinate 241,909,405 of OY776112.1, read as the reverse complement.
CATTTAAAAATATTTCAAAATTATCGCTAGATAATTAATTAAGTAGATTGTTGATAGTCTCTTGATTTATATTATATTAATAAATGTAAATAAAATAGTATTTATTTGTTTAGGATAATGCATATTCTGCATATACAAATTTGCCTAATAATTAAAATTAGGTGTAAAATTATTTGACAACAGACACTGCAGTGTAGGTGTTGCTATGGTGACTTCTAGCATTACACACAGCTGTTCATGTGTTCATGTTCGGGACACAGATATTAGTGTGTTACGGTTGGTGGTGACCGTAAACATGTAAGGAAGGAATGTCAGAACAAAGCCTATTAAGGGACTTTATTCAGTGATAACTAAAGAAAAATACAGGGTGTCTGTAAAGTTCCTCACCAAACTTCATAATTTGTTTTTTTGTGGTCAAAATAAGCAAAAAAGTTCCTATGATGTCCTAATATCGCTTTGTTTTCCGTCTTTCTGTCTGTTTGTGTTTTTTACTTAATACGTTACATCTTAGTATCCTCTGAAGATATCAACTTCAAAATTGGTACATGTATTACACTAATAAGACCCATTTGGTATGGAATATCAAGTTTTTACTTTGTACCATTTCAAAATGGCGGCCATTTTTGTTTTCTAAAGCTAAATATCTTAAAATCCGTAATACTTATGAAAAATCTGTAAGAATCAAAATGGTTGTGTCATCTAGTCTTAAAAATAATTTTATGAATATTTTAACGATAGGATTTGAAATAACTGAGTATTTGTGGTTTTTACAAGTTAAAACATACTTTTTTGCCATTTCTGGACTAAAACAGAATGTTTTAACTTGTACAAATCACAAATACGTAGTTACTTAATATCCTATAGTTAAAATCTACATATCATTATTTTTAAGACTAAATGACACAACTTTTATGACGCTTCCAGATTTTTCCTAAATATTACGGTCTTTAAGATATTTAGCTTTAAAAAAACAAAAATGGCCGCCATGTTCAAATATTACAAAGTAGAAACTTGATATTCCATACCAAAATGGGTCTTATTAGATGTAATACATGTAGCAAGTTTGAAGTTGATATCTTCAGATGTTCCTAAGATATAACGTATTAAATAGAAAACACAAAAAGATAGCGGAAAACAAAGCGAAATAGAACCTTTGTTCATAGGAACTATTTTGCTTATTTTGACCAAAATAACTATATTATGAAGTTTAGGGACAAACTTTACAGACACCCTGTATATAAGAATCCTATACATATTATATTCTATTTAATAATAATGTATAATTTATCCGAGACAGTCACGGACAAAGGAGAGAACGTAAAATACTTAAGTGTAGTTAAGGCAGTCCTGCTTATTTGATATGAGTGATGGTTTGATATAGTTGTTGGTAGCAGAATATTAATGCAATACAATAATTTTCTTGGTTAGGAGTAAGCAAAAGGTTACATACATCAAACTTTAGTTGTCACATTACATTGGGTAGTGCTTAGGATAAGTGTAAAGAGTGTTATAGCAGGACATGGAAATAGGTATAATGTAGTACTGTATCATATTCCTAGTTTTGCAATAACGGGGTGTTTATGGAAACAGTGCAATGTTGTTATGTCGATCGTGGGCGAAATAACCTTCTATTAAAGGGTAATACATATTTGTATATGGTATCTGTAGGTGTGTTATGTTCCATGAAACTAAAACAGTTTTATATCAGTTTATGCGCAGTACTTGGTTACCGTTTCGTTTGTATGCACACTGCCATTATGAGCACATATTTAAGCTGTATTTATGATTAAATTTTAAACTGTACCTATATCCTTTAATTTTAATTGGTCATCAGGCCAATAATTAATATTTATGGGCAAGGAAATAGTCGGACTTGGTCACTTGCAAAACTAAATTAAATATGTAATCTTTTCATCTTACTCTCAAACTTAACTCATATTCACCTTAAAATACGATTTGTAATAACAAGTAATCAGTGGTAGATAATATATACCGGTGGTTGTTAGGAGAAAATTACTATACATCTTCACTGTATTCATTTGTATTTGTAGAACACTGGGACTAATATGCCTAACACAAAAACGTTTAGTGATAACAAAATCGGCATATTACTAATTACCGTTACCTTTGAATTTTAACTGCGTTAATTTCAAAAGTGAGGACAGAATAATGGAATATTTTGTAATTATTTAAATATATTACAAATGAAGGTTATCACGTCCCATGTTCATACTATAACAGCTACAAAGTTATTACTTGTTATTTTTATCCTGTGTTGAATTACAAGCAAATGTCTAAGTTATTCCTTACTTCGGCCATAGAAAAAAAGAGTATGGACCGATAACGAAAAAATAATTAACTAAGTCATTTTAGCTAAGCCGTACATAAACAGTACATAATTTAAACTATTTAATTCTTAATTAAAAACATAATTAAATGAATAAATTATTTATTTCCTCAAAATACAAGTACAGATAACAGTAAATTATATTAGTACTACTGAACTATACTAAGCCAAAATAACATCCTACAAGTGCGGTGGATTACAAATACAGTGAATAATTAATTAAAGTACATTGAAAAATAATCTAATATGGTTTAATCTATACTGATAAAGTATATTTTTATTTACAATTTTTTCATTCCATCTATTCATTCCTTTCGAGTTATACATTTTAAGTGAGCTGGTTATAGTTTACATTAAATTATTTTTGAATAAACTATTTCCTTTACTATATTACAAGCTATAAACAAATATCAAACTTATTATGCTTTTATTCTCGTACAAAGAAAACCTTATTTTATTTTATTTTTAATAGCTGGGAATAATTATGTCATGGGATGTATTATGTAAACTTCTTTATTATGTACATATAGAATTAATAGTATTTATTGAACAAAAAAGTACAACATTTATTTATTTTTAATTGGTGTGATGATGTTTTTAGTTTATTTTTAAATAAACTTATGTTGACAATGAAGAAACGGAGAAAAGGCAATTTCCTAAGATAATTAATATCGTTAGAAAATTTGCCCAGACCCCCACCAACATCCTGTCAACCCTCCTTCCCTCGAGGCCTGATTGGATCTATTAAAGCAGGTATGATACTGCACATTAAAGTCACCGTGATTGGAGCATAATGTAACTTTAGTTTGCACTCCCTTCTTAACTGTAAGCCTACTTATTTTAACTCTCTAAATATATTTAAAGAGTTAGCATTTGTATTGCTTGATATATTTATATCCTTTTTTAAATTTATAATTAAAACATCAAATCAGTAATAAAATTTTTATTATTTAAAGTATTTAATAATAATATAAAGTCCCCAAATAATAAAAAAATAATATTACTGATTTGGTGTTTTAATTATAAATTTATATTTGTCAGTAAGAAGAGTGTTTCAAGAAATGAATATTTATATCCTTTTTTAAAATTCTAATTTAAAATTTGTGTAATCAAAAAATAATCTATCGGAAGTAGTTAAAAGGTTCTATAGTGACAAAACCCCTTTTATTTTACAGTATGTTTAAATGTATATCTTAACTGAACTAATGAATAAAATTACAGTAGTAGACAAATATGTGCACGAACATATAAATCGATTATATAAAGAAGAAATAATGTATTTCCATTCAAGAACATAACATACAGATACACAAATTATGAACACATAAACAACAATGATGTAACACATGCACTGAAGTCTTAACCTAACAAAAGAGGGTTTTATTCATAATAAACTTTTTAATCCTATTACATTTATTTTGCTCACATTCATTAAAGTTTGATGAAAGGTTATTTTTAGCTCGGCTTAGATTTAACAAACTTGCGCAAGAATTCTCCCCAGCCCAATTATTTCAGGCAAAAACATAAGGAATTACATTGTTATACTCCTAAGCACTGTGTTTAGAATTACTTTAAGTGAAAATATCTGCTAAAAATGAAAACGTTGGTTTTTGAAGATCCCTTATATAACATTACTTGAGAAAATCTTAGCTATTAAGTGACTTATCCTAAAGTGGCAGGATGATAGATGATGCCACAGCAAGTGAACTGTGTTTAGTGCTTAGTAAATTAGGAATGCCCGGATAAATGAAGTATAATGCCATTAAACTCGTCTCAAAATTGTTCCCTCTTTTAGTCATTTTAGTTTTATATTTCATTTCCATCTTCATTTTTACCTAAAGTGGAAAAACATAAATCAGCTAAGTATGACAGTACCGACAATTATTTTTTATTTGGACCTCTAAGGGAAAAATGTATACAAGGGGCCATACACACATTACGTAACGCATTTTTTGTCATTTCAGACCCCCTCCCCCATGTAACGAATTCTCCCCCCACCCCAATGTGTTACGAAACTCAATCGTAGTAGGCTGTTAGCAATATGTAATATGAATTTCAATTAATCATTAAAGTTTAAATGATTGTTTTTTTGTAATAACTTATTTCAAAGGAAATGTATACAAACAAGACTGTTACTAATAATATAAACAACAAAATAAACTATCTTAGCTAAAACGTAACAAATTTAATTTATAACTAATAAAAATTCAAAACAACTTAAAAACTGAAGATGTGGGTTGCATTTCGCAATACTGTATCAAGTTATCCAAGATTTTACACCCTAAAACGACACGAAATATAGGGGTAAAGGAATACAGAACTTACTCAAAACACGTTATGTATTTATTTTTAGTTTAACTGTTATTGAAATATTATGATGGAAGTATTTTTTATATATCTAACTGTAACCTTGATTTATATTATTATCAATAATTTGATATTTTTTAATTTTGAAAGATTTATAAGAGTATCAATAGATACGGGAGTGCGCCAGCTCTTAGGGTTAGTATGTATGAGTTACGTAACGTTGATCCAAACCCCCCTCCCCCACATAACGCAGCATAACGCTACGCCATACCCCCTCTCTCCCCTTAAGTGCGTTATGTAATATGTGTATGGCCCCTAAGATGTTATTTTCTAAATGTAAAATTCACTTTCTAGAGGGTTTAGCTTATTAAAGTAGCTAGTTATTTGAGGTATTACAGGATATTGCTATGTTTTTTCGTATTTTTATGAAGTTGTCACACAACCCAAGCCAAATTCTTTAAATATGTATGGTCTTCGGTAGATGGTGATCGATCTGGCCCCTGATTTTGCCTTAGAAGGTTTTGTGTACATTCAAGAGTAGAGTAACCTCTTAGTGATAAACAAATAATTGCTAAACCTCTTGGGACATTAGAGGTTAAAAATAAGTTTTATAATGCACTATAGTGTAAAGAAATTAGCTCATCCTAATACATCTGTCAATATACACTTTCTGTGTTAAGTAACAAAACAATCTATAATGTTGTGTGTTTAACTTACTTGAGGGGTATGCAAGATGTTCTCTTAACAAATTTATAAAGAAACAAACAATTTTATATTCACTTATACAAATATTTGCTTGTTTATGAATTTATTAAGAGAAGATGTTTTATTGACTTAAAACAATAAAAGACTTGGTAAAAATACGACGTACATGTTTGATATTTTATCTTAAAAAATACTGTATTAAGTTTCCCATTTGATTAACTGCCCCACCAAAAATGTCACGCGGTAAACAATCAATTAAGTTAGGCTTAAGAAAAGGAACGATTGAGGGTTACGTGATAAATGATACTCGCAGCATCGCATTAAATTCGCTCAATAAACTTATTATAATTATCGGTTGGCAACTAAATAAGATGTTAAAACAAACATATAATATTGGGTTTACGAAAGATGAAATATGCTGTTGACTAATAACAACATGGGACAACCAATGAAAAGAGTAAAACAAGCAAAACTAATTCAGTTTGTTAATTTAAACAAATCATATTAAAGAATTGAAAAAGTTGACATTTAAAATATAAAAAAATCTACAAAAAGGAGCAGCCTATTATGAAAATAACGATTTGTAAGAGATTACAAAAAAAATTATTTAAATGCGGATACATGTTTTAAACAGATTATCATTCTGTACTTACTGAAACTGTCGTTCACTTACTATACTAACTGGTTTATAAAATCACAGATAATACTTGACTTTTCTTAAAAAATAGTTCGTTTCTGTAGAATACAAATTCTTTTATTAAAGGGCACTAATAACAATATTAATTTATTTTGTAATGGTTTTATAATTCAGATTTAAATTATTAAAAAACCTGACTTTTGTAACATTACAAAAGAACCCATGTTCAATATTTAGTTTAATCTTTAGTTCACTGTTGAACTATTTTATTTTATTTTGTCAGATGATTTATGTTTATACATCCCCAATAAAACCGGGATTGTCAGACCTAGGTAGTGGTAATAACAAATTGCAATCACGAGGAATAAATAATGGTGTTAATGTTGTAATATTTATACAACAAATATGAGAATGGGCTGTCTCAGGTGATACATACAATTAGACACATTCTACGACAACAAGAAAATTAATTTTTTGTAAGACGTAAGCTATTGGACCCTTTATGATATTGCATATTGCACACTGCATTTGAGATATTACATGGTATGTCAAATTAATTAAAAATGTGTAAAATGCATGCGCAAAATTAATGAATGATTAAAAAGCCTAAAATATGTGTTCTAACTTAATATACGTAAATATTTACATTATGCAAGTTATTTGTACAAAGCTTACTGCTTTGCCTTTTGGGTTTGATTTATGAAAAGTGTTATCATTTTGTAGGATATAAGTTAGTTATATGAACAACAACTGTTATTATTTTTATACACAAAATACCACAAATTTCTTAAAATTTGTCAATAACTTTTTTAGGTTACTTCCACCATTCCAACCTCCTCATTTGGACAGAGAATTAAAGTGCCCCAAAATAAACATTTTTTAAGGATATAAAATCGAATTTTTGGGGCAAACTCTCCAAACTAATTTATTTGCATATGTGCTCCACTTAAATTTACTAATACGATGAACCTTTAGAAGAAAAATAAATGTTGGAAATGGGAAAGAGAAATGGGTAAATGCATTTTCGTACAGATAACATTCCACGATAGAGGAGACTGATGCAAAAGTCATTTACGAAGCTAAGTCAGTTGAGAAGAGTGATTTACCCCAAAGTGATGAATGCGGGTTACCGCAACTCGGATTAATTCGAATCCACCGCGGGGAGGTGATTAGAAAATTACGCTAGCACAGATTATTAACCTCAGTAATACAAGTAACATGAGCCTATCAATACTCTATCGATGTATGCAATGCTTATTTACATTATATTAATTGAATTGATGAAATGGAATTGTAGTGTTGGCAATGTAAGATAATCGTTTGCAAAACTTAAGTTTTACCACTCATACAGTTTGCCGCAAAATATGTCGTTGGTTCAATTTCTCAAACTAAAGTATTTAAAGACTATAAATTTGTATACAGGGTGTTTACAAAAAATCCTAAGCTTTAAAATCTATAAATGGCCGCCATTTCGAAATGGTACAAATTAGAAACTTGATACTAAATACCTAAATAGGTCTTGTTAATAGTCATTCACGTACTAAGTTTAAAGTTTATAAGTTAAGTGGTTCGTTAGATATGATTAATTATGTAAAAGACACATACGGACAGATATATACAGAAAACTAAGCGTTTTAGGACATACCTTCACAGGAACACTTTTCTTAATTTTTATGCAAGTAATCATATCCCGAAGTCCTGAAGGGTTTTTGTAATCACTATGTATATCCCAACAATAACAATATATCCAAAAATACAGTTGCATACAAAAACTACTTTTGCTTTCTCCCCACTATACATAGTGTATGGAGAAAGTATTGTATTCGTCAAAATTTTCGAATTTGAGTTGTTAGTGGAAATATTCGTTTTGGTGCTTCCTGAAGCCAAACAGAGGATATTTGAAATATGTTGCCCCGTAATCCCCATCTTATGGGGGGGGCAGGAGGGGGCATTTCCCCTCTTAAAACTAATGTATGTAGCAGAGGTTTCTGTAGTGCCTCCAAAAATGGGATTTGGGCGAACATTTCAGAAAACAATTTGTTTAGAATATTTTCTGTACATTCTACCGTACTTTATATTCTATATATATACTGTAGTAAATAAATAATAATGTATACGTTAAAATGGGCTAAAAGGGGTAAAGTATGTCCTGATACCGTTTATTTTATTAGTATATTAGTATCCTTATACGTCGTTATCGCAAATACAATAATCTTTCGGTGTTTACCCTACGAATATCATTATCAGGAAATCAAAGTTAAAATTCAGAAGATCTAAGAATAAAACTAATTTTAAATTAAATCTAATTGCAAAAGTAATATATGAGGCCAACATTTAAATACATTTGAAGAATATTATGGAATCAGTTACAAAATTATAACAAAAGGTATTCAATAAATGTACATAGCTGTATGTTTCTGACATAATATTATACTATTCACTGTTCATTTTACATACGTTAAAGCTGTTTCAGTTACATAAACATATAAGTATAGATCTGAAACAAATTTCCAGCTCTAAAATACCACTAAGGAGTTAGTGGGTGTAACATCCTCCCACAGTGTAACCCAAAGTTGCAGAATAACCCCTCTTTCTTTTAAAAGCCGCAACTTATACTTTTAACTTAGCAGTAACTCAAACCCTAGTCATTATTTCACTATTTAAGACCCCGACACACTCACAAACAAGAGCATTGGTAAGTGGATTATTTCAATTACGTTTTTTATGTGTCACTCATCACTTCATAAAAAACAATCCCAAAAACTATGTACATTAGCTGGCAACTGGCTTAAAACTTGTGAGAAAACTCTGAAAGCAAAAACAAAAATTCAACACGCAAGTATCTCGCTACTACGTCCAACACATGTACACCCCTCATACATTTTAAAAAGCTTGTTACATAATGTTATCCACTCACGAAAAAATTGGTTTACAAATATATAAATTTAATGCAATAATGCAGTTATTTGTAACTTATTCTACAATAAATACAACATCTACAATACATTAAAACAAAAATAAATCCTCCATAATAGGATAATAATAGGATAATATTTTTAAGCAATAAACAAAATAACAGTGATATTTCCAGTAAAAGGCTCAGGAAGGCCATTGGAAATGTTTACCAATTCAAACACAATAAACAAGTTATGCAAGGAAAGTTTCCTTTACTATCGCCTGCTATTTTAGTTAAGAATAAACACAAACATCTATTCTCTCTAATTAAGATTATAATATTTCATCAAATAAAACAGTTTGTTTTTCATCAAATACAAATTTAGTTACCTCTAAATTAACAAACATTGTTTTAATTTGTTGGGCTCAGATCCCAATAAATGACACAAATGGTATGTTATGAACGTTGTACTCTTTTCCAGAAATCGTAAACTTTGTTTTTCAGTCATTGAATAATAAAATTGAAATATTTCCTTCTAAAATTATTTACTATTCTTGTTAATATATGTAAAATGAGGAACAGTTTAGATCCCTGCGTATTCTGCAAGTGTCCTATGAAATTCCAATACACCTAACTACCACATGAGGTAAACTTATATAATGTAATGTTAACAATCTTTTTACTATAAAAAAACATATTTTACTAATGCAGTTAAGAACAGTTACTGAAGAAATGCAATTATTCATGGGAACCCTCCTCAAAAACTTTCATCATATAATTAATTGTTACAAAAAAATACTGCTATCGCTATTCTAAACATCCAAAAAACTTAAATACAAATGTAAACGAACTATGTTTTTGGTATCCAGGGATAAGCTATCATGGTTTCTGACCCTCAACTTGCTTAAGTTGGAGGAGCAACTAGCGTTTGAAGTTTTTCAAAGACATCCACTCAGTTTCCAACATTCAAACTCGCTTACTTTCTTCAACAGAATATTCAAAGGACCTAGGGTTGAAGCACGTGGGAGGTACGTGGTTTGACTGAGTTGTTCTGTTGTACATATTACATCATCATGTTCAGGAATTCGTGTAAGCAGTTTCGTATTGATTAAAAATTGTAATTACTATAAAATAAACTGTATTGTACTTAAATAGTTATAGCTCAAAATTATGTGTCACCTATATTTCCGAGGTTCCGCTTTTCCTTGGTAAATATTTTATGAACTTATAAAATATATGTTTTACTAGCAGGGGAAAATATATTTGTTTTTCAGTGCTAGAAAATACAGATATCTGGACTGATTTTTAAGGCTGAAGATGGTATTTAAGACTGAGTAATGATTAAATTTGATCAAAGACACATATACATAGTAACATATTTAAAACGTTGTCTTTAAAGAAAAATCTGTATTAGTTTATTAATTCACGCATTAATACAACAATCTGTCATATGCAAATGATAATAATACCAAGCCCCATGTCGTTCGTAGGCTAATTACGACAAAATTAAAATATCTTCGCGACGAAGGAAAAATTAATAATTCATAAAATATATGCCCTCGAAAAGTATCATTCTGTATCAGACCCTTTTCTACTAATATCCCAAATCAGCATTATTAATACCACAAATCACAACTGATACTGCAAGAGTTACTGCCAAACTAAACATACTCATAAATTGTTGTAAAACTTCTTCTACACTTGTTTTTACGTTTTCACTAAACAATATGATAAACTAATTAATTAGAGATAAAGTGGACGCAAGTGAGTTGATTAAGCTCGTAACCCTGATTATCGATCGGTATATAACATTTAAAAATATTTCAAAATTATCGCTAGATAATTAATTAAGTAGATTGTTGATAGTCTCTTGATTTATATTATATTAATAAATGTAAATAAAATAGTATTTATTTGTTTAGGATAATGCATATTCTGCATATACAAATTTGCCTAATAATTAAAATTAGGTGTAAAATTATTTGACAACAGACACTGCAGTGTAGGTGTTGCTATGGTGACTTCTAGCATTACACACAGCTGTTCATGTGTTCATGTTCGGGACACAGATATTAGTGTGTTACGGTTGGTGGTGACCGTAAACATGTAAGGAAGGAATGTCAGAACAAAGCCTATTAAGGGACTTTATTCAGTGATAACTAAAGAAAAATACAGGGTGTCTGTAAAGTTCCTCACCAAACTTCATAATTTGTTTTTTTGTGGTCAAAATAAGCAAAAAAGTTCCTATGATGTCCTAATATCGCTTTGTTTTCCGTCTTTCTGTCTGTTTGTGTTTTTTACTTAATACGTTACATCTTAGTATCCTCTGAAGATATCAACTTCAAAATTGGTACATGTATTACACTAATAAGACCCATTTGGTATGGAATATCAAGTTTTTACTTTGTACCATTTCAAAATGGCGGCCATTTTTGTTTTCTAAAGCTAAATATCTTAAAATCCGTAATACTTATGAAAAATCTGTAAGAATCAAAATGGTTGTGTCATCTAGTCTTAAAAATAATTTTATGAATATTTTAACGATAGGATTTGAAATAACTGAGTATTTGTGGTTTTTACAAGTTAAAACATACTTTTTGCCATTTCTGGACTAAAACAGAATGTTTTAACTTGTACAAATCACAAATACGTAGTTACTTAATATCCTATAGTTAAAATCTACATATCATTATTTTTAAGACTAAATGACACAACTTTTATGACGCTTCCAGATTTTTCCTAAATATTACGGTCTTTAAGATATTTAGCTTTAAAAAAACAAAAATGGCCGCCATGTTCAAATATTACAAAGTAGAAACTTGATATTCCATACCAAAATGGGTCTTATTAGATGTAATACATGTAGCAAGTTTGAAGTTGATATCTTCAGATGTTCCTAAGATATAACGTATTAAATAGAAAACACAAAAAGATAGCGGAAAACAAAGCGAAATAGAACCTTTGTTCATAGGAACTATTTTGCTTATTTTGACCAAAATAACTATATTATGAAGTTTAGGGACAAACTTTACAGACACCCTGTATATAAGAATCCTATACATATTATATTCTATTTAATAATAATGTATAATTTATCCGAGACAGTCACGGACAAAGGAGAGAACGTAAAATACTTAAGTGTAGTTAAGGCAGTCCTGCTTATTTGATATGAGTGATGGTTTGATTTAATTTGGTTTAATTTTTATGCAAGTAATCATATCCCGAAGTCCTGAAGGGTTTTTGTAATCACTATGTATATCCCAACAATAACAATATATCCAAAAATACAGTTGCATACAAAAACTACTTTTGCTTTCTCCCCACTATACATAGTGTATGGAGAAAGTATTGTATTCGTCAAAATTTTCGAATTTGAGTTGTTAGTGGAAATATTCGTTTTGGTGCTTCCTGAAGCCAAACAGAGGATATTTGAAATATGTTGCCCCGTAATCCCCATCTTATGGGGGGGGGCAGGAGGGGGCATTTCCCCTCTTAAAACTAATGTATGTAGCAGAGGTTTCTGTAGTGCCTCCAAAAATGGGATTTGGGCGAACATTTCAGAAAACAATTTGTTTAGAATATTTTCTGTACATTCTACCGTACTTTATATTCTATATATATACTGTAGTAAATAAATAATAATGTATACGTTAAAATGGGCTAAAAGGGGTAAAGTATGTCCTGATACCGTTTATTTTATTAGTATATTAGTATCCTTATACGTCGTTATCGCAAATACAATAATCTTTCGGTGTTTACCCTACGAATATCATTATCAAGAAATCAAAGTTAAAATTCAGAAGATCTAAGAATAAAACTAATTTTAAATTAAATCTAATTGCAAAAGTAATATATGAGGCCAACATTTAAATACATTTGAAGAATATTATGGAATCAGTTACAAAATTATAACAAAAGGTATTCAATAAATGTACATAGCTGTATGTTTCTGACATAATATTATACTATTCACTGTTCATTTTACATACGTTAAAGCTGTTTCAGTTACATAAACATATAAGTATAGATCTGAAACAAATTTCCAGCTCTAAAATACCACTAAGGAGTTAGTGGGTGTAACATCCTCCCACAGTGTAACCCAAAGTTGCAGAATAACCCCTCTTTCTTTTAAAAGCCGCAACTTATACTTTTAACTTAGCAGTAACTCAAACCCTAGTCATTATTTCACTATTTAAGACCCCGACACACTCACAAACAAGAGCATTGGTAAGTGGATTATTTCAATTACGTTTTTTATGTGTCACTCATCACTTCATAAAAAACAATCCCAAAAACTATGTACATTAGCTGGCAACTGGCTTAAAACTTGTGAGAAAACTCTGAAAGCAAAAACAAAAATTCAACACGCAAGTATCTCGCTACTACGTCCAACACATGTACACCCCTCATACATTTTAAAAAGCTTGTTACATAATGTTATCCACTCACGAAAAAATTGGTTTACAAATATATAAATTTAATGCAATAATGCAGTTATTTGTAACTTATTCTACAATAAATACAACATCTACAATACATTAAAACAAAAATAAATCCTGCAAATAATACCCCTACAGGCGAATCCCTATTACAGAGGCATAATGAGAAAAGTATAAAGAAAAGTGTAGTTAAATAAATAAAACATTGTGTTTTATGATTATAAATAAACTATATAATGTTATAACTGTACATTTAAATCAATAAACGTACGTGCGAATAATATTTTATATTTTGACTGTGATCTCATTAAGATTTATTAATAAAACCAAGTTACAGTAATTTAAATACAAAGACGAAACCGCCATTTATCACATAGCCCTCAAATGTTCTCTCTTAAACCCGCCGCAAGTGAATTATTCATTGAGGGATTTTCAGTTAAAGGAGTCCTCAATTCAACGCCGTAAGTGGCTTATCACTTGCCTTATGTTTAAAGTGTGTGACAACTATGCAAATATCATAGTAATATTTAAAATATTTCTTTACTTATATTTATAAACATTTGTAAATTTTACAAATTAAAATTAAATGATTATTACAATTTTCAACAGCATAGAAATTACGGAATGTAAATAAAAACGTATTGTTAACACTTAAATATATTTAATCTTACTTTGTATTCACTTACTAATGGCAAATATATATAAAATACCGATGCCATGGCAAGTTGTATGACAAGGCAAGTTGTCTGGCAAGGCAGGTTGTTTGGCAAGGCAATCGATTTCGGCCGGTCACACCCATCATAATACATTGGGTCTGATGTTGATTGGTGTGGCCAGTCCCCTACTTGTTTTACCACAAGTCTCCATTTGTTTGATTCATTTACTTTGGACTGGACAAATGTACTCAGCCTTGTTGGTCTACAAGGGGTGACAAAGAGGCGCTGCCCCGATTTGGCTTGAATTGAAATTCTTCGTTTGACCTGAAGTTGTATAAAAAAACGTTTCCTGGTGTTGGTTAGAGCCCAGACATGCTCAGAATCATACCTGTATCAAGATTATATCGTAATCCCCACTACCAGACTGCGTATTAATGCTACCAGACTGCAAAATTGGCTGTTACAGCGTTAACTCTTTTTACTCACAATATGTCCTGCTATTTGGAAAACAAGCTTACGATCAGATGGTTTTCTTGATTTGGATTGGATACTATCCCAATCTTCAATGAAGGTCCCAGGACGTCGAAGGCCCTAGGGCCCTCAGCCCGCAGTCCAATCTTTATAGTCTCCTAATGATATCACTTAGTTTCGGACCAGAACTGGTTGGGTAATTCAGTTACGTCAAATAATTCCAATCTTATTTATCATCTCATGTATAAAAGCTTACTACCTTAATACCAATTGGACCGCAGATGGGAGCATTCTTAATCCCTTACGAGGCAGCTGGTGTGTCCAGACCTGTGGGAACAAAAAGTGACAGATGAATAAAATCTACTCGCAAGGCTGGGCAAAGCGCTCAGCTGAGTACGCTTTTCCATTGACAAATAAAATCGTAAAACTGTTACTATGATAAGACAGTTGGATACAAAGAATAACTCTATCACTCATAGATGTCCCTTTTCTTCTCTACTCCTACTGTACACTATATATAGTAGAAATATTTACAGTTAAAGCAGGGTTTGTTCAATAATACGGTACGTAAACTGACTTATACGTCGGAGTTTACATTTTGTGATGTGATTGTTTTTCTTTTAAATCATGTATTGTTTCTGGATGGTTGACAATTTTCGATGATTTTGAAAACCCATATTCAGTGAAATTATCAAACGACTGAAAAAACTTTAACAAATAATAATTTCCGTTGTTCAAATCAGACAAACAAAAAACAACACATTGTTAGTGAAAGTATCACAAACTTAAAAAACCTTTAAGGATAATTTTTAAATATAAAATCGAGACCTTTTCAGCTGATGTAAATGTAATGTGTGCGTCCATACTATACCGTTATAAACCATGTAATAGCAACACGGCAAATAGATATAGAAGATCGATGCCATGGCAAGTTGTCTGGCAAGGCAAGTTGAAGGCATAATATAAGTCTACAGCTTCAATTCTTAAAATGTTATTAAATTATAATCGTTAAATAATAATAATAAAAGTTAACTTTGCAATAAAAAATAAACTGGAAACTTTATTCACCAAACGTGATACAAAAACTGTAACCGGCCCACAACAGTCCTCTTCAACGGGGCCAAGCCCCTGGAAGCAAGTCGAAGGGAGAGACCGGTCCAAACGAAAACAAAATGTGGAGGACCCAAATGAAACACTGAGCTGGCCGGACAGAAATTTATTATATTAACCAAGAACATATTTAAATGGCATGAAACAATAGTGGACTTTCACAAACATTTACAATTACTAAGTGATCATAGCCTATGCAGGCCTACATAGTTAAAACAGATACATGGTCGTAAGGTTAAGGGAAATTAAATTAATTCAGAAATACGATTAAATCACAATAGCAAGTAGTTTTTATAAATTCATTTTTAAATTTCCATGGATTTAAGTTAAATTAATTTAAAGGAATAACCAGAAATGTGAGTTGACATAGTTAAAGATGATTTAACTACAATTTTCAAAAATAAATTGCTAAGTCCGGCATGAAAAGCTTTTCAGATAAACATCAGTGGAAATATATGACAGTCATTATAAATTTGCGCATGAATCGAATTTATTAACTTTGTTATCTATGGGGTGGCCACCATTAAAATCGGGAAGTTACAATTCCAAAAACGAATAAAGAAATAATTAACATTTTACTACAAGAAATTACATGACAAAACTAACATGACTAAGTACACTGACAAATTCAATAAATAAAACACATAGAGACACCTAAACAACTTGTGATCGCCTGTGCAATCGACCGTTCCGCAACAGCGGTTAGGTTCCCATCTTAGGCAGTCACCAACGAGTGAGACGACTGCAGGGAAACTCCTCGAAGTAAAAGGTTTCAGAGCAGTGAAATGTGAAACTTTTTAAATTAAAAAAATTATCTTAGAAATATATAACAGTATAAAAAAATGGAAGGAGAAAAATTTAAACGCAGGCTAGGCCTGTTTAAAAATACATTACAATTAGTCACAGCAGAATTTAGATTGGATAGCCAAAGACACCCGGTAACTCTCGCTGACAGAGGGCTCCTAATAGGAAGTAAAAAAAAACCTCGTGGTAAAAACAAGTTCAGTAAACTAAATTAAATAAGCTAGGCTATAACTGAATTTAAAAGTATGAGTTGGAGAATAAGTCCAACAAATGATCTGAATTCACGCCACTAGTGGAGAGCAGCTATCCGAATGGCCAGTCGATGGGTAGGCTCCAGGTGCAAGCAATATGGAACACATGGACCTCACGGGACGAGTAACAATTCCCGCTCAAGTTGGAATGAGGCGGCTCTCCAGATCCAGCTCCGGGGGCAACCGGGGGAGATGAGCGGTCCCGGGTATCAGGTCATCTCAGTGGTTGTCCGCCATCTCAGGAGTTGTTGAAGGCACCAACCAAGTCGACAGCGCCCGTAGGTGGCCGCGGGTGTCTCCCGCAGTCGTTCATGCCGTCAGCCCATGTCGTCAGCACACGTCGTCAGCTCATGCCGTCAGCTCATCTTGAAGGGATGGCAGGAACCCAGCCAGTCAATTGGGCCCCGTGAATATAAACCTCCTAGCCAAGCATCATCTTGGAGTTGGAAAGATGAAACAAGGAACGACCTTCGTCGAAGACCGCTGAGCCCATGAGAATAAAAGAGGCAGGCCCGAAGAAGAAAGAACGCAGCCCGGGAATAACGTCGTCGAAAGTGGTAGAAACATCCCGAAACTTCTCGCAAAAGCTCGTATGTCCTCCGTTCTTCTCGAACCGCGGAGAAACTACGAGAAACAGTGCAATTTCAGCTTCCTGAGGAGAGAGTAAGAAGAAGCTACTTTTGGAGTGCCTACAAATGCAGGTCTGGCAACCAGTACAACTGTGCCGAGTGGCAATTAGCCGTCCAGAAAAAATGAAGGAACCAAACAAATGCTACGGCACAAAACAAAGCAAATTTTACAATTGTTGGAAAGTAACCTACTGGTGAACAATAGGTTCCCCTAGGCAATGCCCGTTTGGAAACTTCAGATAACTAAACTAACGGTGAACGAAATAATAACAAGCAGGATAACTGTTATAACAACAATTAAAATAGTAAAACATCAACTAATTGCACTAAATATATCAAACCTGTGCATTAAATATACACAAATAAAAATAGAAAAAAAGTGCAATAAAATATTCATCTGTATTTTTGAAACGCATAATAGCGATGGATTTGAGTTTATTTTTGATTTATTTTGACTTTACCGATCGCTTCTAGTGTTTAAAACTACACTACGTTTCGGGAGGTAAGGAAACTTCTCCCGTTATCAAGTGAACCCTACTTGACGTGTGAGAGAAGTTTCCCGTTTTTGCCGTCAGCTTGGAGGCAACGATGAAGAACAGGTAATGTATTGTCAGTTTTCCATTTGTTCGTGTATATAAATGTTGTGTTAGTGTATATTTGAATTTTTGTATATATTTGTTATTTTTGTGTTTTTGTCAATTAAAATGTAAAAGAAAAAGATAAGAAAATCCAAAAAAATGTTGGTTAGTTAGGTGTAAGAAATTGATATTTAGATGTAAGTAGGGTTCACTTGATAACGGGAGGAGTTTCCTGACCTCCCGAAACGTAGTGTAGTTTTAAACACTAGAAGCGATAGGTAAAGTCCAAATAAATCAAAAAACAAATATTCATGACAATTAAAAAAGAGGTAACAGTTTAAAATGTGTTTAATGTGTATTTTGCAAACTACAAATGATTTAATTACAATAGGATAATTAGTTATTAATAGCTATCAACTAAGTAAACATTTATTACTTTCAGCCAGTTAGTACAAACAAAGTAGAAAAATAAACCTTGATTAACATTTGCATATTAGTCAATGTTAGAATGCAATAAGTAAAATCAACACTAATTAACTTTCAAGTATTAATTATGGCCCTAGTTCTATATAACACTAGCTGGTGTTTCCAATTAATTTAAAAAATTTTTTTCGCACAATTGCTAAATAACTAAATTATAAACTATTTAATATAACTAACTATTAAGTTATTCTTATTAACTTAATTATTAATTTATGAATTTCTATTTTCAAAATCGATAATACCAAAATTATGTTTTCCTGTTCCATTCACGGGCTACAATGTCCTTGCTTGTTTCCAGAACTTATATTTATTAGTTATTCATAAAATAAACTGAATTTCACCACATCAATGTTTTATTCTCCTACCACGTACTCAAGTCGGTTGTTAAGTTTAATTTCGAACTTCCGTGCAACGAACAGGGCAACAGATAGTTCAATTTAAACTAACTGTGGTATAATTCTTCTGTGGTATAGAAGTTTCGCATTATATGTATATTGTTCTATATAAATTAATATATATAGGGTGGCTATTTCATTATGAGACATGGAGTTTTACATATTAAATTGCCCAGTCATGGGGGTATACCCATGCAAAATATTCTGTAATAAATAAATAGCTGACGTATTTTTGTATTTTAAATAATTCCTCACAACAACGAAAATACCTTGTAATTTCTTCACTTTTCAGGGGTCTAGGGTTGGAATTCTTTAAAAAAACACACAACTCAAACAGGTCGTTTCTGTCCAACTGAGCAAATAATACTGAGCGTCCGTGCTTTAATTTTGTGAAGTTTTTCTTTTTTGAGTTTCTTTTACATTTATTTTGTTACTGTTTTTGCAGTTCTCTGTTTTAGCTTTTTTATGAATTTTTCAGCTTTGCTTGGCAAAGCATTCATAGCATACACGCCAATCTCTCCAATACTGAGCTTATGGAAATTTTTAAGATAAAAAACACAGATTCAAAAGTAAGAAACGATTTTTTTTTTGTATATTCGCAATGAAAATCTTCATTGTGCTGAAGATAGTGTGTTCAACATTTGAACACTATCATTGCTGCTGTTTTGAAACTACTGCATCACACGCACCACGCCTTCGCTGAGTCCAATTAAGTATTTAACATTAATTACGATTCAGTATCTAAATAACCATACACAAGTATTAGGTATTATTCATATATGTTCTCATAAGGTTTTTTGCTTAACACAAAAAAGTATTGCTTTTGATATTTATATGTACTAGCACTCTAAAGTTATTTTATGGCGAATTAAAATAGGTCAGACATTAATGATCTTAAATTAGATCTCTTAAACAAATAAACAAACTGATGGCAAATAAAATACAACATGTAAAATTTATCAAGCTTTTTAATTAAGTTTATTTATATTTTAGATGTTTATGGCAAATTGAATTAGTTACCTAATTTCTTATTTGACAGATGACTGTACTTTAGTCCCTTCCATACTGTGTTCTATAACTGTATTTTTAGTATATTTAAAGTTATTGCTATATTGATATATTTAAAGTAGTATTTCCATTGTATGTCTTTTCTCATCACAAGTAATTGAGAGGATGTTGTAAAGCTCAGTCAACTTGGTAACAATATTAATTACTGTCGGAAATTGCGCCTTTGCCAACCTTGTTTGGCGTTTGCTTTGAAGCTTGTTCTTGATCAAGTTGATTGTTGTTTGTCGATAAATTATTTTACTGAACAATTTATACGTAATTATAATACAAATTGTAAAGTAATTCCTCAAAATTGAGTATTCTAATTCTAATTCTTTATTTACATATTCATTTGTATACAAAAATAAAGCATTTGTTACAAATATCATGTATTGTCATAAATATATATTATACTAACTTAATGCTAAACTTACATAAAAATAAAAATTGTCAAAGGATTCTTTTGTAAATACTCAGGATTAACAGACTACTTAAGTGGCCAGCTCTAGATATTCCTCAGTAGAATAGAAAGCGTTGTCTTCTAAAAACGTTTTGAGCTGACGCTTGAATTTACCTATTGTGTGCTCTGCTTAATTTTCTGGAGTAAATTATTAAAAAACTTTACTCCCGTGTAGTAAGTCCCTTTCTCAAACTTTGTTTTCCTGTGGATGGGGTAAAACAGCAAATGTTCTGCTCTAGTATCTCTCTATGAGGTTCCCTACGTTTAGAGAGCAAATGGAGGTTCTTGAAAGTCATTATTAGTACGGAATAAATGTAAATAGAAGGTGTGGTAAATATTTTATGTTGCAAGAAGGTTTCCCTACATGGGTGCCACCAACTCAAACCAAAAATTCTTCTTATAATATTTTTCCGAGACTTCAAGATTTTGTCCATGGATGAAGAAGCTCTCCAAAATGCTATACCATAACGTACCAGGCTTTCATAGTAACCTCTGTAGACATCAAGCAGGACGTCCAGTCTACAGGCGTCTTTCAAAAGGTTTATGTTATATGCTGCTGAGCTTATTTTTTTAACAACTGCTGAGTATGACTTTTCCATGATAATGTTTCTTCGATGGTAAACCCTAGAAATTTAGTGTCTGGACTGATTGAAATGTTAGAATTGAAAGTCAATAGGATTTCTTTACCTATTCTGTATGAACCAGAGGACATGCGGACATTTATCGCACTTGTCTTAGTGGAGATAAGCAGAAGACCATTTGCTTTGAACCATGAGCAGCATTCTTCCATTGTGGTTGCCAGATTTAAAAGGACGGAATGATGGGTTTCTCCCTTAACCAAGACAGACACATCATCAGCTCATAACTAGTTTTGACTGTACATTATTACATTTTAAATAATTAATGTACAGTAAAAAAAGAGTCGGTGACAGAATACCCCTGGGGGACCCCTACTTTACTTTTGTAAACCATGACAAACCATGACAAAAATGACGATGAACCTTGAGTTTGCGAAATGTTTCACATTTGTTTTCGGCCCCCAAGAAATGACTTAATCCAACCAAATGCAACCCCACGGAACTCATAATGACTGAGTTTGTATAAAAGAAGAGAGTCATTTAGTAGATATAAAGATTTATTTATATATTTACTTTTGTTGTTATTTTTACTTTAGTTGATAATGTGGTTAACTGATGTTTGTTTGATAATGTACTGTGCTTTAATCTTGCATCGTCTTCATTGTACCAAGAAAGTGAAGGGTTTGTTTAATTACATGGTAAATACACACAATATGTTAAAACGTTATTGGTTTGTATAATTTACGCCGATGAATTTTGGGAATAATGAGATAATTTGGTTTGGGCCTCTCACTCATTAGGGCTGAAGGAATTGTGATGCGAATCGAAACAGATTTTCTTTAACCATTTCATCCTTATATTTGCATTAATAATGATTTAATCAACCGTGACATTTTATTTTATTTGACAAATGAAATATGATGATGGAATGTAGCTCCATACAATAAACAATGGTCCATTTAAAAGTATGATATTTCAGTCTAGACTATGCGATTTTAATGAAGCTAAGAAAAACAGAACTTCTTTCTTCCCTCAGCAAGTAGTTATTCAAGTTAGAACATGTGAGGGCCGACAAAGTTATACTGTAATTTTCCTCCCGAAATGTGCAGTGCAAGCTTGCTTCGCTAGTTACAGCTACATTATGCAATGTATCAATGTCAACTGGTATATCTATTACGTGTCACAGCGTCCCGGTGACATGTATCCCCAGTATATCAGTAAAGTGCCTCCTGCTACTGATTAATATTTAAAACATTTCCGTTAGTTTTTTGTTCATATTAAAATGTTGTTTGTTTTAAAACTGTTGTTGAAACTCCAATTTTCATTTATTAGTCTCATTATACTTTAATTTTATTAATTTTAGCGAATTTCCCCTATAGGGAAGAAGCTATTACCGTAGTCGGCATGGTAAGACCTAGGCCCGGGACCATGATAACTTTTCGTTTTGAGGTCCCCAGACCCCAAAAACACCATTCGTTCGAAACTGTATATATATATATATATATATATATATATATATATATATATATATATATATATATATATGTGTCCGTGAGCACGATAACTCTCGTAAAAATTATCCGATTTTGATGAAATTTGGTATAAACGTGTAAAGCAACATTTATGACTTTAAGTTCGAAAACCAGCCAGATCGCTCTATCCGAAGGGGTATTTTGGGGGGGTTTTGTACCCCAAAAATGGGTTTTTCGAATTTTTTACATATAATTTTGGAAATAGTCAAATTTTATTTTTCCCCATTGGATTCAGCTTAAAAAAACACACAATTTGGTATTTTGATCATTTCTCTACGTCAATTGGTTACCGAGATATTGAAAGTGCTAAACATAGTACGTTGTCTAATGTTATTCTTATGGAGAAAAATAAAAATTTTATATCTCGCTTATTTATGAACGTATACTGATGAAACTTGGTATACGGCTTCATCTGGTTGTGGACCAATGATATTTGCTCAAAAAGACAATTTTTTACTCAAGGCTCCCGTAGCAGCAAACCTGCGTACTCAGCCCCATGTTATTCTTATGGAGAATAAGTAACGTGTTATCTGCCTTCATTATGAAAATAAATTAATGAAATTTGGTATGTGGCTTTACCTACATGAGTTATATTGATATTTGTATAAAACTCCATTTTTTGTGTTCCTTGCTTCAGCAAACCTGCATACTCAGCTGCCATGTTATTCTTATGGAGAATAATTAAAATGTCATAAATCGTTTATTTATGAATGTATATTGATGAAACTTGGTATGTGGCTTTATGTGGTATTAAGATACATATATATGCATTGGAAATTCGCTGAGTACGCAGGTTTGCTGCTACGGGGGTATTAATTTTGTCATAGTTAGGAAATGTTTGTTGTACTGTATATGAATCCTGGCTTATTAGAGTAATGAGCTTTGAGTAATTATTTTTACTTTGCTGTCATATGTATCGTAAAAGATTATGTGGAAATAATGATAAATACACCTTTTTCCAGAGCAAATAAACAACTATTTTACTATCTACCAAACATACACATGTTTGGTTCATATTAAAATGCTGTTTGTTTTAAAGTTGTTTTTGAAACTCCCAATACTTGTTTAATGGACTCATTACACTTTAATTATACTCATTTTAATTTTGTCATAGTTAGGAAAAGGTTTTTTATGTCAATTATTGATTATTGGAGTAATGAGCTTTGAGTAATCATTTTTACTTTGTTGTCATATATCTGGTAAACGATTATGTGGAATTACTGATAACTATACCTTTTTCCAAAACAATGAAACAACTATTTTCTATATACCAAACACCGACTATTAGCCGAATTGATTAATACTAAAAGTTCCTATCTAGGCATCTACGTTACAAGACATAGATCCAAACAATGGGAACTCTTCTTAGAAAATAACTTTTAAGGTTTCCGTCTGAATCTCATTTTCATAATTGTTTAAGTGGTCGTGAGACGCTACAGTACCATTAACTCTTTCCGTACCCCAAGTTATTGAAAATATTACTTTAACTTTAAATTGCAACTGTTTCGTCTTAAACGTTCACTGGGAATATCTTTTTCTTGAATATTTTTTATTTTATTTACAGTAAATCTTTTTATAAATGTTAAATAAATAAACAAATAATTAATTAAAATAATATTTTATTTATGAGCTGTCCCTTGATTTGTTTAAACATATAACATTGGCATAGGCTTTAAAATGCTGTATTTCATGTAGCCCTACATTGGTCAGACTATATGCAAATTCGTTATTGAATAAACAATGAATGAACAAAACTGAACACCTGTTTTGCATTTTCTCGTATTCAAATTTGTTTTAATTTAGCTAAAACAAAACAACAACCCGAAAAAGATTTAGACAAGTAAAACATTCCTGTCTTATACATATGTAGCTGATACGGTGGGAATAGTCCTTGATTGTAGTTAATCCCATACCTTTCATAGCAAGCTTATAACTTTATGATACGTAGCCTAACTTTTGTTACTGTTACTGTTAGTGTCTTGGATTTCGGTGTAAGATGTCACGAGTTTGATCCCCGGGTTGGCCGAACAACTTTTGGAGGTTTGGACTGTTACTGTTAGTGTCTTGGATTTCGGTGTAAGATGTCACGAGTTTGATCCCCGGGTTGGCCGAACAACTTTTGGAGGTTTGGACTGTTACTGTTAGTGTCTTGGATTTCGGTGTAAGATGTCACGAGTTTGATCCCCGGGTTGGCCAAACAACTTTTGGAGGTTTGGAATGTTACTGTTAGTGTCTTGGATTTCGGTGTAAGATGTCACGAGTTTGATCCCCGGGTTGGCCGAACAACTTTTGGAGGTTTGGACTGTTACTGTTAGTGTCTTGGATTTCGGTGTAAGATGTCACGAGTTTGATCCCCGGGTTGGCCGAACAACTTTTGGAGGTTTGGACTGTTACTGTTAGTGTCTTGGATTTCGGTGTAAGATGTCACGAGTTTGATCCCCGGGTTGGCCGAACAACTTTTGGAGGTTTGAACTGTTACTGTTAGTGTCTTGGATTTCGGTGTAAGATGTCACGAGTTTGATCCCCGGGTTGGCCGAACAACTTTTGGAGGTTTGGACCGTTGTCCTCTAACAACGTTTGAAACGAAATGCTTTGTTATAGACAAGCGAAAACGTTATTAACACTCACTTCCGTTATTGAATGCAGTATATAGGTTAGACTAGGTTATCAGGTATATGATGGTCTTGTGTAGAAAATTATAATAGCAGTGTTTTGGACACAGTTTCAGTTTTTTTTAACTAAAACCTTTTGTACGGCCAATAATCTTGCTCAAGTAGATTTGGACACAACTTCTGCAAGCCTAAAACATGCACCAGGTTATTTCTTACTACAATAAGCGATTATGATCGTTTCAAAAATCTGATTCCGTCTCCCGCCAAAAACTTACTCCGTGAGATTTTAGGAAGGAGCATATACATCCTGAAATTACAGCATAGAGCTTCCTGATAGAAGCAGTGAGTATGCATATTAGCATATAGACAGGGTGAGTTTTAAATGAGTCCCCCCAACTTTGTTAACATTTCTTAATATATCGACTCCAGACTACCGCTAATCATTGTCGATCAACTTATACATCATTTTGACTTAGTTCATATTCCTGATCGCCACCTTGAATCCGCCATGCGTGATATTGGATTCAAATATTTTTGTTCAAATGTGAAGGTGGGGATGTGACCCATCATTATGCGCTAGTTTTTTTTACGGTTAACATGATGCCACAAACCGTTTTTGAAAATCAGTAAGTTATATACAGATAATTTATTTAAAAATTAACATCTTTTCACCAATGTGAATTGCCTCAAGACAAAGAATACTTGTACAAAAATTTGGTATTTAAATTTGGTTGTATAGATGATTTTTTAATATACTAATTGAGTATTTTACTGCAGTCTGAACAACTAATGTCAAAATTTTGTTATCTAATTTAAATCTTCTCCACATTTCCTGAACAAAACTTGGAATTGTTCCTCTTGCACCAATTAAAATACCAATGACCTCAAAGTTTCTTATGTTGTACTTTTCATTAAAATATTTAAATGTTTGTTCATAAATTTTCTTTTTTTCTTGGTGTACTTCTGAGGTTTGATCAAGATTTGTTTCAAATCGTATAGTGGGATCAATAATAAAACATTTATCAACTTTTCTGTCAATGACAATAATATCACATCTTCTGATGGATCCATTTTCTTCTAAACCGGTGACTTCTTCATATACTTCATACTTTACTTCTTTTCTGAATTGGTCAGCTATAATTGTTCTTATCTGGTGATGTCTGGTATTCCTTATCTGACTACTACATGGGCACTGACCAAGGACATGGGCTAAGGATTCAATAATGTAATTCTCAGTGCCGGAACAATGCCGGCACTGGTTGCCGTCCCTGGATCTTCCATGTAGGCTCCTAACTGGAGCTACATCACCGACCATTTTCAAATAATACTTAAACTCAGATTCTGTCAAACTGTGGCCTTTCGATAATGTTTTATTGATGTTAGGGCATTCGCTGAAAAGTTTGGTACCTCTGCCTTTGTACGGTAATCGGTTCCAGGCACTAAACTCAGCTTCTCTAAGTTTTTCTCTAAGCGCTCTTGTATTTGAAATAACTGGTTGTCCAATCTCGAATAGGTTTAATTTTTTAAGACAATATATTTCTTCAAATTTAAAATCCTTTAACCTATCCAGATATGGGTCATTAATACGTTTAAGTACTTGCAAAATATTTATATGCTGTAAAGCTGCTTCCCAAGATGTTTTGTTCAGACCAATCCCTTTACATTTTGTACTACTGTAGAACATTGATGTGGGAGTGTCATCAGGCAGATCAAATATTTCTTTTACAGCAGATCTTATTATTTTATCTATATCATGGAAAAATTTTAGATTAATTTTATGAAGTGGAGAAGTTTGAAAAGGGAATATAAGAGTAGGCCACAAATATTGATTAAGTACAAACATCTTTTGCTCAGCTTTGAAAAAAGGAGAAGAAATCAGGTTATTTATTTTAGTTGTTAGTGATTTTATAGTATTTTCTGAGTCAAAAACAATCTGGTTTTTAAAATTAACCCCCAGGTATTTAATTTTTTCTTCCATATTTATTGATTTAACCTTCTCCCCATTGATAATGTAGTCATCAGATTTTAAATTGCCTTTGCTTATATTGATTATTTTAGTTTTGGCCTGATTAATTTTTAAACCTATCTCCTCAAATAATTCTTTTGTCATGTTATACAGTGTTAAAACACTTTCTTTATTTTTTCCAATTAGAATAGTATCATCCGCAAACCCTAAAATACTGATTGATGGTAGATCATTATGCAGTTTATAGCCAAATTCTTCACTGATTGATAGTTCTGACAATTCTTCTAAAACATGGTCAACACAAAGGTTGTAAAGCGTAGGAGAAAGCGGTGCACCTTGCAATACTCCTCGGTTAATATCAATTACTTTAGTTTTCCCTTTCCAAGTTTCTATTTGTGTAGTATTTCCAATCTGTAACTGGGCCACTGTATCAGAGAGTTTAGATGGTAAAGGTAAGGATCTCAATACATTTAATAAGTGATCATGACCTATGTTATCATAAGCTTTTTCTATATCTAAAAATAATATGCTAACATCATTCTTTTTTCTTTTTGATGTTTTTAAGATTTCATTTAAAATATTTGTATTTATATGGGTTCCCGGTCGATTTGTAAACCCGTTTTGGAATCTGTTAAAGTGAATGTATGACTTCATGCGTTTGTCTAAGATTTTCTCAAAAACTCTACGTATGACAGAGCATATCGTTATTGGTCTCCAGTTATTGATTTCACATTCTTTACCACCCATATCAAGCAGTACAGTTCTTGCTTTTTTTAGTGAACTGGGTATAATCGACTGTTTGTGAAATGTATTAAACAATAAAGTCAGTATTTTTATTACTTTATTTAGTTTAACATAATTTTGAAGATAATTTGAAATGCCTCACCCTTAAAACATGCCCCTATTCTCATAATTACATCGAATAATGACCATGAACGACTACCAAACATTATTGAGTGGTATTTGCTCCTTAAAAAAAGTCGGCTTCCATCTAGGATCCGCTATTGTGAAGTTAGGTAATTTTTTAAATGTAAAGGTAAAGTTATGACTGATCATTTCCAACTATTTTCCACACTGAAACCAATGCCTAAATCAGTTTTTAAATATAAATTTTCGTTCTTTTCATATTGTCACTTTTGAAATGTTAAACAACAATATTTCATTATCATGAGAACAAAAGGTGACATTTAAAAACATGTTGTGGCATTGGTTTTGGCGTAGAACAACGGTTGGAAATAATGAGTGACAACCCCACCTTTATATTTGAAAAATAAGTTTTTTATTCCAAAACGGTGGATGCATGACGGCGACCGAAAATTGTTATTTTTTGTTCAGAATGGAGCAAATGCCCCTCAACAATGATCGATAGTAGTTCATTGTAATTATTTGATATAACGACGAGAAAAGGGGCATGTTTTAAGGTTGGGACATTTAAAACTCTATTCAAAATTAGTTTAAAAAATCACAAATATCTTGAAAACGAATAATGATTTTCAAAAAAAATTACGGCATTGCATTCACTGTAAAAAGGTAGTTCCATATAATGGGTCACAAAACCACCTTTGAAAAATATATATTTGAATCCAATATGGCGGATCCTAAATGGCAACCGAAAATATGAACTAAGTCAAAATAAAGTATAAGTAATTAACAATGATGGTGGTCCGGTTTAGATATTTTAAGAAATGTATAATCAATTTAAGGGGGGGGATTAAAACTTACTTTTTATACCATTGCTTAATTTACGAGAATTGAATTAATGGTTCGGCAGGTTTTTTTTAACTATAGTGTTAGGCTAAATTATTTAAAATTACTCAGCCTGACATTCCCAGTTATATCGGGAAGATTCATATGGAGTGGAGAAACTCTGTACAAAGTTATCTCTATGAATAAACTGATTAAATTATTCTACTAAAAAATACTGCACAAATTGAAGTATAATTACATTGATTTATTTACAAATAGAAAGTTAACAAAATCCAAACAAAAATTAAATATTTGAAAATATAAATAAACATAACAGCTGATCAGCTTATACATATTGGAAACTGTAAGGTCAATGAAGCGAAGGCCTGAAGGGAGTTTTTACATTTTATGACTTTTAACACGTGTAGGGATTCAAACGAACTTTTACAAACTCATTCAAGTATATTAGTGTACTGAAAAAGTTGTTTAAGCTAAGCAAATAATTGTAAACAAATTATTAGGATTGCATTGATTATAATTAATTAAAAAAATTATTTAACTGTAGCAAATTATAACTGGAATGATTTTTATTTTTACAATTGAAAATAATGTAATAATAATATTAACAATTCAAATAATTAATAAACTAATTTATTCGCATAAACATTTGGTATTCTTATCCACTTAATATGTGATGTAACTATTTCGTTTATAAATATTAGTAAAATATTGTTAGTAATAAGTGCGAAACATCTAGTTCGTAACCAATGAGAAAGGGGAAGTAAAGTATTTTTGCCCTGTATTGAGTATAAGGGTGATTGTCCCTGTATCAGTTGGTATAAGGGCCGTTATCTGTGTCCGGAAAAGACCCCACCCCTCATGATTTCCCTCCCCCAACTCTGGGACACCCCTTCCTGATTGTCTTCATCGAATTCTCATTTGTATCGGCGTATCAGATAAAGGTTAATGGAGAAATAATTTCCAATATTTCTGAACAGATAACATATTTTTTGTACCCATATATTCACTTGCACACATTTAATTTTGTGCTGATAAAACTAAAATTACGCAAAATTCCATAAGAAATAATAGTTTACATAAACGACATTAATAAAAGATTACATGCTCTCAATTATTACTCTATCATTACTCAGTATATTTTATATTTATAAATTTGATATGAATCAACCCTCTTACCCTCTAGATAAACATATGAACTTTTGAAAAAACATGCAGCTCTAGAGCTCTCTCCCAAAAACTTTCAAAGTTCATTCTCAGTCTTTTGGTCAAATTGTGATTTCAATATTATGTAGTAGCTGTTGCTACATTAAGAACACTCTGCATAACATTATGAGCAAATGTTTAAACATACATTTAATACACTAACTAATGTAATGGAAACACAATATAAATAAATATAACCTCACTCACTCAACCATTTAAAAAAAATTTGCTGGAACTCAAAGTCAAGCATCTGGGATTCACTTGCCTTTGTTACAAAATAACTTTTACCCCTTTATTAGTTCATACTAAAATTAACATTAGTTGACAGTTAACAAAGTTTGACCAAAATAATCAAGATACAAAATTAATAATCAAACCCAGTAATAATAATTATAAAAAAAACTGGTTAAAACACTGAAGTTTTGAGCAAAAACAATTGCTGAAATTACGATTTTGGTTCATAAATATGCATAACGAGAATTGAGGAGCCAATTGTTCGTTGACTGCACGATTACAAACAAAAACCCCAGGTAAAAGTATTTTGAAGCAATTTATATGGAAATTACTCTTCATACTAAGGAAAACTACGACCACAAATGAATAGGAGGTATACCGCAGGTATAGATTGATTATTTGTGGTTTGCTTTTTTGATCTGAGGCCCTCTCAAGCAGCTCGTATACACTACAAAATTAAGTCAGAGTTAAATGACTCATTTATAACTCGGAAAAACATATCCTTTATCTAACAGGTATCCGAAACTTCATTCGCGTCACATTTCTTGATTCTTATTTCATTTTGATTTGGTAAAATATTGTTTTAATAAGGACATTTAAATAAAATAATTACTCCGTAAGTTCAAAGATTCAATGTTTGTGATAGTTAGTTTATGTTATATAAGAAATAATTGTGGAACACTTCCATCACTGATTAATACAAAAAGTCTCACCACGTTTCGGGATCTGGGATCTGATCCCGTATTTAGGTGAAAAGAATAAACAAATTAGTGGCACAATCCAGGCGGGCAGTATCATTATAACAGCTGATTATTTTGTTATTTTGAAATTGAATTATTTGTCAGTTTCTTTTTAAATTGAGTTTGTGTACACAATATTTTTCTATGGATTGTTTTATGTTTTTAATAGGTAGGATTACTTGAATAAATATTGTAAAATAAATTTACAGATTATATTTAAATTTATTTTGATATTAAAGTATATTTCGTCCATTGAAAGTTGTAAAATGTTTATTTATATTTAATTCTTCGGTTTTCCAAAAAAACAGGCAAAGCTTGGAAAAATCACAAAAGTAATAAAACAGGTTACTAATAAACAGCCTAATGATGAATCGCAAAATATTCCCACATGACCTTCACAGCCTTATAGAACCACCGTCCTTTAATAGGTCCACAGGTATATCACAACCGAACATTCTCATCCGTGCCATATAAATGCACAGGTACTGAAATGAGACGGTTTTAACACTTTTATTTTTTTGATTGCTTTTACAGTGGTTTGCAAACCACGCAAAACTAGTACTTTGCTTGAATTGTGCAACTAGTTTTGCTATGTTCTAAGTATTTTTTCCACCTGCAATCAGATTCAGATTCCGAAACGTCATGAAACTTTATTTTATTGGCACTACCAAAAAATTACATTAGAGGAAAATTAATAAACATTGGTATTAATCTTTTAAGGGATGGAAAAAATAATTACTTAAATAACATATTCTACAGGGGTAACACTTGTAATTTAAAAGTCTAGTAGGGCAGAGCAGTGAGGTTTAGGACTTCGATTAATGGTTTGAAACCTTCAATTAAGCTTAAACTGAATTACCATGTAGAGTTTCATCGCAATCGGATGAGTGGTATTGGAATGGATAAGGAATTCCCATGTTTATACATAGGGATCTGAAATGCTGAACCACTTATACAGACTTCTCTCAAAACCAATTAATCACATTGAATTGGTGCTAAGTTAATTGAATTTTTCAAATTTCTTTCTTAAATAAATGTTATTTATTTAGCCTCTGACTGTATAATAAACACGTTATGTTACTTTCCGTGTAGGGAATTAAACTATTTCACAAGCAATTTGAATGACCAATTTTTTTCAACAACTGAGTTTAAATTACTACTTCAAATTAAAATATGTATATATGTAAATCCATAATAATTTCCTTATTTGACCCATATCTGCTTATCCGACGAGATAATAAAATCAATTTATTTGAGCCAGTAATCAGTTTTGGGGTTCAGTCATTTAAGTTTGTAGTTGGGTGATTTTGTTGGCATGGGTGTTCATAATAACAAAAAGATAGTATTCGGTATTGGTGAAATAACGTTCGGATGTGATGTACCTGTACTATAGACCTTTAGGGCAGTGGTTTTATAATGCTATGAAGGTTATGTGTGGATATTTTGCCAATACGTGATCTACTGTGAGCACAAAACTAACCAATTCACAGGCTCGGGTAGCAAGTGCCGCCCTCATTTTCCTATCAAGTCAAGTTCATACGTTGTGCATGGGAAAACAGTTAGGTTGTCAAACTGTCAGAAATATAAAAATACCCCAGTCGAAAAAATGTTGCGTACTCAGCAAATTTTAAATCTATATATCTATCTATCTATCTATCTATCTATCTATATATATATATATATATATATATATATATATATATATATTTATATAGATATATATAGACATATATATATAGACATATATAAAACAGAACGATAGTGGTGTGAATTATAATTGATGATTGTGTTGGCCGTTAATTAGTTGAAAATAAGAACTAATCAAACCGTCTGAAGGAATAGTGCTGAACAATTAACTTAACAATCCTAACTTTATATTGGGTTAGTTTTTAAAATAGCTTCCTTAATGCACTGGTTTATTCAATAATTTATTAGATTAAACACAAACTAAGGTATTAAAACATGAAAAAATGTTCAGACCTTACAACAGTCTAAGCGGTAATATTGAAAATGATTCAGTTTGTTTATTCGTGGGTTTAAATTTATTTGAATACAGTTAAATATTTGACGTGTGATTTTATTTTGTATATACTATAAATATTAAAATTTTAATTTTGTAATACTCTTTGAAATATTAACTACCGGTATTTCTTTAGTTAATTTATTTTATATTTTATCTTAATGAAAAAAACAACGAAACTATACGTTGTCCTACGTAAACATCGGATAACAAGAATAAATTCATCATTTTCATTTTTGAATGCATTTGCAATTAATTAGTAATGTGATGATTATCACATAGTAACAATTATCTGCATGCTGGTAACGATTCTAGCCCTTAATTGGTGTAGGAAGCGTGTTACATTATCATAACTGCGGAGTTAATGTCAGCTACACGCCACCAACACCTCCAGCCACTGCCTTATGGAGCATCTGCAGACAATAGTTTTGACAATGTTTCTTGCTCGTGTTGGGGCCCATAAACAATGTAGGAAACTGTATCATTACCTTACGCTGTCAAGGCTATGTTTAAAATCCTGCGGTTTTACACCCTGCTATATATAATAAAACTTAAGCATAGATAATTCAGTAAAGTTTAAATCCAACTAATGTTTAGTAGCATATTCTGCTTGCTTAGCACTTTGTACTGTGACTATGGTACGAACCTCTCAAAGTCATGATAGTACAGGTCCGAGTCACTAACTGTTGTGATAGTCTGGTGCCTACATTCCTAACTAAAATCTTGTCAGTGAAAGTACTATAGAAATGTCCATCCTAATTTCGTGAAATTAATGACAGACAAGTTAAATAAAACCATGAATAATTTGGGAGAAGTTTCTTTATTATAGCTAATGTAATTTGTTTAAAGTTACTTTGTGTCAGGTTTTTGTGGATGACTGAATATGACAGGATTTTATAACCAGAAGAAAAGACAGGATTTTTTAATCTGGTATCGTCATTTCTGTAGTTAAAAAGTGGGGACTACAAATTAGTTTTTTAAATTAGGTTGATTTTAATATTACCAGGCGAATTATTATACGGTGCAATTTTGTCGACCCTAGAACCTCATGTAGAAATGAACAAATATTATTCTTTAAGTTTGAAATCTCTTTTAATAATTCTTTATATTAACTTTTTACAAGAATTATAAAGATTATAATTCCATTATTATACGTACTTAAATTAGTTTATCAATGTCTTAAAATATATGTATACTAAAACGTATCCATCAAGTACTTCATGAAAGCCATTCCTAAATTAAACCAGTGCATGTATTTATTTTAGCGCATTTGCTTCAGAATACCTTTATAGCAACCTCTTAGTGTTTATTTGTAGTATCCATTTATCTTTGAAAGCTCTCATACAAGATCCATGGTGTTAGATCATTGACCAACATTAACTCTTGATAACAATAATTACTGTTAGGTTACTTTTGTAATACTTATGTTTGTACTAAAGCTATTACAATCAACATCAAATATACAAACGCAATTCTAATAGAAAACGTAACACATGGAAAATCAACAATATTTTGATTGTTTGATTGTTGACTAATTTCTTAGACCTGAGGTATTCTCTAGGCTCCACCTTCTGCCAAAAATTTCTACTATTGTCAGGAATTGTAATGGGCCACAAACTTTCATCTTAAATACCCTTCATGGTGATATCTGTGTAAACATTCTGAACTTTCCTAGTCCAAAAACATCATACCGAAATTTAAATTAGAATAATGCAATAAACTTTAAAACTATAATTAAGGGTCCTGACCATTAATGGTTGTCATTGACAAGTCTGGATAAGAAAAAAAACATTGCATACATTATTAGTAGATTTCTTTTCACGTTACTACACTAATATAATTTAATTCATATTTGTCCTAGTAAACAACGAGTTTTATTGGTGATCGACCGACTAATTGAAAATAATAAACATAATAATTTATGTGATGTAAGGTACATTATTTGTCTGATTCATTTCACTCATCACATTTTTTATATGTAGAAACTGAGATAGTACTGAACAGTTATGGTTTGCATTTTGCTGAATTTGACAGTCACGAAATTAATTATATGGACAGTTAAAATATATTACAATAGTGCGTTGGAAATAATTTTAATAGCATCAATAATAAGATAGAAAACATCAAATCCCTGGTTATCTGAGCAACTACAGACAATGTCACAAGATCGTTGTAGCTCGCGCTTGGAAAGTGATTTTACGCTCCAGAGGATGAAGGAATTTGAAGAGAATGATCTTGTGAAACGTTTATTTTAATATTGAGCTATCCAATCTCATACAGTTAAACAGTTAGCAAATGTTCACTACATTTGTTTGGAAAAATCTAAAATGCAAAACGAAAATTAAATTCATTATTAGACTTTCTTAAAATGTTAACATCTTAAATATTTTGAATGATTATTAATGTAAATATGTTATTTTGAAATAAGAGATCTAAACAAGGCTGAGGTTTTAACAATTTCGTATGTTAGGCAGAGTATCTTACGTGGCAAAGCATTTATACTTGAAAAAACTGCTAGAGGACAAGTTAGATGAGGTCTCTTAGTAACTGCTTTTAACAGTTATTTTTAAGACAGTTTAATTTTGTCAGTGTGGGTTATGTCCCATGAACATAAGTTTTAATAAAGTAAATTAAAAAATTCACAAAACTCGAAGGTTATACCTGACAAGATGTTTATTTTCAATAACAAGTTTTTCTTGTTTTCGAACGTAAGTATAATCAATACAATTAGTTAAATATTATTGAGTGTTAACATCCTAAATTAGGAAATGAACTCTTATATGACTGTATACCTCTCGAGTTGCTTGATTCAATAAACCACGTGCAGTACGATATAACCTGACCTTAATAATCAGATTTACTTCGATCTGCCCTTTAAGTATAACAGGTGAACAATATTAAAATAACGCCAAAACTTTAATATGCAGGTAACTTAATTGTATCTGTTATATAATCGCCAAATTTATTTTAATTAATACACTAAATGACCTGTCAGTTTAAGGTCTATCAGGAAGATTGGCCACATGAAGGGAAGTGAATGTCATTGAACATATGCACACAAAAAATAAAAACAAAAAAGTCTGATACTGTATTTTATGTACCGTCTTTCCAGTTTGTATGTAGAAAAAAACATATATAAAACTAAAAAAAAAACGCGTGAGTTAATTCATTTTCATGTTAATCATAATATCCACTCTGAACCAACTTTAATCTAAAGGAATTTTTAAAACTATTAAAATGACTGATAAAGTAAGGATTTAGCGTTTCAATTTTCTTGTCAGTTGGAGCGTAAAGACAAATAGATCATTTATTGATGCCAAAGTCTTCAAGTCGTGTCACCTCCGCCGCCGCCACTGTCTGCGGCTGGGAAGATAACAGACAAAATGTTTCGTTCCAATACTTTACATCTTTCCCTCTTTATAATAATTCCCTGGGGACGAATAAGATTACCTCCCGGCCTTGTGTAAGCGTTAGTACAAGAAAATTTACTTGAATTATTTAAAATTTTCCTCCTTTAAAACGTTTATGATTTGATCGACTTTAACTATTAGATTTTGTCTTGTTTATGCTATATTGAGACTATCAATTTCCGAAGACTGACTGTCTTAGGCTGGTATAGAACATAAAGAGCAATTCATTCATTCAGTCAGTGAGACCAAGCTGTTCTTTGACGTTAGGATTAGAAGTCATCTATATGGTCATTAAGTGAATAAATCATTATGAAACGTATTTTTATGGTGGTCAGTTATAATAGGTTTTTTATTACCATTGGCCTTCGTGGTAGCTGATTTGGCAAGTTAAGATTTGTTATTCCCCGTATCTAAATGTAGTTTTGCAATATAAAAATGGTTCTGTCCAGCAAAACAAATACTTTTCATTAATTCAATAGCATTAAGTAATTAAATAAAGCTTAAACAATTATTGATTTAGAAGCTAGTTTCTGAAAATGTTAGGTTATTATGCAAGGAAATTATGGACCAAAGTTATAATCAGTATTGTAAAAATTAAAAGCCATAAATTTACATAAAGACGTTTTCCGACAAATTTCAATAATTTTATTTGTATAGTGATATATTTTATATAAGTAAAGCATATTATATTATATTTATATTTAAAGAAGAGAAAAAAAGGGGAAGAAAACACCAGATAGTGAAAAACAAAGGGGACTCCACAATCTGCGCCACCCCAGAAATAATCTGTAGAGGTGGCATCGCGTTAACAAAACAGTGTAGGACAGTTGGGGACAGATGGATGATCACGTGGCTGTTTGCTTAATGTGTTCAGATTTAGTTGATTAAGTAATGATTACTTTGCAAACTGTTCACGAATACTTTATATACACAATATATTATTTATACACGAATAATTGCTAACTAATAACGTAAAAATCTCGATTATATCCGTAGTTGTTTATAAATGGCAATAAAAAATATTAAATTTGAATAAGAATAAGAATAAAAATGTCTTTATTGTCTTTAAACAATTAAAATAATTGCAATCTAAATTGTCAAACTAAATCTAAAATTGACTAAAATGCTACGAACAACAATAACAACTAATCAAGTCATGAATGGTCATACAACGCACTGTAAGGAACAAAAAAATACTAACATACTTTTAAGGAAAACAGATCAAAAAACTTAACTTTGTACAGTAAAAGAACTAATACAAGACTCATATTCATTTACTTGGTGTTAGATTTGTGTTAAACCACCAGCAATAAATTTACATAAGAAGTAGTAACATTGAATACACAGAGTAGTGTATACTCAATGTTAGTAACCAATTCCAAGATTATTTATCAAGTAATCAGACTCCCGAAATTCATAAATACTATATTTAGTGCTATGTTAGAATGATAAAATACACATTACAAATTATTTTCATTAAAATAATGCCAATATTTTGTAAGAATGGAAACGTTATTTTTATTCGACGTAGGCCTAATCTAATACCACGTGTTTACAACAGCTTGGTGAACTCTGAACCAGGCGTACCGTGTTTATGTTTGGTATAGCTTGTACAACTGGATTGTAAAACTAAATTATTCGGCTCTAATCATTATAACATTTTACTGGGTATATAATTTACAAAATGACTACTTATAAATTGGTTGCAATTGAAACTAAGCTATACGGAACTAAATGAAAAAAGTTCGACAAAAATTTAAAATATAGTTTTTAATCCGAGTAGTGGAATTATAGAATAGGATAGGGCTACAGATAGCATAAAAGCTACACTTAATAAGAATCAGTATCGCAAATTATTATAATTGATCTCCAGATAAATTAATAACATAACTTGCCCCAAATACTAACTAATATTAAATATATAATCGTGAAAAAACGAGGTATTAGTGTTTGGTTGTTTATAATCGTTTCTTATATTATTTTCCAACGATTGAAAAATATCGCATATTTTGTGTTATAAAATTGTATGTAAAACATAACAGTACAACTAAATATAAATTTGCAACTCTGTTTACAAAGCTATAAAACAGTTCCGAGATTATAGTATCTCCATCTTATTTCCATAGTGGTTGAAGTAGTTGTTAAAAACCACCTAAA
Source organism: Allygus modestus (assembly GCA_963675035.1). Lineage (NCBI taxonomy): Eukaryota > Metazoa > Arthropoda > Insecta > Hemiptera > Cicadellidae > Allygus > Allygus modestus. Next base: position 241,871,031 of record OY776112.1, on the reverse strand, counting down.
CCCCCCTTTGCACACTCCTTCGATTGAGTTCTTAAAGTTTACGTACAACTTTGTTCTCTACCAAGCAAAGTTATAGAGTAAATTGTCACTTGTTTGTTTGCATATTCTTTTACTGCTGTCCCATTCGTAAAACTTCATCACTTAATTGTAATTTTGGCCATCATTCGTTTATCTAGATGGCTTACTTTAATTTGGATCAATGTTTGTACAGTTTATGTTGGTCTGATAAGTTATCTCTCAGGAAAGCCCGTTGGGATATATACGATTTGAATCATACATTTACCTCTTTAAGTGGAGATTATAAAATAAACTATTGTTTTAAAAACATTTATATAGGTTATAGATATAAATAATATTGTTTTATTTGCTAACAGTACAAAATTAGTTAGCTAATTGGAAACAAATATAAGCTAACTCATAATAGTCATATTTCATATACAAACAGATATTATAAGGGTAAATTTAAAGTACTTATTTGAACCGAGTTAATATGGTAATTGTATGGTATAGGTTGATGCGTGAATTCAACGACATTTAATTTACATCCCGTTCCCAGGACCCCGCCTTCCAAACCAGGCCAGGCCTTTTAAACTCCAGAGTGATTCTATGGAAGGAAATTAAATGAAGTAATTAATTTTTAACAGTAGTTGATAACGAACAAAATTGTTGATTATCATTCATAAAAACAATTACTACTGGATCACGCAGTATGCACAATGTCTGGATGGGTGTTGTCAATTTAAAAGCTTTATAAGAACATTTGCTTTAATCCGAAAAAAGTTCCTCCAGTAATGTATATTTTGTACTTCAACTGCTTGTAGAATTTGCGTGAAAACCATTTATTTTATGAGCAACAATTTAAATCTTACGAATGTAATAAATCGTAATAAACACTAAAGAACGAAATGTGCAGACGACTTTACCACCTGAGGCTCTTAGCGGTCTATCTTCATTTTGGTAACTTTGAATAATAACGCTCTGCAAAAGTAAATGTTGTAAATTATATGGGAATAAAAACATTCATATATATACATTCATATAAGTATTGTATGTACTAATCTGTTTTTATTTCAAATATTATGTTTCTGATAAAAGCAAAACTATCGTTGCTATAATACTGAAGGGTAAAATGTTCTATGGAAATACCGTTTTATTAAACTCACTTTTCAAAAACCTGAAAATTATAAAATATTGAATCTAATTCTAAACTAAAGAATTTCAAATACGTTCCTTGGCTGAGCGCTCTCCATGGTCAATATCATACATAAGATAGTAGCCATTAGTAATCCTACATAAGATAATTATGTTTCTGTGGTTAATTTTACGTTCAAACACACGTTCTTAAAGATAATTAACTATTAGCTCCTACTATCTGGAAAATTGCCACTTTTCCTCGTCTACAGTGTGGCACAACTTCTTTCCTATTACTCGTAAAGAACGACAAAATTGTTAGCGCATTTAAGAGGTATACTTGTTTTTAGATTTATGATTGTCAAATGCATTAAAAGATGAAACGAATACATACTAGAAAGCGTAAAGAGATGGAAATGTGCTATCTACTTTTAAATGAATGACGATAACTGATTTTAAAAACAAATTCTACAAACATATTTTACTAAAATATTTTAATTTTCAAGATCAATCAAGTCTGGGCATTTTATTTTCTCAGATACCAAACCGTAAACTAGGTATACAATGCAGTTGTCTGCTTGCAATATTGAGCGGAGCGAGTATTTATTTTGCATTTTTGATATGCGAGGGCTTCCAAATTATGCCTAAACCTCTCAGCATACTCCTCATCAGTTTCATGTGCAGTCTCCTGTCGATGGTACCGGGATGCATTTACGGTGCGTCGTCCAAGATTTGCACCTCCTCTCCGTAAACGTGGCATTTCATTCACGTACAAAGGTAAACAAACTACTAAAATAAACAAAACAACAATTTCACAGAAAACTACTCTATTTACAAACAGCTGATAGTAACAGTCTGCATTTAAATTTGATCCTTATAACAGCTGTATAATCAACACACAGTAAACAAACCAAATAAAATATTTCTCCTATTAAAATAACATGGTAACTTTAAAGGGCCGTAGGGCAGAACCCTTATGTCCGATTTGGACCATTTCAGATTTATACCTTCTCATAGATGTCTATGACCGAGCAAAATTTCGTGAGGATCACTCCAGCCGTTCAAGAGCAGTACGTGTAAATAAAAAGCCAGAGTGTGGTATAGGAGCTCCGCTCAATTAAATGGTGAGAACCAACCAATTATAAACGGTAGACGAAGTTAGGTCTCTTTGAATGTAGAAACCATCTAAATGCAAATACTTCTGTAGGGATTTCACTATAGGTAGGTTTGTGTAGAAGCTACGTGTACTATACATATTTAACTTGCTGTCAAAAATATTTTCTAAATGTAAATTATACGTCAACAATTTTTAATACCGATGCATCGATTGTAAGGGTTGGATTTTATAAAATGGATTAATAAAATATATTGTATTTTTAACTACACCTTAATAATTCCTTGAGAACTAATACACCACTCGAGCTGAAAGTCGGGAGATGTCATATCAAGTAAGTGCCAATACAAATAAAAAAAAACTGACGAAAAGTGATATCTAGAGGTACCTAATTCGAGAAAAAACTGTTCTCCACTTATATATTACTCGTTATAGTCCTCCATCATTAGTAGATGCGTAAGTTGACGTAGAATCATACACCCAGTATATATTTGATTTGTTTTGCTTAAAATAAACCATAATGTATTATACGGTGTATTAGAGGGTATTATATGGGTAAACTATCTTAGATAAATATTGTTCAAAAGATAGTGTTTTCAAGAATCCTCCAGGCGGCATGTTTGTCAAACTAAGTTCCATCTTAATATGCCCGCGGTCGGGAGCATAAAACATACCCCTCCAAATCATCACCTTGTGAAAATATCGGATTACGTTTGCAAAGTACAAGACAACAAGACAAGGCATTAAAAATTTACTTATGTTACTTGGAATGGGTGATAGAAAAATAAATTCAAATTTAGATTAGTAAATTAAAATCTGTAATAATGCATTTTTGAATATTAAAACACCTCTGTAAATGCTGTAATAGTGTTTCCTTTAGTAAATTAATCAAGTTTGTCTGATCAATTTTAATATTTATTATTAATAAGCATGGTTTTAGGGATTACTAGTTTTGTTAATCTTATTGATAGTTTATTTTACACTAGCAGTTGCCCCATATTCCACACGAGGGCCTCGCTCGCTGGCATGGATATAAAACTTTTCAAAACTTTACCTGTCATCTCCTACACTTTAATCACTTAAATAAATTAGTGTCTATAAAATTCCAATTTGAAATTTCAGGGTTAATGGGAAGGAGTCCTAAAGGATTTTTGAGGTGTATTTCTTTGTGTGTATTTGCTATCTTCCTACAACATTTTTAGCTCTCCTGCAAAACATCCTTAATTTATAAAAACCACAGCTTTGGGAAATTTGTCTCTCTTTCTCCTGCTTTCCGATATGCAGGAGGGATGAAATCTGGCTCAGATTCTTAAGGTCTAAAGTTATAGAAATAAATAGTTCTGATTCCGAATACGCCTTACAGCTCTTCAAAGTTCCAATGTTATTTTTTATATTTTATGATATTGAATGTTAGAAAATAACACAGAATACCCTTCGCTAGGTTTAAAATAAAACATTCATATAATTTTAAAATAAGTGGTGTTCTCTTTAATGCCAATTCAGGGGTCTCCATTGTAAATTTGAATTAATTACATATCAAATGTAGTAGGCTATTTTAAACAAAAAGTAAAACGTAGGAAACATATTACGTTTTAATAAGTGCCTTTTTGAAAGGTTTGGTACAACAACTAACCGATTTGTCTCAGAACTATTTAATTTGTATTAAAGCTGAAAGTGAAAGATGTTTATATACATTGGGTCAGCACTAGTAGGGCCTCATAGCTGCAAGGCATTTTCACTCTCGCTCGCGTATCGAAGGTACGTGCAGTCGATTCAAGAAGATGATGTCTCGTCTCTAGAGGAATACCTTACAATTTTACAACTGAGTATACATTTACGTTAAAACAGATTGATGCAATACTTGTAGATGATGTTTTCTACCTCGTTGTGGGTATTGATTATAAATGAGTTGATTGTAGCAATTGGACTATTATCAAGTGGTTAGTAAGTAATCAATAGGATATGGGATCAAATCTCAGTAGATAGACATATGCATCAAATAAGTAGTGAGCATATTATTAGAAAAAAATTTAGATAATATGTATATATTCTTAGCATAAAGACCAAATTTTAGCTATTCCGGTCATTTAAAAAAAGAGTTCTACTCTAATTTTGCACAAACTCGAAACGATGATTTTGAAAAACTTGCAAAAAATACTCAAATAAGTTGAGATGAGTTTGCGAAAAAACCATATCGAATAAATACGATAACTGTTAGTCATACAAGTATAATATCAGAAAACATGTTAAAATATTTGTTGGCTCCTCCCCACAGATTTAATGTTAACTGTTTATCTGACAGAGATACTGGTTCGATTTTACAATATGTTTTTAAAAACGTGTAAATTAGATTCATTACAAATTACAACACTAATTAAGTTTTCTCACTATCCATAGGGAAATATACAGAAAATCCTTCACTTTAATTGATATTGTTGGGCCTATTCTTATTTACAAGGTTGTCGTAAAGTGTAGCAATGATCAGTTATTTTTCAATGTATTCAAATTATGAAAAATACTGGATTCTCTAAAGATGATCCAAATATAAATGATCGATCATCCTTCCTCCACCCCTTGTAATATAGTAAATATTACATTCCTCCTCCATTTCCCTTATAAGTATTATCGGAATACCCGATTGTTGTACTACAAATGTAATAGAGTTGACAACTACAAGACAAGGATAGATGTCCCAGAGATCTTTTGCGTTCTGAATGTTATGTTATCCTTACTGAAGTAAGAAAACCTAGTTTTATAAACTAGAAACTTATCAATGGTATAAAGCACGGATTTAAATGTTTGAAGATGAACTGATTGTTTTTAAAACGATGAGTAAATATTGGACTATTCGCAATAATTTTATAACATCCTAATCTGAAAATAATACTGTAGTAAACACATTGAAATAAACTTGTGATGAATTTACAATAATTATGTCTACTAGTGGACCTGTTGCTCTTAATCGAGCAAAACAAACTGTTACTGTTAATATCAGTTTTCAGCTGTTCTTACTGTTTACCTGAATGTTACAGTATGTTCACTTGTTTTAGAATAAAACTGAATTCAAACTACTCTCCATGTTATATTTATGGGAAACATTGAGCTTTGAGGGTGTCATGTGCCCTTCAGCAAAACAGTATTGGAAATTGAAAACCACTTTACACAACTACGAATCTGGGCCATTTTTTTACACCTTAATCATCGAAATTGGTTCAAAAATAACGGAGTAGTTCTGTTTAAAAAAAATCGGCTTAGCGTATTATATACCACATCAAAATCCCAAATCTAACCAACTGATATTAAGAAATTCTGAATTGGCACATCAGTTGGTATTGAAGACCAAGGTTCCTTCTGGGTTAAATCTCAGATAATTTTTCTTAAGTTTAAAATGATTCAACTCAGCTGATGTTTTACTTTAATTAAATTTTTTTCACCTGCACCTAAACTCACATGTTTTAGTTTTTAAAAGTAAGGTGTAAAATATTTGTTTATTTTTATTTATTTACTGTTAAGATTCCAATCTTTCTCCTTTATTGCTTGAAAACGTTTGTATTATAAACGAAAATTCGCAAAAAACTTCTTTTTCATCATTTATACCTCTCTGTTTTAATGTGTTAGTATATATATATATATATATATATATATATATATATATATATATGTTTATCTAACTATTATAAATACAGAGTGTTTGTTAGACGCAACCCATAACTATAAAGTAAAAACAAAAAATGCTTAACATAGGTAAAATATGTTTGATTGTTTTTGACAATAATTAAATTGAATTTGATTAACTTCCTGATATATGCAGTTTGTTAACATAAACGTCATGCTTATGGAACAAGGTTATGATTCCAAACACCTTCATATTTTGGATTTTCTCTGAAAACTGTCAAAATACCTACTGCCAGAGTTGGCAAAGATTACTTTAGATTGTTTAACTATTTATGAATAATCAATTCTATTGAATTTTTAACTTTAAAACTCTACAAACAAAAATTAACTGTTGAACGAATTTTCTAACGTGTGAAGTGCCAAAATCCATATTAAAACTTAACAAGAACAAATCATGGCGAAGCTTACATTCACAAATCTTAATACTATTTGTTATGTGTTGATGATCATTTTCAGAGGTCAGAATCTATTATTTTTGAACAAAATAAATTTGTAAAGGACAATTTATTTAAATGACTTAATTTACCTTTTTCCGTAAGTGATCATACCCGTCCTCAATATAGGCAACCGGTTTCGAGAATAAAACCTCATCTTCCACCCAGTATTGCATCATTCAGCCTACTACTCTACCAGCAATAAATATAATGCAATTATAATGACACTGCCAAGGGGTGTCAACCTGAGTCTAGTAATGTCACAGATGGTAATCAGTAATGTAATCAGCGCCAGGTCGACTGCATCTCGTGTCATCAGGAGCCAACTAGCTCCATCAGTGATACATATCATACGCATCACCTACTCGACACATCATCAAACACCTAGAGAGCGTTTGATATAACTACGAATGCCCTAAATTCGTGACTGCCTCACTAACAAAATGTTGAGGTTAATCAAAATAAAATAAAAATGCGGATATAAGTTTGGGTTCTACGTTTGTTTAATACACTTCCTAACAGACTAAATTAATTTGAATAACTGAATTACTAGCAGTGTAATTCTTGGTTGACTATTAGGCATACTCATCTTCTATAAAACTATATTAAGTAAAACAAATTTTAAATTTAAACCAGTAAAATAAAATTTAAATTTAAATTTTAATTTGGTTTAAATTTAAAATTTGTTTTACTTAATATAGTTTTATAGAAGATGAGTATGCCTAATAGTCAACCAAGAATACAATCACCATCTTCACATTAGAAGGATTTAGAAGAAAAATAGCAGTGCAAGTTTCTGCTGGACCATAATGGTCTCTACTGAGATATCACCTATCATTATATACTCTAATGTAAGTAAGATTTGTTTGGTTGCTTGCTTGTTTGTAACTTTGATCTCAAATTGGATCCAACGAATTTCTTAAAATGTTGGAAATGACACATTTTTTGCGATAAAAATAAGTTCTACACAGGTCTCATCCCCCGGAAAAAATAATATAAAAAGCTAATACAAAAAGTTAAAATAACCAACATTAGGTTTATGGAGTTAAAAATCAAAACGAAAGAATCGTAACAGCTGTGTACAATCAATCAGTATACTGTCAAACTAATATCATGTGGTTTCCTGAGGGCAGAACCATTTAATGAAGATTATCTATAGAGTGGTTATGTCATATCTAAAATAAATCAAAGGGACATTGAGCTATAATAACAACCAGAGTGACCTAAAACATGCACAGTCGAGGCAAACGAGCTTCGAAAATCTGCTCATTAGTAGGGGGACTTGGTGAAAAATTACTCAAAGTCATCTAAACAATCTGAATGATATTCTCCGAGAAAAGCTCGCCCCCAAGGTATTTGTTCGTAAGACGTTATAATATGGTTCCAAACAACTTCCGGTAACTCCCCACCATGCTGCTTCTATAACCTTTAAGTCGCTTGATTGAACAAACCTCCCAGTCACATTGTGTATTGATGATCGAATTCCTTACCTGCTGATGTAAATGTTTGTAAGGACTACCCAGAGTAGTTTTTTAAGACATTCTTCTTATTTCAAATAACCAACGGTTTTTAAATGCAACGATTTTTTAAAGTCGGGAACTAGTAGGAGGAGTTTCGTGATTGGAACGATTATTGCCAATGGAATTACAAATACTATCGAAAATGTTGTTTAGTTTATTTTTTGTTAAAACGAGTTTGCACGAAGCACGCTGGCATAAGGGAAGTGAATTTCCACATAACAACTTTTAAAACTCAAAATCAGTGTAAAAACATATATTTGTTCCAATTTTTATTAAAATCTGAAAACAGTGATTTTTAGCGAATTTCCCCTATAGGGAAGAAGCTATTACCGTAGGTCTCATGGTAAGATTTAAGCCCGAGACCATGACAAATTTCTTTTTAGGTCCCCAGATGACTAAAACACTATTCGTTCAAATTTATATATCCGTGAATGCGATAACTTGAGTAAAAAACGTCCGATTTCGATGAAATTTCGCTCAAATGTGTAAAGTGACATTCATGACTTTAAGTTCGAAAACCAGAAAAATCGGGCCATGGGAAGGGGGGTTTATGGGGGTTTTAAATTTTCCAAAAATCAGTTTTTTGCAATTTTTACCCTAAAATTTTTAAAACACTTAATTTTGGTTTAGACCATGTTATAGAGCTTAAAAAAACAAATAATATGGTATTTTGAATTATTAAGCTAGGTTAAGTGGTTGCGGAGAAAATCCAAAAAAAACCTGCTCATAAAATCTCCTATGTTAATCTTATAGGAAAAAGGTTTTTGGCTTTTCCTAAGTTAATTTTGATGTAAACTTCACATTTGCTTTTACCAATCAATTCAGCTCCACAAAACAATCATTTTGGTGTTTTAATTGTGATTCTACGTCCAACCGTTGCAGAGATATTCAAAGTGCTAAACACAGTACGTTGTCCAATGTTATCCTTATGGAGAATAAATAAAATTTGATATCTCCATTATTAATGAATGTATATTGATGAAACTTGGCACGTGGGGTCACGTAGTACTGGTATATTGATATTTTCACAAAAAATTGATTTTTTGTTGATTATCCTCGTAGCAGCGAACCTGCGTACTCAGCCCCCATGTTATTCTTATGGAGAATAAGTAAAATGTAATGACTCCCTTAATTATGAACATAAATGAATACAACTTGGTATGTGGCTTCACCTTGTTGAGTTATATTGATATTTGCATAAAAACCCATTTTTTTAGTTCCTTGTTGCAGCAAACCTGCTTACTCATCTCCCATGTTTTTCTTATGGAGAATAATTAAAATGTTATATAGTGCTTACTTATGATTGAATATTGATTAAACTTGGAATGTGGCTTCACCTAGTTAAATTATATTTATATTTGCATAAAAACCAATTGTTTGTGTTCCTTGTTTCAGCAAACCTATGTACTCATCACCAATGCTATTCTTATGGAGAATAATTAAAATTGTATATATCGCTTATATATGAATATATTTTTATGAAACTTGGTATGCGGCTTTATATGGCATTAAGACATATATTATGCATTGGAAATTCGCTGAGTACGCATGTTTGCTGCGACGGGGGTATTTTGCTGTTCTGATGCTCCTGGTTTCATTTACCTGCAAAGCTGTGAATACAATTTTGCGCATTATAATGTTAGGAGAAGATCCAGACAGGCTTGAAAGTAGGCGTGAGGTTGCTGGGGATAATAAAAGTACTCTAACAAAGGAATAACAGGCTTTTCTAGTGTAAAACCCCCATAAGACAACGTACTGTGTATAGCCTATACACATTTCCTTTAATAACTCGGTAAATATTTGTGCTAGAATGACGAGAGAGGGCTTAAAACTTTCGTCTCACTAATTCCCATCTTTTTACATGCATTCATTTTACATTTGGGGCTTTTTAGACCCTTTTTGGGCCCAAAAACTCGAAATTTGAAAGATTAATCCCCAAAAAATGGGTTTGGAGTTCTACGATTCTTTTGCCCAACGAAATTGTCCAACTGATTTCAGAAAGGAACGTCCCTACCAGATTTGAAGTAAATCGGACAAAAAATGCGACTGCTAGAGTGCAAACACACACACACACACACACACACATATATATATATATATATATATATATATATATATATATAACATTTTGAACGAACCCCCAAAACGTGTTCAGGGGGTAACATTAGGAACTCTATGGTGGTCCCGGGCTTAAGTATCTCCGTGCGGGTCATGCTAATAGTTCACTTTCCAAAGGAAATTCACTAATGATTGTTAACATATAGATTTGCTTTGCATTTTTCTCTTAATTAAAATATTCCAACTTATCTTGGCACTAATAAGTTGAAATATAACAAAATACATATATTTTCACTAATGAACAGATATTTGTATATTACATAACATAACACATTTTTAACTCTCAAACCAAGATATTATTTAAACAAAAATATTGTAATACTATTGTACGTTTTGTGAAAATTATTCTGATAAACGACAGGGTTATCAGAAGGGTTTAAAATAATATTATTGTCATTACCGACAAGTGCTCTATATAGTTGTGGTTAAGTACTCTGACACCATGAGATATTCAATAACTACAACGTTTTAGTCTTTCACTACAAACAGGAACCTTTCACTAAATACTTTCAGAGGGATATTCATAACATTGTTCAAGGAAACCTCGAAATAACTACCTCTTGAGGCTTAAGTTTATTTGACACAGTACAAGTATGGACTATGCATTTTCTGGGAATGATATACTGCTGTAGAGTCCAAATCAGTAAATCGTTTCCTGAAATAAAATATGTGAAAAGTTTGTTATCCAAGTCAATTATAAAAATACATATGTTATTTATCTGGTTAAATGTTGTTTTTATATTTTTAAATACATATTTCCGTTTACATTTAAGGTACATGTTAGTACTAATATAAATATTTATCATCGTCAGTTTAGTAGAAATTCAGTAGTTTGCACAAACCTACTGAATCTTAACTAGACAGCGACTTGCTTATTATTACCTTAATTTCTAATGAATATGGTTTGTTACAATACTGTTACTGTCGTAATTTCAGAGGAATCAAACTTAAAACAAACAATGTACAAACAATGGTAGCTTGAAAGTCTAAGTACCTAAAATTACGTTAATAGGAAAACTGTACTGATTTGTACATGAGAATAGTCTACACTATTTTAGAAAAAAATATAGACATACATACATATAGACATCACCTGAAAAACAAGTTTTTGAGATCAGGGAACACCAAACCCAACACTTCCAACGATAACTCAAATTCTAAAATTTAGACGAAAACAATACCTTATTCATATAGGCTACTATGACAAGGAGAGCAAGTAATACCCCCGTCGCAGCAAACCTGCATAAATAATATATGTCTTAGTACCACATAAAGCCGTATAAAAAGTTTCATAAAAATATATTCACAAATAAGCTACATATACAATTTTATTCTCCGTAAGAATAACATTGGGGATGAGTACGAAGGTTTGCTGCAACAAGGAAGATAAAAATGTGTTTTTTTGCAATTATCAATGTAACTCAACCTGGTGAAGATACATATCAAGTTTTAATAATTTATGTTCGTAATTAAGGCAGATATAAAACATTACGTATAATGAATGCTACCGGGGATAATCAACAAAATATCAATTTGATGTAAAATATCAATATAACAGTACTAGGTGAAGCCACATCCCAAGTTTCATCAATATACGTTCATAAATAATCGAGATATCAAATTTTAAATTTTCTCCATAAGGATAACATTGGACAACGTACTGTGTTTAGCACTTTGAATATCTCGGCAACGGTTGGACGTAGAATCACAATTAAAACACCAAAATGATTGATTTGTAGAGCTAAACTGATTGGTAAAAGCAAATGTGAAGTTTACAGTAAAACTAATTGAGTAAAAGCAAAAACCCATTTTCCCATAAGATTAACTTGGGAGATTTTATGAACACGGTTTTTGGATTTTCTCCGCCACCTTTTATCCTAGCTTAATGATTCAAAATACTATATTTTTTAAGCTCTTTAAAATGGTCAAAACAAAAACTGTGGTTTTTAAATTTTCAGGGTGAAAAGTGCAAAAAAACTGATTTTTGAAAAATTTTGAAACCCCATAAACCCCCTTTCCCATGGGCCGATTTGTATGGTTTTCGAACTTAAAGTCATGAATGTCACTTTACACATTTGAGCGAAATTTCATCGAAATCGGACGTTTTTTACTCAAGTTATCGCATTCATGGACATACATATGTATATATATATATATATATATATATATATGTATATATAAATTTGAACGAATAGTGTTTTTGGCATCTGGGGACCTCAAAGCAAAAAGTTATCATGGTCCCGGGCTTAAGTCTTACCATGAGACCTATGGTAATAGCTTCTTCCCTATAGGGGGAATTCGCTAAAAAGTGTTAGGTTTGATATAAATGTCATCAAATCTTTGATGTATTTAATGTAGGTCGCGATGTATTTAATATAAAAACGTCTAATTAGTGTCGACGATTGCGTCAGTGATCCCTGTAGAACGCAGCCTCAGATGAGAGGTTAAGTATTTCCAAATGTCCAAGCTCCCTGGACCTCTTATCTCTCTCCCTCAGACCGCGTCCACCTCTCTTCTGTTGGGTTCCGACTGACCACAGGGGAAATTACAATGCTATAGTGTCAAGATTAGCTATTAAAAGATAAATGTTATATTCAGGCAGTAAATATTAAATTAAATTTCAATTGTAACAAAATTTATGTCGAGATATTATTTTTGTTTTACAAGTTTTCTTTTTAAGTTTTGCTACAGTTTGTATGTTAGACGAAAATAGGCTACTTTCACTTTAAAACGTTGCAATAGAATTTTGTTATGATTAATTTAAAAACAAGCAAACATGAAATAGCAATACAAAAATCATAAATCATATCAATCACATATGTTGTCTTTGATTATGTATTAAATGTTTTAGAATATCCAAAAATATTTTATTATCAGCTGATTACTCTTATAATTGAAAATAACGCAAGTAATAATTGTTAGAGTTAATTATAAAGGTACAACAATTACAGGTAAAGTTGTAAATGTTGAGGGAAATCCCCATTATCTTGGCAGAAATAATTCTGTAATGGATTCAATGTGATGGTAATTACGTATTATTTGGAAATAATGTTTAAATCTATGCATATATCCCACCTTACTAAATCTATACATATATCCTCACCTTGCTAAATCCACACCTTTATTCCACCACGTGTTTCCATAGTGATAATTTCGAGACAAAAGATGAACTGTATTTTGGCACAACGTATCAGATGATCCAATATTTTATAAAAGAGATCGGATGTTACTTCGAGTGAAAGAAGATGACATCAATCTCCCTGAATCCAGGGCATCCTTTACAAACGTGTTTTCACCGATCCATTGTCTCGTTAACAGATGTAAACACGAGTATTCCGAGTTAATAGAATATTTATAGTTCTCATTTATCGGGGAGGGATTTTACAAAACGGAGTTTAGCTACAAACAAATGTTACTATATTCCGTGATAAGTGTCATAAATTTAAAAATCCCTTTTTTCGGTTATTTACTTTCTTTCTTCTCACAGTGTTAATTCAGTATGTTACTTTATTTTACTGTATACCTTATTGTGTAAGGGTATAATTAAATTAACCAGGATCAAACTGGTTTACACATATTTTGAATAACAAATTTACCATCTTATCCATTTTAAAATACTTTCTTTAAATTTTATTTTTAAATAATTTGTTTTAAATTAAATTAAAATCATTTGAAAACATTAAAATTACCAAATTAATATTTACTGGAATACGTATTGTTTATACTTATTTTCAAAAACTACTTATGTAAATCGTTGAAAAACATTATGAAGAAAGTATTTTGTTTCAAAAATATTATGAATAAACCGGATATAGAATCCACAACCTGAAGGTGACAATCAGGGCTCCACTTTACCACTTGAAATAACGTAGTTGGGATGGCAACACCCGAGGATAGTTGATTGTATCAACCTCCGATAGGCCATAAGTAAAAGACAACTGTGTATAAAGAAATTATACTATCACCAAAAGATAGGTACACTTATGCTTACTTTTTGACATAGTTACCGTAACGATTGAGGCATTTGTCGTACCTCTGTACCAGCTTTTCAATAATCTCTTTTCAGAATGTTGCAGCCAATGAATTGAAGTGTGTCATGACGTTGTCGTAAACGCTGGACAGTAGGTGGTTAATCAACTCATTGACCAAGGTTTTCCGTAGCGACGGATTTGCCCCTTAACTCCATTCGATATGCACATTAGTGTACGGCTATCTTTAAATTTTCGATACCATATCTGAGCCTAAAACTGACAGAGCATTTGGTGGGGGGGGATGCGCTGTTCCATCATGTTAACATTACCCGCCTACTGTCTAGCGTTTACGCTGTGCGAACATAGGCAACGTCATGACACACTTCAATTCATTGGTGGCAATATTATTTGGAGGGGTATTGAAAATCTGGTACACAGATACGAAAAATGCCTCAATCGTAACGTTGACTATGTCAAAAACGAACATAAGTAACCATAAGTGTACTTATCTTTTGGTGATAAAATATTTTTCTTATATACACTTGTCTTTCATTTATAGCCTCTCAGAGGTTGACAAAGAATGACCTTCGTAAAGCAACCAATTGAATACATCCTCCAGGGACGGTGAAACTAAAAAAATCCTCATTTGTTTTAGCTGTTGCGCGTTAACATTGTAAATTTTATTCAATCAATGAGATTGTATAAACAAAACGTATAACGTTTTTGAAATATATCTAAAGCTGTTGAATAATATGGTATCAAAAAACCAAGTGTACTTAATTCCTTTGCAGGCAACAAATATAAAATACCCCCGTCGCAGCAAACCTGCGTACTCAGCGAATTTCCAATGCATAATATATGTCTTAATACCACATAAAGCCGCATACCAAGTTTCATAAAAATATATTCACATATAAGCGATTTTAATTATTCTCCATAAGAATAACATTGGTAATGAGTACGTAGGTTTGCTAAAACAAGGAACACAAACAATTGGTTTTTATGCAAATATAAATAGAATTTAACTAGGAGAAGCCACATACCAAGTTCCATCGATATTCAATAATAAATAAGCGCTTTATAACATTCAAGTTATTCTCTATAAGAATAACATGGGGGCTGAGAAAGCAGGTTTGCTGCAACAAGGAAAAAAATGGGTTTTTATATAATTATCAATATAACTCAACCAAGTGAAGC
The DNA here is from genome assembly GCA_963675035.1 of Allygus modestus. Taxonomy (NCBI): domain Eukaryota; kingdom Metazoa; phylum Arthropoda; class Insecta; order Hemiptera; family Cicadellidae; genus Allygus; species Allygus modestus. Next base: position 241,855,871 of record OY776112.1, on the reverse strand, counting down.
TACATACCAAGTTTTATTAATTTATGTTTATAATTAAGGGAGTCATTACATTTTACTTATTCTCCATAAGAATAACATGGGGGCTGAGTACGCAGGTTTGCTGCTACGGGAATAATAAAAAAAAAATCAATTTTTTGTGCAAATATCAATATACCAGTTCTACGTGAAGCCACATACCAAATTTCATCAACATACATTCATAAATAATCGAGATATCAAATTTTATTTATTCTCCATAAGGATAACATTGGACAACGTACTGTGTTTAGCACTTTGAATATCTCTGCAACGGTTGGGCGTAGAATCACAATTTAAACACCAAAATGATTGTTTTGTGGAACTGAACAGATTGGTAAAAGCAAATGTGAAGTTTACATTAAAATAAACTTAGGAAAAGCCAAAAACCTTTTTCCCATAAGATTAACATGGGAGATTTTATGAGTAGGTTTTTTTGGATTTTCTCCGCAACCACTTAACCTAGGTTAATAATTCAAAATACTATATTATTTGCTTTTTTTAAGTTCTATAACATGGTCAAAACCAAAATTAAGTTTTTTTTTTAAATTTTTGAGTGAAAAATGCAAAAAACTGATTTTTAGAAAATTTAAAACCCCCATAAACCCCCCTTCCCATGGTCCGATTTTTCTGGTTTTCGAACTTAAAGTCATGAATGTCATTTTACACGTTTGAGCCAAATTTCATCAAAGTCGGACGTTTTTTACTCAAGTTATCGTGTTAACGGACACACACACACACACACACACACACACACACACACACACACACACACACACACACACACACACACACACACACACACACACATATATATATATATATAAATTTAAACGAATAGTTTTTTTGGCATCTGGGGACCTCAAAACAAAAAGTTATCATGGTATCGGGCTTAAGTCTTACCATGAGACCTACGGTAATAGCTTCTTCCCTATATGGGAAATTCGCTAAAATCCAGGCCATGGAAGTATTTTGTTTGTTTAGACATTACATGGGTAGGGAAATTATATAACATGTATACGTTTTTGAGGCTTTAAATAAATTATGAGTATTATATCAATCCAAATTTGCTAAAGATATAATAAACACTATTTTGAAATTTATATAAGTGTCTGCTAGACACCACAACAAACTTAATACATTCTTCCGATTTTATTATCCTTTTGTTCTATTAGACTAAAAATATATATTATTTTAATACAAATTAGAATTCGTTTACAATTAAAAAAAGCTTTCCTTTATTCAACATGCGGAAAATAAATTTGGTTTTAGCTATTAGTTTCTCATCAGCGCTTAAAATTCGTCTGGTGACGCGACGACGGGAAATTGTCCTTCGTTGTGATAGCGTGAAATGCCTGATTGAGGTAGGTTTCTCTGTTACATTGAACATTAAAGTATAATTTCTGAAAACAAATGAATATGTGCAAAAATTAAATGGCATTATTATCATGCACAGAGTGCTCACAGTGTGCGTCTACACAGTGTGAGCATTAAAATAACTTATAATCTTTTCTTTAATGCTATCCCTTTTGTCGTTATTCATCATTTCAACAAAATATGTAAGTTGTGCACTCTGTCAAATATAATGTAATACTTTGAACATAAGTTACAGTTTTTGAATATGTGGACAAATTAACGATCTTTTAATAAAACTTTACCTCCGATAGTTACGGTAGGTGTGACATTCAATAAGAAAATTAACCGGCAGGAGAGAAATACATTATTTTTAATCAAACACATTAATTCCCCGCTATTTTTAAATTTTGTATTAGCAGGATATTTTATGTTGTTTATTTTATGTTTAATAAATGGTAATATCAAGTGTTAAAACAACCAGATAAACTTATACTGGTATAACATTGCTTAGTAAAAATACAAATTTGTATGGCATGGGAAATGACGCATTTTATTGTTGATTTATTTGGGCTTTAACCAATCGCTTCTAGTTTTTAAAACTATACTACGATAAATTTAGTTTTAAACACTATAAGAGCTAGGTAAAGTCCAAATACATCAGTAATAACTTAAAATCCATTGCTATTATGAGTTTCAAAAACACAAATACATTTCATAGTGGACGATCATTAAAAATAATGATAATATGAAGTTTTATTGTACTTGATTTACAAAAACAACTCAGTACAACAAATATTGGACCAATTCCTTTTTTACAATATAATTGTCTTCAGAATGCAGTTTTGAATACAGTTTTTGTCCAAAAATGACTGACGAAGTAAACAAATGAATAAATAAAGTAGAATAGTATTGATGAACAAATTTATTTGATGTGCATTTTTCGCGAATTTCCCCTATAGGGAAGAAGCTATTACCGTAGGTGGCATGGTAAGACTTAAGCCCGAGACCATGATAACTTTTCGTTTTGAGGTCCTCAGATGCCAAAAACACTATTCGTTCAAATTTATATATATGTGAAAAACAACATTTATATATATATGTGCAGAGATATTCAAAGTGTTAAACACAGTACGTTGTCCAATGTTATCCTTATGGAGAGTAAATAAAATTCTATATCTCGATTATTTATGAATGTAGGCCTATATTGATGAAACTTTGTATGTGGCTTCAACTAGTTGTGGTGTATTGATATTAGCACAAAAAAACAAGTATTTTGTTGATAGTCCCCGTAGCAGCAAACCTGCATACTCGGCCCCCATGTTATTCATACGGAGAATAAGTAAAGTTGTATATCTCCCTTAATTGTGATATATATATATATATATATATATATATATATATATATATATATGCCCGTTACCACGATAACTTTTAAAAGAAACACCCAATTTTGATGAAATTTGGCACAAATGTGGAGAGTAGCATTTATGACTTTAAGTTTGAAAACCAGATCGATCGCTCTTATGGGAAGGGGGTTTACAATTTTCCAAAAATCGGTTTTTTGCAAATTTGACCCCAAAATGCTAAAAACACTCAATTTTAGTTATAGTCATTTTATAGAGCTTAAAAAACAAATAATTTAGTATTTTGAATCATTAACCTAGGTTACGTGGTTGCGGAGAAAATCCAAAAAAACGTGTCCCATGTTAATCTTTTGGGAAAAGGTTTTTAGATTTTTCTCAGATAGTTTTACTAAAAACTTCACATTTCTGTTTATTAAAGTGTTCAGCTCAACAAAACAAAAATTTTGGTGTATTAATCGTTGTTCTACGTCCAACCGTTGCAGAGATATTCAAAGTGTTAAACACAGTACGTTGTCCAATGTTATCCTTATGGAGAGTAAATAAAATTCTATATCTCGATTATTTACGAATGTATATTGATGAAACTTGGTATGTGGCTTTAAATAGTTGTGGTGTATTGATATTAGCACAAAAAACAAGTATTTTGTTGATAGTCCCCGTAGCAGCAAACCTGCATACTCGGCCCCCATGTTATTCATACGGAGAATAAGTAAAGTTGTATTTCTCCCTTAATTATGAACCTAAATTAATAAAACTTGGTATATAGCTTCACCTGGTTCAGTTATATTGATAATTGCAAAAAACATATTACTTATCTTCCTCGTTGCAGCAAACCTGCGTCCTGAACCCTAATGTTATTCTTATGGAAAATAAATAAAATGCTATATATCGCTTATTTATGGATGTATTTTTGTGAAACTTCGTAAGTAGCTCTATGTAGTAGTGAATCACATATATATGCATTGGAAATTCGCTGAGTACGCAGGCGTGCTGCGACGGAGGTATTAATTTGTTCACCATAAAACCGTTAAATTAAAAACATTATTTTATAGGATATGGAAAAATGAATAGGTATAAGTTTAAACTCACTACACATAACTTGTATTAGTACTTGTTTGCCAAAATAATAATGCTTTATTGTAAGCCAGAGGAAGCCTTCTTAATCGCTATTTTAGTGTGTCATATAACTGTAACATAGAGTAAATTAAAACGTTTAAGACATTATTGTTGTATCAACATTATTAAAATTATTGTTGCTTAAGATATTATTGTTAAGTTAATAGCCAACTGGCTCGTTTATGATGGCTGTTTATAATTCAAATAATGAAATATGGATGTTTGAAATTATATAACCTTATTGAAAGTCTGTAGTTGGTTTAATCTAGGTTAATTAAAGTTTTAATATAATTTACTTTATATTGACCGTTACACTTCCGTGAAGAATGTTACGAGGATTTAAATATTTATAGCGTTTAATTACAATTTAAATTTATTTTGTTGTTTTCTTGGTTTCTAAGAAGTAAAATATCTGGTTTTCTATCTCTTAAATCGCCAGTATCAAATTCAATGAATAAAATAAAGTACATAATGCATACTCACCGCAAAATATAATATCTATCACACATCCTCATGTATGATAATTGTTATACAGTTTACCAAAAGTATATTTCAAATATACCGTATGTAATTTACAGAAGCCTGTAAAACATTTCAATACACTATTTTGATTCCCTCTAAGGACTGCCATCGCTGTAATTTTGCATGATTAAAGAGCATTGGAATGAAAAAGCAATGGATAATAAAAGGAACATTTTCCGTGAGTGCGGTTACATTTAGCTCCTTCCAGAGGTTAAAAAACCAGATTTACTTGCAATATGGTTATTTTATTTTTCAGGTTTTTTTAAGAATTATAGTACCAAATTTACTTGTAACCATATTTTGAACAAAACAATTGTTCAGTCATTTTAAGAATAATTGAGTCCAAAACACCTATATGTGTTACTTGTATTAAGATATTAGGAACCTTATTTTATTGGGAAAATATCTAAGAGTCCAAGTTCTCAGTATCCGAAATTTGTATTCTATTTCTTGTAGTCCAAAACTGAAATATCTCAGAGTCCGAAGTTGTTAAATGCGTAAAACTAAACATTTGTGTACGTCCAGTTTCTGTAAATTCTAAAGTACAGCCTCTGAAAACATTAACAGTTGGTGTTGTATGACAACTTTATATACTGTATGCACTTTGGACTTGAAATTATAATTAAAAAATGTGTGTTTCTCAGAGTCAAAAACGCAGCGTAAATAGGCGGCAGGGTAATTCTTATGCCTTTAGACGTGGAGACACAATACCTACTCATCATATCTTGAGAAATTAGATGTTCAAAAATGCTCCTTCTATTTATGGTGCGTTTTGGACTCTGAGAAATGCATGTTTTGTGGTTACATATTTCACATTATCACCCTGGTTCAAAAGTTGTATTATAGTAAAAATACTTACTTCTTTAAACGACTGTACTTTCGGATCTACAGAAATTAGAAGTACAGAAATGTTTAATTTGACGCATTTAAAATCTTCGGACGCTAAGATACCCACCGATTTTATTTACCACCGTAATTATTATTTAGTTATCTTTAATACGGTCATGACATTTCAATTAATGCTGGATGTTAATATTTCCTGTAGCTGTTACAAAAATAATCCACCCAATAGAAACAAATATATTTATGTCATATTACAAGATATATCTTACATACACAAATATACATGTAAAAAAGCAAACGTACAACAAGAATACTTTATCTTTCAAGAACATAGATCCTTTTGTCCATATTTTAAAAGCTCCAAATGAAAAGATGTAAAGTTTGCCCTGTCAATATAGTAACATAGAAAAGTATCAATTGGTTCATAAGCAAATATAAAATAAATAACTTTTAGTTGTTCTAGTTTATTTCTTCAAGCGATTAAATGCTGAAAAACAAATTAAATACCTAATGACCTTTTTTACTTTATATTTAATTAGAACTGAACACTAAGGCTTCAGACGTCTAGTTCGTTAAATTACAACAAATAATTAATTTATAATAAATCATGTCGAATGAAATAAAAAATCACTTAATCATTAAACTTCTGAAAACAAATCTCTTAATCAAACTGGTGGGGGTGGGGGGTGGTGCAGTAACCGATAGTAATTAATATTGTTGCCAAGTTTACTTTGGCTTCCCTTATTACCTGTCAATCAATTTTAGGATTGGTGAAATATATCATTTAACTATGGTTTGTATATAGCACATAAATAACATCTAAAATTCGTATATTTAGTAATATGAGACATGTTATTACATGAGAAATAAAAATAATATTATGTGTAAAATATTCTGAAGGCTGTTTTATATTTGATTAATAACTATAATACTTGGTTTCAGTATGGATTATTTGTCACTTACTATACATATTGTTTGGCTTATACAGCTGCCTTCTATTTCTGAGTTCACAACAAATAAAACACAACTTCGGTATGATCTACCTGCGTTAATTAAGTTAAGAAGCAGATTTTTACTTTTAATTCTTTACCTTTTAATATTTACATTTTTCACTTACTATAAATAACTGATTGTCTATGCTAATGCGCCCACTCTTAACGCTCTATGAATCTTTTTTAGGGTCGGGCAAAATCGTTTCACTGATCAGCCTCTTTCTAAACAGAAGCGTTAAGTGAGATAATAAACACATGCTTAAATATTTATCTGATTATATTATATAGTCAATGGCTGTACAAGTTTTTCTTTCAAAAGTATCTCCATTAAAATAAATAAAAACAAGTTGAGTGTGGACGAGACCAAATGGATTCTAAAACTTGTTTAGCAGTTAGTCATAAAATGTTGTTTAGAGAAGAAAAACAACTGTTGAGATCCTAAATTTTGCCAAAGGTTGGATTTCACAAGTAACACACTGCATGTAGATTGCTGCATCTTCTAGTGCTTTGAGAGCAAGCCACAAATCTGTGAGTTTATAATTTTCATTTAGAATTAAATTTAACCACTAAAAGCTCATAAATAAATGTAACATACTTGGTTGGTATAGGTAGATTTAATTCTACTATTAAGCTATTTTATGCACCCCTTCATAAGCATTACTTTATTTGCGGCACATAAGTCAGTTCTCTCAGAAATGGTTTTATATAGACATAAATATACACATCCTGATTGTCACACACATCTTGATATGGTAAGAGTATAATAAGTCGTACTAGTATGTTAAGCTATTTGACTGTTGAGACAAGATTTTCTAAGTAAAAGTTTAATAGAAACATTTGAATCAAGATATGTTAAAAGATTTGTTCATTGTTTCCAAACATTTTGTTGCATATTTCAAAACGGATTACAATGTTTTATTTCCCATTTTTCCAGTTTTAAATTATATTAAATTCTTAATGGTTTTATTACTTTTGTTTGATTGAGCTACACTAGTGTATAAGATATCATAATAATACGATTTAAATCGTCTTGAACGACGGTAATTTACTATATGTAAGTGCATTAATCCAAAAACAACATTTGTCTTGTAAAATTATTGACCTTGGTGAGTATAGCAAAATCCTAGACATTAAATATATTTTACAATAATTTTATTCAGTTTGATAATTAAAATGGCATGATTAAATAAATAAATATATTAAATTAAAATAAGTGGAGTAAATAAGTGGTATATTTGCAATTAAATTTGCCTGTTAGATCGTAGGTTCAAGTAGTTTTTTTTTAGTAGAGCAAAATGGATAATGATAAGATAACCAATAGGATATGGAAAGGGTCTGTGAGAACAAACTTGGGAACAATATTAATTAAGGAGGGTCCTGAACTTCTGAGAAGTTTTCAGTTTGGGTAAGTTGTTTGGATTTGGACCAAATTTGATTACTTGCTACGTATAATGTATAAATGGTGTCTCCATTTATACATAAAAAATTATTGATTAAAATTACATAATTAACCAAACATGTGTTTGTATAGATATTAACTAGGTGTACGCTCATTCCTTGCGTATAAGGATAATCGAAACACATGATCAAACTTAAATCGAGTCTCATAAAAAATTCAATATCTGATTTGAGTAACATCATCAGAATACATTCCGTTATCATTTAACTGCCGCTAGAATCCGGGTTTTATGTCTATATAGCTATAGTTTTATTCATTTCTCCCCTAAGAAACACTTATCGCGGTAGCTGAGTGGGTATCGCACTGGCTCTAGGAGCGTAAGGCCGCAGGTTCGGATCCCGTCGCCGACCTAACATTTTATCCGTAGAAAAACATTCATACATTCATCACTTGTTTTTATCAAAGTAAATGTTGTATAAATCCATAAATTTATTTATTTTTAAAATAAGTTTAAGATTTCAGGCATGGTTTGTTGTTAGGATTGGCGTGGGTACGTTATCTTAGAACAAACAGAGTATTTTGAGCTAAGCAGTGACTTTAGCAGTGTGGGTAATTTACTTTTAAGAGAACAGCGAGTTTCCTAAATGATCTAATGTTAACAATTTTTATAGGCCAAGTCAAAATATCCTTAAGGATTAACAATAAGTTGTCAGGTCCAGTTATTTAGATGACAAAATGAGATTTCAATATATTGTTTCAATAGCTTAGGGTATCATGAAATTAAATGCTATAAAGCTGGGTTGGTCCAAGTCCGTACATGAAACTTCTAAAATGGCAAGTAGCCTAAGTGTATATGCTTACATTTTATAGCTATAGGTCCAAGTTTATGATGAAAACAGCTCACTATAATCCAAACCTAGGATATGTCAAATCATTTCAGATAACCTTTATAAAAGACGTAGTTTGGTTAGAATAGTTTAAAGCTTTTGTTTTGGTTCGCTACAACATTCCTAGTAATGTGTTTAAAGTATTTTATAACAGTTGTATTACCAGTTTAATGTCGGCTTACTCTTACTGTAATCCAACAGTAGTGGGCATTTGGGGCTTCTGGGCCAAGTGATTGACAGCTTCCGGTCACGTGACCGGAAGTGCTGAGTCATTAAAGACGTCATCTGAGGCTGAGCCAGTGACGTAGGCGGTTTTGTGACGAAATGAGTAAAAGTTCAAAGTTCAAGGTCACTGGGAGGTAATTTTAAAAAAGTACTACCTCGCACTCGTAAAATCCGATTGTGATTCGATAGTTGTCATTCGATAAAATATCGAATGAAAACAATCGAATGAAGCAATCGAATGAAACTAGTGCGAGGTAGTACTAATACAAATATTACTTTATTTTATTTACAATAATTCATATTACAAATATTACTTTATTTACAATAATTCATGTTTACAATAGTTCCCCGTTGTTCGTTGTCATCGATGTTGTTGATCCGGACGAGTTGCGGCCATCAATTTGCTTTCTGAAGAAAGACGGTAGATACTTCGTTCCCTGCGCAGAGTCCATGTTGTGTTTTTGACACCTATCTGTTCTGTTAGGTGTTTGCATTTCATTGCTGTCAGGAGGAAAGAATACGTGACGGCAATGAAATAGAAACATCTATCAGACCTTGAGTGAAATGATATTGTTATTTTGTGAAGAGCGTCTCGGAGAGCTCGATGTTCACCGGTCGAGAGCCGGAGGTGTACTGACTATTCGCTAGCTAGCGTTTTTGGTATCAAACAAAATGGTGGGGGTAAAAGTGTAGTAGAACGAAGCAGATGGTGGACAGCAGATGGGCGGCGGCAGGTGGCAGGCGGCAGGTGGCAAGTGTGCGGCAGATGGTAGTCCCCCACTACACCAGTCCCCCACTACACCAGTCTCCCCACCAAGTTTTACATCGCACAATAACTAGTTTACATGTGTTAGTTAGGGTTTAGCTCTTAGACTGTCAAGACCTTACCTCCGTAACTAAAAACCTCAATAATGTTTGCGCTTCAACGCTGTATAAGTATAACAGCTACTATGATCTAAACCGGTGCATGTATTCATATGGTTCTTTTTGCGTAGCAAACAACTGGTTAAAAGTGTTTCAACCTCAATTATTCTTCGACGAAACCGCTCATTGTCCACTAAAAGTGTAGACCTTCTCTCTTCATCGTCAGGGAAGTAGAAAGTAGTGTCAAGGGGACTACTGAAGGTCACCTTCCTCATGTTCCTGTAAAACTGCGACATTTTTCAGACCGTCTAGGTAGATGTTCATACGACAAGAGCTGGAAGAATAATGATGTAGCGTTATCGTGTATAATAGGCATCTACCCCCACCACAACGTTACCTTGTCCTTCAAACCATCGTTTTTACGCCACGGATGCTATACTGTTGGTTAGATTTAAATTTAAATTGCACCTACTTGTTCGCCTTGTCAAGCTGCGTAATTGAAGTACCCACATGTTAGACCTTGAACCAAAAACAAAGAAGTTATTTAGGTTTGTCCTTGAAAATAGTTGTTTTTTCGCTGTTGCTGCTATACCCTTTGTTGGATCTGAATTCTGTTTGCACCAACTTGTTCGTCTGATCAATCCGCGTAATTTGAGTACCCACTTAATATATTTTAAACCGTAAATAAAGAAGTTATTTAGGCTTGCCCTTGAAAATAGTTGTTTTTCGCTGTTGCTGCTATACCCTTTGTCGGATCTGGATTCTGTTTGCGCCAACTTGTTCGTCTGATCAATCTGCGTAATTTGAGTACCCACATGACATACTTTGCACAAACTGTGTACCCCCCCTTTTTTGGGTCATGTTCAAGGTCAAGGTCAAGGTCAAGGACCTTGGGACTTAGAAATTTTCACAAAGTGGGCTGCACACAAACATAAAACTAATAGTCTCCTGCCTATGTACAGGCCAAGTCCCTAACTTGAAATGCTTAGGGTGGTCCTGAAAAGGACCGTTTGTGTTTGAAGGAGATGGTGGATAAGGAGCGGTGAGCGGTAGTCAGTGTTTATTTTTCCTTTGTAACCCACTTTACTTGTCCCTTCTGCCGTACTAAAATCAAGTCGCACTTGGTCTCAGGAGGTGGCAGAGTGGACCTTGGAAGGTGGACCTTGACGTAACGGCCGCCGCCAAAGAGGTGTTGGAGTAGGTACTCATCATCGCTGATCTTCCCCACAAGTAGATAATCCACGTTTAATTTCAACTGCGCAAACTTGACGGCGACAGACTCCAGCGGCGTTACCAACTCGGTAAGTTTCACCGTAGCCGTCCTCTTCATTATCTCCTCAACAGTTGGTGGTGGCGATGAAGGTCGAAGCGATGAAGGGCGAGGTGATAGCGATGGTGAAGATGCAGTGGACGTCGAAGGCCGTTGGTCGAAGTAAAGTGGGTGGTTTCGAAAATTCTTCCGTATGCAAGATTTAAAAGAACTAGGTCTTTTGAATCCGCTCCTTTTTTCCGAAGACTTCTTCAAAATCTCCTTCAAACGTTGCAGTTTCTCGGGTGTAATGGGAGAAGACATAGCGCAGAGGTGTATTCAGTTCGCAAGGCAAAGCTGGAATGAGGTACCAGACGGAGCAAAGCGGGTCGCCAAGTGTAACCGTGAAATTTCCATATACGGGTAGAAAGCTAAAAACCGGTCTACATCCGGTTCCCCTTCCCCCGTGACGACACAACCTCCCCCCCCCTTTGGGTCATGTTCAAGGTCGCACCCCCCCCCCTTTTTTGGGTCATGTTCAAGGTCACCCCCCCCCGTGACGTAACATCCCCCCTTCCGCTTCGGTGACGTCACTTTGCCTTTATAAGCGGGAGCAGTCCGCAGTCTCGTCGCAGTAGCTTGCCGCCCGCTGTTTGGGTATACGTCCCAGTGGGTTGCACTCTGCTGCAGCGTAGGTCTGTTAAGTGTGCGTTGGGCCCGACGCGCAATTAAGAGATCCGCGCCCTTGCATGTTTAGTTAGTTTGTTAAGCATGTTAGATAACGCTTGTAGTTTGCTGCTAGGTAATGTCGTTAGTCTAATATATGTTAGTGTTTGGTATCGGTTTGAAGTGTCTTATTTACTAATGAAATATGTACTCCCGGCCCTACAGGTCCCTCAACAACCTTGGTCAAAACTTGGTTTCGCAGCAGCCTGACGCCGGGTGTTTGGGTCTACGTCCCACCGGGTTTCAGTGATACTGTTGACCTTTGCAAAACCGACCTTGGTTGTTCTTGTAAAAGTAACGTTAACTGATTAATTTTGTTTACATAGTTGATGGTAAAGTCTTTATTTTCAAAGTAATGTATCTTGCTTCTCATCCTTTTCCTAACCCCTCTAAGGTATGGCGCGCAAACCGACCTTGTGTCAATACGGCGCGTAAACCGGTTGACATTTCCCATCTTAGCCTGAGAAAACTGTGTAAAATATAAAGTCAGTCTCTTGTTTAAAATCAGTCTCTTGTTTGTTGTCTTTTGTCCCCTTCCCAAATACAGAGCGGGGAATAGAGCAGTATGTTATGCTCTATTCCCCGCTTTGGCTTCATGTTCAGATGACCTTGGGACTTAGAAAATTCACGTACAAAGCGGGGAATAGATCGGTTTGTGGTCCAAGTGAGAATCAATTACTGCTCTATTCCCCGTTTCAATAATATGACCAAACGACCTTGACCCACTTCCGGACTTAGAAAATCCTCGTATTGTAATATATCCCCCCCCTGACGTAACATCCCCCCTTCCGCTTTGGTGACGTCACTTTGCCTTTATAAGCGGGAGCAGTCCGCAGTCTCGTCGCAGTAGCTTGCCGCCCGCTGTTTGGGTATACGTCCCAGTGGGTTGCACTCTGCTGCAGCGTAGGTCTGTTAAGTGTGCGTTGGGCCCGACGCGCAATTAAGAGATCCGCGCCCTTGCATGTTTAGTTAGTTTGTTAAGCATGTTAGATAACGCTTGTAGTTTGCTGCTAGGTAATGTAGTTAGTCTAATATATGTTAATGTTTGGTATCGGTTTGAAGTGTCTTATTTACTAATGAAATATGTACTCCCGGCCCTACAGGTCCCTCAACAACCTTGGTCAAAACTTGGGTTCGCAGCAGCCTGACGCCGGGTGTTTGGGTCTACGTCCCACCGGGTTTCAGTGATACTGTTGACCTTTGCAAAACCGACCTTGGCTGTTCTTGTAAAAGTAACGTTAACTGATTAATTTTTGTTTACATAGTTGCTGGCAAAGTCTTTATTTTCAAAGTAATGTATCTTGCTTCTCATCCTTTTCCTAACCCCTCTAAGGTATGGCGCGCAAACCGACCTTGTGTCAATACGGCGCGTAAACCGGTTGACATTACCCATCTTAGCCTGAGAAAACCTTGTAAAATATAAAGTCAGTCTCTTGTTTAAAATCAGTCTCTTGTTTGTTGTCTTTTGTCCCCTTCCCAAATACAGAGCGGGGAATAGAGCAGTATGTTATGCTCTATTCCCCGCTTTGGCTTCATGTTCAGATGACCTTGGGACTTAGAAAATTCACGTACAAAGCGGGGAATAGATCGGTTTGTGGTCCAAGTGAGAATCACTTACTGCTCTATTTCCCGTTTTAATAATATTATCAAACGACCTTGACCCACTTCGGGACTTAGAAAATCCCCGTATTGTAATATATATTTACTCGTTACAACATTATTACCCCCACCGTATAACACTTGCACTCCCCACCACTATCAGTATGTATAAAAGAGGGTCCCCCAGCACTAGTAAAATCATTCTTCCTCTTGTGCTGTTATACCTCACACCATGGCACACATTAGGAAGCAGACACAACCTCTCAAATTGAAACCTTCTGCTTCGTCTTCGCCCGCCTCTACCACTCCGTCTTCTGCGGTTCCATCCATTCTTCGGACAGCCCTGATGTTAGCTAACATCGTCCCGGAGAACTGTCCACCACTACCTGCTGCGTCAACGACTTACACAAGTCCTTCACCTCTTCCGTCAAATTCTCGTGCTGTTTCTCCAAGTCCTTCACCTCTTCCGTCAACTTCTCGTGCTGTTTCTCCAAGTCCTTTGTCAACGTCTCGTGCTGTTTCTCCAAGTCCTTCTACATCTTCAAGTTGTTCTACATGTTCATCAAAGTCTTCCAAATCGTCTGCTTCTTCATCCTCATCAACATCAAGTTCGAGACCAAGCCAACCAGCCACCCAATCATCTTCTCCAACCAGACCTTCAGTAATCTGCACATATACTTCATCTCCTTCAGAGAAATTTAAACAACTTAAATCTGTACAAAGGATGTGCATGCTTCCTGCACAACAATGTAATTATATATTCAAAAAAGGTGCTAAGAAAGGTGAACGCTGTGTTAAACGTTGTATTTTAAATGAAGAAACGTGCAGTCTTCATTTAAAATTAAACCATGGCGCATCTCCTTCTTCACCACGTGCAACAGTGGTGCCAATTCAAATTCGAATTAACAGGCTTTGTAAAAACAAACGCTACTTCTTTGTTAAAATAAAGGACTTTGCAAAGGTGTTGGTTCAATGTGAAGGTAAACTGTACTATGTAGAGTTACCTAGAGCCATGGACCTCCACGTCAAAAAACCTACCCACAAGGACTATTTAATTCGAAATGATACAGGTATCACTGTGTGGAAATCATTAAAATAATAATATAAATAAAAAGACCAAAAGTTTATTCCAAATTAAATAAAGCATTTTTTCCAAATAAAAAAAAAAGTGTGGGCAACCTATTTACAATTTGTAGCATATGCTGCAGAGTGTAAATAAGTTGTCCACACTTTTTTTTGCAATGTTACAACGACCTTGACCTAGATAACGGACTTGGATAATTTACACTAAGTCAAAGATAAACTTAAAAGGAAAAAGGAGAAATATTATACTAAAGTCATTATTCAACAGTAAAGAGGGGAGGGGGTAAGCGGGTATTTAAGCGAGCGATTCGGAATATAATTATTAGTTGTATCATCATGAGCGTCAACAGCAACACATGGGGAAAGGAAATTAACGAAGAGGAGTTGTACGCAATTGCTGAGGCTGCAGAAATGACTGAAGTTTTTAAGATTAATAAGGTTGCGGAGAATGATGCTCAGTCACATCCGCAACAAACTACATCATCGATGCAGTCTACAACGCAGCAACCAAGACCCTATCATGTTATCCTGGAGGAGTATAATGAGGCGATGAGGTACGCCTTTACTAAGTGGTGTGGTCAACCGCGTTCTCCTGAACAATGGGAGGAGCATGATGCAGACTTTCGCCTGGTTGCAGACTTAGAACTTGAGCTTCAAAGAACAAAGGCTGCTCAATAGTGAGAAGAGTTATTGTTTACTTTAAAATACAGAGCGGGGAATAGATCAGTTTGCGGTCCAAGTGAGAACCACTTACTGCTCTATTCCCCGTTTTGGCAACTTGTTTAGATGACCTTGGGACTTAGACAATTTTCGTTTGGTAAAAAACAACATTGAAATATATGTTGTTTTTCAACATATATTCCCCCCCCACTTCCATTGGGTATAAAAGAGACACCTTATCGATGGTAAAATTAGTCTGCTGCTTGTATTCGCCCACCTCAGACACCATGGAGCACATCACTGTTTCATCTTCTGCTGCCCCATCGATACTTGTCCAGGCTATGATTCTATCCAACATTTTTCCAGAGACTAGTAATACTTCGCCAAACTTAAACTCGAGATCTTTCAAAACCGAGAGAAACAATGCTAGTTCTCGGAAAATGAGAACAAAGATCGCTGACCGTTATAAAGTATTAAGAAGCATATTACCATCCTCCAATCCGTATGATTCTAAATTAACCACTATACAAAAGACAATAAAATACATTGCAGAAAACCTACAATCGCAGCTTCAAGAACCGTCCTCAATTCACAAAGAAGTTTTACACAACCCTCCACCTTTTGAATCCGTTTTTCTTAAAGAGGATGAGTTAGCGGACCAACATTTTTTCGCTGAAGAACCTTCAGCTTACAAACAAATCTTCCTTATGGATGAAGATCAGGACGAGTAACTATCTTAAAACTAAAGTCCTTTGAAATAAAAAGCGGGGAATAGATCGGTTTGAGGTCAAAGTGAGAACCTCTTACTGCTCTATTCCCCGTTTTGGCAATATGTTCAGACGACCTTGACCCACTCACAGACTTAGAAAATCTGCGGATAGGAGAGAAAAATAAAACTGTTAAATAAAACTTTCCTCCTCTACTACCTACCCCCACTCTACTACCTACCCCCCACTCTACTACCTACCCCCACTCTAATGGTATAGGTAAGCGGGGTATTTAAGCGGCCGCTCCAGAACTTAGTAATTAGTCAGCTATGGACAGTCAAGCTGGATCATCCAACTTACATAGAGAGCCTAGAAATGTTCGAGAGCAGAAAAGGGTGCTAAAAGTAAATAAAGCATACAAGATACTACAATCAAAATTACCATTTGCTAGTCCAAAAATGTCAAGATTATCAATTATACAACACGCGACAAAATACATTAAAACTTTACAAATGGAGTTGGAAAAACCATTGACTTCGCCTCAACTGCCTGATCAACCAATCTCCAACTCAACTCTTAAAGAAGTTTTTCTTGATGATGGTGATGTTGCAATAGAAAAAATTCTTAATGAAATTGTAACATTCGAAATTGATCAATTTGTTTCAACTGACTAAAGATGGTTTGGAAATACTGAACGGAAGAATACAGAACGGGGAATAGATCAGTTTGCGGTCAAAGTAAGAACCACTTACTGCTCTATTCCCCGTTCTGGCAACTGGTGTAAATGACCTTGGGACTTAGAAAATATTCGTTTGATAAAAAATAATGAAAGATCTTCTTATTTCTTACAACAACAACAATATCCTTTCCTAACCCCCACCACCACCTAAACTAAGTATAAAGGAGGTTCTCCATCGTTGGTAAAAATTAGTACTATCGATGATGTGATGAAACTTACATCAATAACAAAACGGTTTGAAATCGAAAGGCGACTAATAAAAGTAGACGTAATTCCACAAGATCTTCGTTCGGCAATGTTGACCATCGAATATGTTAAAGATGAATCTACAACTGAAGATCCCTATTGTTTTATGAAATTTTTAGTTGATCGAGATGCAATGTGTACAATCCGATTTCACATCCGAGTTTAAAATATATTAAATTTCCCTGTTGGAGAAAATTGTCCTTCTTAAATACAAAGCGGGGAATAGATCAGTTTATGGTTTAAAATGAAATCATTTACTGCTCTATTCCCCGTTTTGGCAAATATGTTCAATGACCTTGACCTAAATACAGAACTTTGTAGCCTCCAGCTACGATAGTAAATATAAAATGTAAAAAATAGAAAACTTAACGTAATACGTACCCCCACCACTTTTGCTAGGGTATAAATAGAGGGGCATTTGCAGTGTTTTTCATTATTGCGTTGACCCTTGTGGAGATCACACCTACATTATGCATCGCTGCAATATTTGTAAGACTTCATTTAAGGATGAATTTCTTTTAATAATTCATAAGGAACTAAAACATAACAACAACCATGATGAAGAATATGAAGAAGAAGAATTGAAGGAAATAGATCAAATGTTAGCCCAACACCAACATTCCAGACCAAGTGTTATTCAATATGCACCATCAACAACAGCTGCATCGAATTCTACGTCTGCTCTGTCTACACTTCACCGTCCTTCAACATCAATAGCTGCATCGTTTTCTACGCCTGCTATGTCTACACTTAATCATCCTTCAACATCAACACCATCGACTTCTACGCTTGCTAAGTCTACACTTCACCATCCTTCAACATAAACACCATCAACATCGACTTCAACGCCTGCTATGTCTACACTTCACCGTCCTTCAACATCAACAGCTGCTATGTCTACTCTTCACCGACCCTCAACATCAACAGCAGTAGATGTGGAACTACACGCTCAAGCACTACCTGGTAAGGCAGTAACACATTTTAAAATTGACAACGTAAAATTACAACTTGAAAACTTTTTACATAACGCCAAAGAATTAGTAACCAAAACACTAAAGAATGAACAAAAAAGATTAAATTTTATCAAATTTGGACTGTTGCTAGATGCCATATTCACTAACATTCAAAACGAAACATCACCAAGAGGTTTCATGACAAAAAACCGAACCATCATGGCTGCGTCAGATATTGAAAAGATCGTAACAGAATGTATTGAGGAACTTTTGACGAAACTACAAGAGCATGAAGGAAGAGGATCTGGATGGACTTTATTAAGTATAACAAGTCTGGATGTTAGAGTTCATAAACACGGTTATGGAATGAGAGGAAGTAGCTATATCCCTCTACCTCAAAAAATTATGAATACCAAATCCTGTATTAACGTGCAAAATGAAAATAATGAATGTTTTAAATATGTTATGTTGGCCAAATATGTAAAAAACCATCCGGAAAGACTAAGTCAAGCATATGAAGAAGTTCAACACAAGTATAATTTCCAGGGAATGACTTACCCTGTTGCAATTACTGATATATCAAAATTTGAAAAGCAAAATCCGTCGGCTTCAGTCAACATATTTGGTTTGGATTCGTCAAATAATGTGTATCCCTTGCGCATAACATCGAATGAGCGCAACAATCATACTGACCTGTTATTAATCAATAAAGGAGAGATATCACATTACGTGTATATAAAAGATTTTGAAGGGCTCGTATGTAAACAGTTAACAAAACATAAAAGTAAAATCACAACATGTAAGAGATGCTTTTGCCACGTGAGCAAACCATTAAGAAGAGGAGGTACAGAATGGTTAGTAGAACATCAAAGGTTATGTAGTGGAAACTATGAGGTAAGAATTAAATTGCCACATCCCAGCAGAGCGCAGATAAAATTTGATAAAGTAAATCACCAATACCCTGTTCCATTTGTTGTGTACGCGGATTTCGAAGCATCCTTACTTCCAATTGAACAACAAGAAGAGGATATCACAAAAAGAAGCAAATATCAAAAACATGCACCAAACAGTTATTGTATACTAACAAAATCCACGTTGTCTGAAGAACATCTTCAAGAATTTGGACTATCATCTGCTCCGAAGATTTATCGTGGTGAACAAGCAGCGAAACACTTTGTAGATAAGTTGTATTACATTGCCTCCAAGGTGGAAGAAATCTACAAAATTAAAATACCGATGCAGCCTATGGATGAACACCAACTTCAACATCACAATTTGGCAACAACATGTTATCTGTGTAATAACCTATTTACACCAGAAAACGTTAAAGTGCGTGACCACGACCATCTTACCGGAGCCTACAGAGGTGCAGCCTGTAATGCTTGCAACTTAAATTACAAAGTTCCATCTTTTATACCTGTTGTTCTACATAACCTTAGTGGATATGACTCTCATTTCATAATCCCGGAGTTAGGAAGAGATGATGGAGCAATAGATGTTTTGGCAACAACAATGGAAAAATTTATAAGCTTCTCTAAAAAGGTTGGCAAAATAAAACTTAGGTTTATTGATTCGTTTAGATTTATGCCTTCTAGCCTAATGAAATTAACTGAGAATTTAAAAAGAGAAGATCTAATAGAAACAAGCAAAATTGTAGCCAGTAGTAAAATGGATCTGGTTCTTAGAAAAGGAGTCTTCCCCTACGATTACATCGATGGACTGCATAGATTTAATGAAACATCACTTCCTCCACCAGAACAATTTAAGAACAAACTTAATGATTCGGAGATTTCACTTGAAGACTATCAACACGCATGTCGAGTATGGAACGAGTTGGATATGAAGACTTTAGGAGAATACTCAGACTTTTATGTAAAACTTGACGTGACTCGTCTCTGCGATGTTATGGAAGAATTCCGAAGAACCTGTTTTGCAGCATACGGTTTAGACCCTCTACATTCATATACATCTCCAGGACTAGCTTGGCAAGCAATGCTGAAAGAAACAAAATGCAAACTCCAGCTGTTAACAGATATAGATATGGTTTTAATTGTTGAGTCGGGTGTTAGAGGTGGATTAACTCAAAGCGTGACGAGACATGTTAAAGCCAACAACAAATATCTACCTGACCATGATCAAGAGAAACCTTCAACGTACTTGGGATATTTCGACGCGAATAATCTGTATGGATGGGCCATGTCGAACCCACTTCCATTTGACAACTTTAAATGGGTTGATCCCGACTGTATTGGCGATATTTCACAAATTCCAAAACAAGGAGATACCGGATATATTTTGGATTGCGACTTTGAGTATCCAGAACATTTACACGATCTTCATTATGACCTTCCACTCCTTGCAAGAACAGAAATTTCACCAACTGGAAAACACCCCAAATTAATGATGACCCTTAACAATAAACAACGATACGTAGCTCACTATTGGGTTGTTCAACAAGCTATCGAATTAGGTTTACGTCTTACTAAAATTAATAGAGCTGTAGAATTTTCCCAATCGTGCTGGTTGAAACCATACATAGACTCGAATACTACCAGAAGAGCAGCCGCTACATCAGCCTTTCAAAAAGACTTTTTTAAATTGATGAACAATGCGATATTCGGTAAAACATTGGAAAACAAAAGAAGACATAAAAATGTAAAACTTGTTACAGATCCGAACAAACTACAGAAACTCGTACAACAGCCAAATTTTGGAACATCTATAATTATTAACGAAAATCTTGTAGCTGTATCTATGAAGAAAACAAGTGTGAAGATGGATCGTCCTTTGTATATAGGAATGTCAATCCTGGATATCTCCAAGACTCATATGTACGATTTTCATTACAAAAAGATGGTCACCTTTTATGGACGGGAAAACATCGGCATCTCCTACATGGATACAGACGCTTTTATATATTGGATAATTACTAACGATATGTATGAAGATCTTCGGACATTTGATTACAAAAACGACTTTGACTTTTCCGACTATCCAAAAGATCATCCAAACTACGACAATGACAGAAACAAAAAAGTGCTTGGCAAATTTAAAGATGAAGCCAATGGTGTTATACTTCAAGAAATTGTTGCACTAATGTCAAAATTATATTCTTTACAACTAAATGAAAACCAAGTCATTAAGAAAGCTAAAGGAGTAAAAAGTTTGTATTTAAAGAAGAATGTGCATTTTAATCACTATAAGAAATGTTTATTTGAAGATCAAGATATAACAGCAAAATTCAACACGATCAGAAGTTTCAACCATCAGCTGTACAGTGTGACGGAGGTAAAAAAAGCTCTTTCTTCAAATGATGACAAACGCCACATCCTTGCAGACAACATCCACACTCTACCATTCGGTCACTACTCCCTCAACCCTATTGACGAGTAACCCTTTCATCGTCCTACATCCCTTTTCCTTTTCCTTTCCGTATAAAAGGGGGAACACAGCAGTATTTTGCTGTGTTCCCCCTTTTATACATTAGTTTAGAATGACCTTGACCTATATAAGCAGATTTATAAAAAAGAATATTTAATACCATATCAGCTGTCTTCGTGAAACCATCATGTCAGACCTAAAGGAGAAGATTATTAATGAACTACACAAACCTGCAAGAATAAAGTTTCCAAGAAGAAATACTGTTATAAAAGGGATAAATGATCTATATCAAGCGGATTTAATTGAAATGCGACCGCATAGCAGAATAAACAAAGGATTTAAATATATACTCACAATTATTAATTGTTTTACAAAAGTTGCAGACGCTTTGCCTCTAAAGGACAAGACTGGTAAAAGCGTAACAGAAGCCATGGAAATAGCCATAAAAAGAGATAAAAACAAAATTAAACATTTACAAACTGATGATGGAACAGAATACTTTAATACAAACTTTGCACAGTTAATGAATAAATATAAAATAAATCATTATTCTACAAATTCAGAGAAAAAAGCAGCTATTGTAGAAAGATTCAATAGAACCTTAAAAGGAGCACTGTATAAACAATTTTCAAAAAGAGGTTCTTACGTATGGTATGATGTTTTACTACAATTAATAAATGATTATAACAACAGGTTTCATAGAACTATTGGTATGAAATCTAACAAAGTAAATAGAAGAAATGCAAAAGATGTATTAAAACGCATAAAGAAAAATACAAAGCCTAAAGTAGAAAAAATGCAGCCAAGAAAATTTAATGTAAGTGATAAAGTACGGATTAGTAAATATAAGGGAGTGTTTACCAAGAAATACCTTCCCAATTGGACAAATGAAGTTTTTACAGTGTATAAAGTGCAACCGACTGTACCTGAAACGTATATCTTAAAAGATAACAAAGGAGATTTGTTGCAAGGTGCATTTTATGGACATGAAATGTTAAAGTCAACAGTAGGTGATGTATATCTTGTTGAAAAAGTGTTACAAAGAAAAAAGGACGCAGTTAAAGTGCGGTGGTTAGGGTTTAACAAAACTGAGGATTCATGGATACCTATAAAGGACTTGGTTTAATGCAAGCAACTCATTTCATCGTTAACCTTTGAGCAGGATGGAGATTATTCACCATAAAGATCGATTCAATATTAATAACATAGATGATTTAACTGTGGATAACGTTAAAATCAACAATGGTAAACACGGTAGTTTACTTCCAAACACTGTTCGATGTATAGTAAGTGGCCCCTCAAACTGCGGAAAGACCAATGTTGTCTTTAATTTGATCACTAATCCGCAGGGATTAAGGTTTAATAACCTATATATTTTTTCAAAGTCTCTACATCAACCAAAGTATCAATTGCTGGATAAAATCCTATCTGATGTGTCTGATGTTAATTTTTACAAATTTAACGCTAGTGATAGCATTATGCAACCAAACGAAGCGAAACCGTATTCTGTATTTATATTTGACGATGTATCTTGTGAAAATCAGGATACTATTAGAAACTACTTTACCATGGGAAGACATAATAACATCGACAGCATATATATAGGACAAACTTATAGCAAAATTCCAAAACAACTTATCAGAGATAATGCAAATATTCTAATTGTATTCAAACAAGATGATACTAACCTAAAACATATATATAACGACCATGTGAATGCGGATATGTCATTTGAAAAGTTTAAAGAGCTTTGCGGAAAAGCATGGGCGGAAAAGTATGGATTTTTGGTTATTATGAAAGATCAAGCTATAAAAGATGGTCGTTATAGAATAGGTTTTGATAAATTTGTTTTAATACACTGATTAGCGGTATTACTGTACAAGTCGTCAAGGTGTGAAGATGGTTAACCAGGAAAAGCTATTAAAGGAAATAAAATCACTTAGTGATTCTATTAGACAAAAAAACCGAGCTTTAAAATCAGGTATAAATGAAAGAGAGCAATTTTTAGAAACAACATTCAAACCTGTTACTGAACCTTTAAAGCGATTAGCACAAAATATGGAAAAACCTTCAATTCGCTTCGAAGGAGACAAAATGCTACCAATTTCCAAATATGAAGAAGAATTTCAGAATGATGAAAGTTTTGACCAGTTACAAACATCTGAAGAAAGCGACGAGTATGAAGAAAGCGGAGATATAGGAGATTTAAGGGAAAAGAACATTGCAGGAGATACAAGTACAGAAGATACAAGTGCGGAAGATACAAGAGCAGAAGAAGAGGATATCAACCCATCCAACTTAAGCAAATTAGGCACAGATATTATGTTTAAAGGAACACTTGGAAGAAAATATACATTAAAAATGTTACATGGCACACATGCTAATCGAAATTATCATACATATGGAGCTAGAATAGAGGATAAAAGATTAATGATTGGAGATAGAAAGTTAGATATAAACGAAAATGATGATATATTTATTGGTGATAAGAAATATAAAGGTACAACAGGTTTGTTTGAACTCATCTTTAAAAATAATCCTGGTAAATATACTAAAAAGGATTTACAATTGTTTAAAAATATACTAGAGTATACAAATGCACATAGAAAAAAATATTCCAAAGACCTACCTATTCATAGAAACAGGTCAATAAAATACACAAACATTATATCTAGTCTTTTCCCCTCGAAATCAAATAAAGCTCCAATTAAAAGAAGAGCTTTATCTTCTGCTGAATTAAATGTTTTGCATAAAAAAAGAAAAACAACTGATCTTACTACATCTGGAAGGGGATTATTGAAAAATTTGTATAAAACCAATATAATATATTACAACGATATAAATAAGTTAGTTGATCGAATGAGGTTATTACATGAAGCTATGGAAGCCGGGCACACTGGTTTAGAAAACGAATGGGTAGCTTTGGTTCATGAACTGCGAAAACGAGAAATAATTGTTCAGTAGACGTATATATATAGTAAGAACCTAAACGATAGCGATTCAGTTACATCATGAGTGTGGACAAGTTTGGACGGTATTCCGAGTTTGGAGTAAAATCTGGATATAGTGAAAAAAGAGCTGGGTTTCCGTTAACACCTGATGGTAATTATAATTTTGAAGGAAAAGTAATTCAAAATGTTGGTGATCCGCTTTTGTCTTCTGATGCGGTTACGGTACACTATATGGATAAAAGAACCCCGATTGTACACGAAGACCATTGGGGATTTTCCGGTAAAAGGTTAAGCAATATAAAACATCCCATTTATGATGGTGAAGCAGTAAATTTAGCGACTTTAAAATTGTTAACGATTTACAAAAAGAATGAAACTGATACAAGCTATGATGTAAAAAAATTAAAATTGTCAAATGTAGGTGATTGTGAGCAGGATGGAGACGCTGTAAATAAGAAAATATTTGATATAGTACACAAGAAATGGACTACAGAATATGAAAAACATATGGAAAGGTTTGGTGCAGCTTTATTTAATTATATCCATCGGGCTTCAGGAAGAGCTGTAGCTTCAGATGTTGACAGCCACAATTATTTAGACTGGAAAAAGATACACAATCCAGAAAAACCTAATCAATTAGATAAACCGTCTGAGCCTTCTAAAGTCAAGACATTAGGAAAGGGGGATAAAGTGAATGTGATTAATGAACCAACAGAAAACGATGAAGATTATATAAGAGAAAAAAGAATTTAAATACCCATGATAAGGGATAAAGCATCAGTCATATTCGAGAGATAATACAGAGAGGATGATGGAATCCAATATTACTGCGTGGAGTTTAATATCTCAAGAGCCGAGATTTCCCCAAGGAGTGCTGACAGATGGTTTTGTTCAACGGTTTGATAGATATATGGATTGGGAACAACTTTCCATACACTACCTCTTCACAATGACTATGTTAAGAATTTATTTTCACAGAGTTAACTGGATTCATATTTTACAAAGACAACAGTTTTCAGAAGACTTCCTTGTAGAGATGACATCAAATTTTAATAACTGTTGGGAAGTAATAAGTAAATATCAAAATCTCTCTGAAAATTACATTGACAATTTTAAAGATAAACTAGACTGGAATGTGTTATTTAATTACCAACGATTAAGTGGCAAGTTTCTAAGGGAACATGACAACTATTTAGATTTTATTCATTTTACCGAAAACAACGATACCATCACCAGCGGAGAAACATTTGAAACATCTTCAATTACACCTTATTTCTATTTTTACTACTTTTATTTATTATGTCTACATTTAATTAATTAATCCATTTCTATATAATAAATGGATTTTAAACAGTATATATAATACAAGAAGCCAAGACTAATATTACATTCATTGTAAAACATTTATAGAGTGCACCTACTGATTGTAAGTTTGGCTATAAATAGTCATGCCGAGGGCTAAACGCATCAGTCATAATCGAGAGAGGTTACAGAGAGGAAGGGGAATAGCATCAACAGCATTTTCTCTATTAAGTAAACCGGTTGGAGCTATAGTTAACAAGGCGATTGATTTATTACCTGTGGAATTACATTTACCTGGAGGATATCAATATTGTGGTCCTGGAACCAAATTAGAGAAACGGCTTGCTAGAGGAGATCCTGGAATAAATAAGCTTGATCAGGCCTGTAAACAGCACGATATAGCGTATTCCAAATTTGGTGATCCAAAAAATAGATCAATAGCAGATAGAGCACTTTCTGAGAAAGCTTGGCAAAGAGTAAAATCTAGTGACGCGAGTATTGGTGAAAAAGCAGCGTCTTTAGCAGTAACAGCAGCAATGAAAGCAAAAACTACGTTTGGAGGAGGAAAGAGAAGAAGGCGTGGGAAAAGACCCGCTAAGAAACAAGGAGGTAATATCAGAAGAAAACGTCGATCTACTAGTGGTAAAGGTAAAAAGAAACCAACAATATGGTCAATGATAAAAAAGGGAGGAGGACTATACCTAAGACCGTATCGTGTGTATTAAATAAGAAAGAGCAATTAATAATTAAAAACAAAGAATTAACCAATGAAGAACTGATTACATATGCTTCTTGGTTGAAAATCCCATTTTTTAGAGGAGTATTTATGAAAGATGAATTACCGGTTAAAATGTGGAAAAATGAGACTGGTATAGTAAATTAGGATAATAGTGAAGGATTAGGCACTCATTGGGTGTGTTACAAGAAACTTGGTGAAACGATTTATTATTTCGACAGTTTTGGAAACCTTCCACCACCGAAAGAACTTCAACAATACTTTCGTGCGGCAGAAAATGTTTTTTACAATTATACAAGAAAACAACCTGATGATACATCCATTTGCGGTCATTTATGTTTAGACATTTTAGCTAAAAGTGTTAGTCAACTTTAAGATGTCTTCGTATACAGTGTCATTAACCGGTAACTCATGTACTTTGCGCAGTATTCTGTTTCCAGCGCTACGTTTGCAAAAAGGAAGACTATGGGAAGCCGCATTATTGGATTTAACAACATATAACTCTATTCCAAACGTTAGTGAAGGAATTAATAACAAAATACATTATTACAAGACAAAAGATAATAAAGGAAAATATTCAGCTTTGGAAGAATTCAGTTTACCAACAGGAGCTTATGAAATTGATAATATAAATGAAGTTATACAAAAACATATGGGAAAAGAAAATATAACGATAAAAGGCAATAACAATACAATGAAAGCCGAAATTACTTCTAAGTATTATATTGATTTTGGCCAAGAACGTTCAATTGGTAGTTTATTGGGGTTTTCTAAGGAAACAAAGGTATTAGAACCTAATACAACTCAATCTGGGAATAGAACTGTGACGATCATCAAAGTAAACAGCATAGACATTACATGTAACATTATACAAGGATCCTACAGAGATGGAGAAAATCGGCATATATTACACACATTTTACCCATCAGTCGCACCGGGTTTCAAGATAGTAGAAAAGCCTCAAAACCTTGTGTACCTACCGTTAAACACCAGTTTCATTTCAGACATCGTGCTGAACATAGTGGATCAAGACGGAAACCTTATTGACTTTCGAGGAGAAGCTATTACTGTAAGAATACATATAAAATCATCCGCTTAGATAATGGGGTTATCATTTAAAAAGAGAGAGCCAACCAGCAAAGAGGTCAGTAGCTCATCAGCTGTAGAAGGATTAACAAGTGACAACATTCGTTTTCTAGAAGAAATTGGATTAAAGGTCATTAACAATGGATATACTGGATATAGCGCAGGGCCCAACATTCGACGAGACCTTATGGGAAAAGGAATATCACACGCACAACCCTTACGCTTCGTCCAAATTAAACAATAACGATGAAATTAGGATTCCTATACAACAACAAGACATTTATACTCTTCCATGCGAAAGTTATTTATATATTGATGGAAAAGTAACAAAAGCTGACGGTACTGTTGGAACCACTGTTCCGTTCATAAATAATCCTATGGCATTTTTGTTTGACGAGATTAGATATGAAATTTCAGGAGTTACAGTCGATTCAACAAAAAAGGTTGGAATTTCCAGTACATTAAAAGGATTAGCGTCTTTAACACCAAATGAGAAGAATCTGTTAGCTGTTGCAGGATGGGTTGCACCAGACAAAAGTATAATTACTCCTGACGCTTCGGGAAACTTTGATTTTTACGTACCTTTAAGATTACTTTTAGGATTTGCTGAAGATTACAGAAGAATAATAATAAATGTAAAACAAGAACTAGTTTTATTAAGGTCATCAAACGATAATGATATTATTAAAGCATCTGCTGGAACAACTGAAGCCAATTTAGACTGGAAACTAACATTAGACAAGATTGTTTGGAGAGTACCACATGTGCGACTAAATGATGAACACAGGATTACATTATTAAGAAAGTTAAAATCAGATCCAGACATTGTAATGCCATTCAGAAGCTGGGAGTTTCATGAATACCCCGTTTTACCTTCAACACAACGGCATACATGGACTGTAAAAACTTCTACTCATTTGGAAAAAGCGAGATATGTAATCTTTGGATTACAAACAAAGAAAAAAAGTATATTAACTGAAAATGCTGGTGAATTTGACCATTGTAAATTAACAAACTGTAAAGTGTTCCTGAATTCACAATTCTTTCCCTACGACAACTTTAATATCTCTTTTGATAAAAAAAAGGTACAGTGTTTTATACGATATGTACGCTAGGTTCCAAAATTCATATTACGGCAAAACAAACACACCTCTACTATCTCCCGTACAGTTTGAATCGAAAGCTCCGATTGTTGTAATTGATTGCTCCAAACAAAACGAATCTGTAAAATCGTCTAGTGTTGATATAAAAATAGAAATGGAATTTCAAGAAAACGTACCTGCAAATACATCTGCGTATTGTTTAATTTTGCACGATAAAATTGTTACATACACACCGTTGACTGGTATCGTAAAGACGGTATTGTAAAACGTTGTACCACCACCGGCACCGCCACTGTCGCTAACCTATAAATAGCGGAGCAACAATGCAGGTCTTCAGTTGATCGTCTATCGTCGCATGGGCAACATCTTCTACAAAATGAGTTCTCCATCTGTTGTACAAGGTGATGCAGAGGTAGCACCGTTATTGGAACGTGATAATACTAGTGAAGAAGAAATCATCAAGGAAATAACTGCATTTTTAAAGTTTGGTAAAAGAGATAGAGAGGAGGAAAGTAATGCAGACCCATCAAAGGTAGTACCAAAGAGGAAGAAGAAAGTTGAAGAAAATATTCCTCCTCACATTTTAACTGAAGTTTTTTTGCGAATCTTTTACCCCATCTCAGCATGCATCAGTAAAAGTGTATCAGTTGGATTGATGAAGTCATTGGATTATTCCCCTACAGTAATACTACACCATGGAACAAAAAAGGTTTTATTTTCGCAAAATGCTTGGGAGTCATTTTTGAAACATGTACATTTAATAGAATGTTATTTAACTAACAGTTTGTGTGGAAGGAAAACACATATTCGACTTTTGGATTGTGACAATGAAATCGATAATGTTAAACATCGTGGACAACTACAAGTGCGAATTAGAGACTTGACTCAACATGAAAATAAGATTCTACTGTCACGTGAAGAATTCTACGTTTTAAACTACGCAACAGAACCTATTACAAGGTACATGAGACAGTTGGTATTTGCAAGCGCTATTATTAAAGAATATTTGGTCGATACTTTGGAAAAACAACCTGATAGCACCATCGTGTACGGACCTGTGGATACATCTATTTTTAATAGAATACCTCATGAAGTTTGCATGTGGAGAAAGTTAAAGGATTTTGAACCACTTGTAGAAATCGCTACAGAAGCTACAGAAGAAACAACACAGGAAGAAGAAACGGAGAAACAAGAAGAAGAAGAAAACAAAACACAAGAAGAAGAAGTTAAAAAAGACTAAAGTTTGACTTAGTAAAGAAGAACACACGTGGGGTAGGCCTATTGGGGACGGTGCCCACGTTAAATATACACCAACGCGCCTGCAACTGTACGGCCTGGTATTTAACCTACCGTGGTGTGGAAAACAGTTTAGTTGATCGCTAGGTGCCATGATGAGCGGAGGGGATGAAGAAGTGAGTGTAAAGCCTTGTGTAATAGAATTTCAAGCATTTCGAAATAATGATGATAGGTTTATTATCAAGGAATTAGTAATTTTAGACTTGCTTACATTTGTAGCCTACCCATTCACGTTTGATGCTCCTTTTTCTTTTAACAAACTTAACACCAAAGGTAAAAGTACAAACAAATGGATAACAAACTACTTTCATCACATACATTGGTATGAAGGATTTATAAGCTACAGTAATCTGCACAGTATTATGTTTAACTTTTGCAAACAATATTCACATATATACACAAGAGGATTAGAAAAAAAGAACTGGATACAAAAGTACACGCACGGTGATGTTTTCGATATAACTATCAGTAAGGACTTTAACATTAATCTCGGTAATATTTGTGTCGCTGCAAAAGATCTTAAACACGGCCAAACAAACTGTGCATTGTACAACGCGTATCGTTTGGCTGCTTACTTGAAACAAACGCAGGAATGTGGTGGGTGTAGCGGAGAACAGAAATGTGGTGGGGGTAGCGGGGCCTATAAATACGAGGAGACAGCACCGCTCCAGCACGAGTATTATTCGAGACTCCGAAGAGGCAACATCACAGAAGACACCACAACCACCACTGACGAAGATGGCATCACAACAGTTTCTACAAACACTGGTTGATCAATTCAACACTCATTCAAAATCCGACCTTCTGCTAACTAAAAAGTGTTCAGAACTAAAAGAACAAAAACACTACATTATTCATAACATCAAGAAAGTGGAAACCACACATGGAGAAGCAATTCTAGTTTCATTGAGCGAAGGACCTTTCACTCCAGGAGATGAGCCGAAGTTTCAAGTATTTCTTCCAAAACGATTTGTTCAACTGCTACAAAATGAAGATTTGCGAGATATTCAACCGGGGACGTTGTATTTGGTATCACACGGTGTAAGCGGCAACAACTCGACGGAACTCACTCTGCACATCACGCATCCTTGTACATAATGTCTTTGTTTGTATTTTTCTGTTTGTATTTCTAGTCATCAATGTTAGACTTAAGCTTATTGTATTGTAAGATGTTTGTTTAATAAAGAAAATATAAAAAAAATATAAAAAAATATAAAAAAAATAAAAACAGCAACACAGCAGTATATTATTTTATATACTGCTGTGTTGCTTTTTTTAAAATTCAAATGGATGACCTTGAACTTTCATTCAGGGTTAACTTATGAAGAGGTATAAAAGAGAGGGAGCAGTGAAGTTAGTCTCAGTCTTGTCTAACACACGCTGCAGCTAACATGTCGGTGCCACCTATGAACAATTTATTTTTCGATAACAATTTGAAGACATATTGTTGCGAGTTACAATGTTTTAAAATACCAGGCGATCAAGTTGACGGGAAAGCTTGTCGTAAGTGCAAGTGTTTCAGCTATTGCATATGTAGATGTAAAACGTATCAAATGAACCGACAAGATAAAATACAAGAATTACGCCGAAGGATTGCATTACTGTGGCGGCGAATGTAGTAGCAACCATCTGCCTCGCACCACCTGCCGCCTGCCATCTGCTGTCCACCATCTTCTCCGCCCCACCACACTTTTACCCCCACCATTTCGTTTCATACCAGAACGCTAGCTAGCGAATAGTCAGTACACCTCCGGCTCTCGACTGGTGAACATCGAGTGCTTTTCACAAACGTAAAACATTATATTAAAATGTCCATTAAAATTAGGTGTATTCATTATGACTCTATTCATCTTGCGACTTACCAAGACCTCGAGGTGTTTAGTGAAGAGTTAAGACTTCTTATTGCGTCCGGTTACGATTTATCTTTGGAACTTTACGCATCAAAAAACAACATGGACTCTGCGCAGGGAACGAAGTATCTACCGTCTTTCTTCAGAAAGCAAATTGATGGCCGCAACTCGTCCGGATCAACAACATCGATGACAACGAACAACGGGGAACTATTGTAAACATGAATTATTGTAAATAAAGTAATATTTGTAATATGAATTATTGTAAATAAAATAAAGTAATATTTGTATTAGTACTACCTCGCACTAGTTTCATTCGATTGCTTCATTCGATTGTTTTCATTCGATATTTTATCGAATGACAACTATCGAATCACAATCGGATTTTACGAGTGCGAGGTAGTACTTTTTTAAAATTACCTCCCAGTGACCTTGAACTTTGAACTTTTACTCATTTCGTCACAAAACCGCCTACGTCACTGGCTCAGCCTCAGATGACGTCTTTAATGACTCAGCACTTTTGGTCACGTGACCGGAAGCTGTCAATCACTTGGCCCAGAAGCCCCAAATGCCCACTACTTCCAACCCTGGGCTATGTCAAATCATTCAAGATAACCTTCCGAAAAAGGCTGTTTGGTTAGAATAATCTATAGCATTTGTTGTGGTTACCTACTACATTACTGGTCATGTATTTTAGGTAACGTAGACAGTTTTTATTATTAATTTAGGGAAAATATAACCTATCAAATAATTGTCCTACAAAATAAATTTTAAGGTTGTTCGCTTACTGTGACTAACTTCATCAAAGTTTTCTAGACAAATTGAGGCTTTGTATACTTTTTTCACATGACAATCACAATATTACAAATAGTCTAAGACAATGTAATAATACAAACTATTTTATAAGTTAAGTTAATATCTTAGTATCTACAGTTATCTATTTTGAAAAGTTATTTTGAGTTTTTCGATCTGCCAAACGCGTCGTCTGCCACTGTTACAATTGTCGTCTCCGACGACTGACGATATTTACACAGAATGTGCATACCAAGGGAATATTAACTGTATGGATATTTAAAAAAAAACCTACACTTAATAATTTTATAAAATAATAAATATGCTCTCAACTTAAAAATATACTTCGATTTATCTCTCTCGTGTGTTTTTTTGTTGGTAAAAAACCTTTTGTAATCCAGTATAACAAAGTATACGCTAGTAAACTAACTATTGTTACTCTGTTGTTGAAACATAGACGTCGGCTAAATTTTAACGATTCAAGTACCACTAAAATGGCTTCCAATGATATTCTTTTGGAGAAAAAATAGATTTGGTTTTAAGATAATTTTATTAATACTGAACGAAATTATCTGAATAACGAACTCGACCGAGATTTTGACCTGTTAAGTTTATCTGGAAAATTTTAAGTTTAACTATGGAGGCGTTCTCGAGTTATTTTGGTCACAGACACGCCAGTTGAGTTGATTCTATTACCAGTCTAAGCAGTAAAGTTGTGAATAAGGATAAATTTCACTTCGTTCAACTATCCAATTATGTTCTAAAAAGCTGATAAATAATTAAAAATATTACTAGAGAAATATTTAAATTTGATTTTTCCTAATTAAAAAATAAATCGTTATCAAATTATCTTTATACACAATATAAATGGAGCTATGATTTTATAAGTTTAAACAAGCTAGTAAGACTACAATTAATACCGCACAAACTTTAAATCGCCATCCTTTGGTTAAATAAACAGGTCTCCCACAAGAGTATGGCACAAATGATTTGACACAAAGGATTTGTAGAACGTATCCAAAGGAGCAAAAAACTTCCTATAAACCTTTTACTAAACCGCTCAGCTTTCCGTCTGTCTGCATGTATGTGATTTTTAACAAAACCAGCATATCTTAGGAACCACCAATGGTACTGATTTGACACTGTATTGTACTAGATTTTGTTTTTCTATCTTTAACCGTTTCAAAATGTTTAAGGCTTAATTTATTGAAAATTACAAAAAACTGATTAGTTGATCTGCATATTTGAAAAATGTACAATTTGAAGCCAAATATTATCGTAAACAAATGATACAGATCACTCAACCAGAAGCTGAACGATTTCTGGTTTGAAGAGTCAAATAACGCTGGTTTTGAGATCTGGTAATTCACGTAGAATTTGCACGAATTTACTCATACAAATTGCAACTGCTCAGATATTGTTTGAGGGATATTTAAAACATTCATTTGGCTTAAAATTCCGCATTGTTTCAATATGCATATTTAATATTAAATTATTTGCCGTTTTCAAGATATTAAGCTATAAATATTTGAAATTAATGCCATTTTTAAACGGTTTAGGATAGGAAACTCAAACTTAATAACAAATTAGTCCTAATTCAGCATACAGTACCATAAGTACTTTTTAAGATAAGCAGCATTGATTAATGATCACATACAGGCAGACAAGACGGAAAACGTAGCGATGTAGAAAAAAAGTTACGGAAAGTATTTTGCACCTTTGGATAAGTTCTACCAAATCCTGCATTTGTGTCGTACTCTCACGGGACTCAATGTATATTTTTGAATTAAAATAAGATGAAGATGACCCAAGCTATGGAGCTGGCCTGGTCTAACTGAGAATATTGAATTCCTTTGGTAAATAACATATTTTTATATAAATATAAATAAAACTTTAGAGGTTTGAAATTCTCCTAAAATGTATAGGATAGTGTTGAAAAAATTTCATATATTGATTGAGCAATATTTGCTGAAGATGTAGGTACTTAAAGTTAGAGAATTTAACATGGGCGGTATTGTGACGTCCGGATTGCCTGAAACTAATTACCTAACCTAGATCCTAATAAGGCTTTCTAGACTTTTATTCGATGAGTCACTGATAATTTGAAGAAAATTTCCAATTCAAGAATGAAACTCACGATCTTTAGAATACTAATCGTGTTTACCCTCACCTGCAGTGAATATAAACTGCATAAACTACTTCTCATTTGGAATTAGAGTTTTTGGGGTTTATATCTTTAAACTTAAGGGCATGGATGCATTTAATTGAATGCATTTGAGATTCAGCAGGTTCAAATATTTATTTGTATGGTTATTAGTAAATAGATTTGTTGGTAGTACATAAATATTCTAACTAGAGCTGCATGATATATAAATTTGTAATGTTATGGCTCAACATTTCAATTTACAAGAATCAAGATTTTTTGATAGAACTTCTAAATTTGTATTTTTATGTTTTGCACTTTATGATTATACTAACTTTGGATTTTTCTAGATTTTAGAATCATATTAAGAATATAGTTGATCTGAATCAAACACTTTGTAGGTCTGGCTTCCAATTTTACTTGATTCTTTGATTACTTGATTTTACTTCAAAGCGTTTAGAAAATAGCATACAAATAAAATCATATTCTGAGGCACGAATATTAGTTACGCATACATAGTTGTTATGATTTTATTAATTAAATAAATGCGGAACCAATTTTATATCATTTATGTTTCTTAAAATGTAAAAACGCATATATATATACATATATATACAATTATTGGAATAACGTCAAAAGGTAATGCGAAATTTGTATAAGTTTACTGGACTTTTTATCATTTATGGAATTTAAGTCAATACAAAAATGTATTCCAATTTTTGTACAATATATCACCTATCACCATACATTTAGTAACCAAAGCATTGACACAAAACTTGTTTACATTAACAGGTACATAATCATTATATTTTCCGATTTAAATAGAATGTTAATCATTGCATTGTTTGAGCTATTCCATAACTTACAATCATTAAGGTATTAAATTTGCCAGCGTAAATGAAAATTAATCTCCGACTGGATTATTTACAAGAACAATAATTAACAAGAATGTTGTCTACTTTCTTCTTGTAAACTGCCAAAACTAATCTTTTACAGACTCCCGGAGGCCATTTATATGTAAATGAAGTTTCCTTGGCTCCCATTAAGGCTTGCTTTTCTACAGCTTTATTTTCCCCAAAGTGTTGGTGTAATGATTTAGTATTGATTGTTGTACTAGTAAAAACATTCCTTATGAAAATATTGGTTTTCCATATTCATTCGAGTACATGGAAAGCTGTGCGAGAGAGAGCACTTGTCTCTCAGTATAAAACATTTTCTCAATGATCTCTCAGTTAATATAAAACCAAACTTACAAATAAATATCAAACACATAATACTTATAGTATAACGTCTCCTTTATTGTTCATGACTAACCTAGGTTTCAGTGCTACTAAAGGTTCCTACACAATTATTTACTCATTTATCTTGTACAGACACAAAATGACCCATGGATCTTAACAGGACTTGTGAAACAAGAACAGTTTTAAATTTAAGAACCGTCATTAATCATATATTACCTTTTTGTATAAATGTTCAATTTAATATTGCAACAATACAGTACTGAATTTGTATCGCATTAGATTACACTAGACAATATTATCTTTAACAATAGACAGTAGTCTGTAGTCGAAGCCTGTTACAGAAAACCTCACCATTATGCACAGCTGTGCAAGTGTTCATGTTTAATACATCACAAGCGGCTGCGGCATGTTACTATTGGTAGTAAAGGGACGCCCTACACTCTACGCTGGAAGCAGAATCAAAGTAGTATCTCGCATTTTAAAGCTTTATAAACCACATTAATAATAAACTTAGATCTTAAAACGTATCTGCTAGTAGTTTGGCTTAATATCCGGCATCGCACGGATGTTATTGTGATTGTTTAGATGCCTTGTGTGTCTTTGGGATTAAACAGTTAACAGTTATGGTCTTCAGAAAAAAAGCATAAGAAATATACAAACTTTCAGTATCTACTGCCTCAAATGCCTTATAAAAATAATAATATTATAAGGTGTTCATTAAAATGGACTAAGCTAATTAGGATCCAAACAGTAGTTGCTTGAATACCAGTATCGGTTCAAGTACCTCTAAAGTTGACGGTAGCACACAAAACTTTAACAAACTAAACTAAACCATGTAAAAACTTTGTCGATTCAAATATCATAAAGTATCCCATATAATGAATAGTATTCAATGATATTGACGTGTGAACATATTATAAACCTAACTTGTTAAAATACAAGTAGAAATAACTGGCAAAATGAACTTTCACATTTTATCGTTATATAGGGCCTACGTTTATGTTAAAAATATGTTTAGTTTTAAAACTTGTACATTATTTTCAGTACTTTGTATAGTGAAATAATTACAATTTAACGGCAACATTCACGGAAATAAAAGTCTATCAAGTCAATACAAGTAATTACTATTTTTTGAGCCTTAACATGTGAAAAACATCGAATAGAAAATATCAAAATGGAAGAAGTATATTTTTGATAATGTCACTGTTCGGTGACCCCACAAAATGTTGTATAATAATTTGTAAAGCAGTTGTAAAACTCTTGTTTTAACAATTGTATCAACTCAAGATTAAAATATATTAACAAGTCTTTTTCTAACGGGAAATGACATAAATCCAAGATTTAAAGGGACTGTGTTTATAAATGTATTTTTTAAAACCTAATTGTCAAGCTAATGTAATCCAGTGGGACGGGGGGGTGGTGGCAAATCCGTGTTATTAAATAAGGATAAAATAAGGATAAATAATAAGGATATTAAATAAGGATTGCATGGACTTATGAATGAAGATTTTCTCAGAGAGTACGCAGTCCGGTCACGTGCCGCACGTCTGCACCTCTGGAACCCCTTGGGGAACTCTTTTGAATATAGTTAATGGAAAGTTTCAACGTGAGGACTAAGGGCCGC
This sequence comes from Allygus modestus, assembly GCA_963675035.1. Classification (NCBI taxonomy): domain Eukaryota; kingdom Metazoa; phylum Arthropoda; class Insecta; order Hemiptera; family Cicadellidae; genus Allygus; species Allygus modestus. The sequence goes on along the minus strand of OY776112.1, from coordinate 241,818,821 downwards.
AATAGAAGTTTTAACAGCGGAATACTGAAAATAAATACTGTATTATGACTATGAAACCAAGTAGTAAAATCACAACTTATGAGCAACTAACAATAATATTTTTCTTAAAATATTATTAAAACAATTGTATACATTAAAATAGTAAATAACAGAATCACATGTCTAAATCATCTCTATGTAAGGGGAACTTACAAAGGGAAATTGTGGGGATAAATATATGTCGCAAAGTGTTGATAAATGGCTTGAATTAAAGGTTAAGGAACTATGGAAACTTTTAGTTTGTAAATATGGGCAGATCGTCCCAACAAGGAAAACATGGACATTGAAAAATGTTTCACTTAATTACATTTTATATTTGATTTAAGCTTCTGCTTTTCATAATAAGCAAAAGCTTAGGGGCTTTACCCTTACAAGCCACTGGATGATATGTATCTCAAAAAAGTTAAAACATATAGTAAATAATTAACACAGAGTATAATATTTACACCTTTTTTATAATAACAAGTAATTATTGAAGGAATTTTCCAATAAAGCATTTTTCCATTGAATATGAATAACCTCAAAGTCATTGAATAGTCATTCTGCAAAAATACTAATATTGTAATTTATAACTGATTAACATTATATATATACTAATCATCAACAACTGAACAAGCTAAATATCTTGAATCATAATAAAATAATAAGAATAATATAAATACCCCGTTGCAGCAAACCTACATACTCAGCGAATTTCCAATGGGGATATAAATGTCTTAATACTACATAAAGCCAATTACCAAGTTTCATAAAAATATATTCACAAATAAGCGATATATAAAATTTTAATTATTCTCCATAAGAATAACATTGGGGCTGAGTACGCAGGTTTGCTGCAACAAGGAACATAAAAATGGGTTTTATGCTAATAGCTATATAACTCAACTAGGTGAAGTCGTATACCAGTTTTTATTCATTTATGTTCATAATTAAGCGAGACAGAGCATTTAATTATTCTCCTTAAGAATAACATGGGGGCTGAGTACGCAGGTTTGCTGCTACAGGAGTCTTTCGCAAACAATTGTTTTTTGAGCATATATCAATAGACTACAACGAGATGAAGCCGTATACCAAGTTTCGACTGTATACTTTCATAAATAAGCAAGATATGAAATTTGTCTTTTCCTCCTTAAGAATAACATTAGGCAACGTACTGTGTTTAGCACTTTCAATATTTCGGTAACCAATTAACGTAACGGAATGATCAAAATACCAAAGTATGTGTTTTTTGAAGCTGAATCCAATGGTAAAATCTAAAATTTGACTATTTCAAAAATTATATGTAAACAATTCAAAAAACCCATTTTTGGAGTACAAAACCCCCCCAAAGTACCCTTTTGGATGGAGCGACCTGTCTGGTTTTCGAACTTGAAGTCATAAATGTTGCTTTACACGTTTATACAAAGTTTAATCAAAATCAGATCATTTTTACGAGAGTTACCGTTCTCACGGACACATATATAAATATACAGTTTCAAAAGAATGGTGTTTTTGGGGTCTGGGGACCTCAAAACGAAAAGCTATCATGGTCCCGGGCATAGTTCTTACCATGACGACTATGGTAATAGCTTCATTCCTATAGGGGAAATTCGCTAATATAACAATAAAACAACTGACAAAAGTAGAACTGATGTAAATTTTAAGATTATGCTTTCACACTTAAACAGGATAAATGAACTACGTCTTATAACACTACAAAATATATTTTATATATACTGTACTTGTATACAAGTTGGTAAAATACACAAAAGATGGTCAAGGCGAACAATTGCCACTAGATTTACCGGTCATCATCCAGATCCAACCCGAGAATTATTCTCTGATTGGGCCTGCCTATTTAGCAATTGGTCTGCTTATTTGGTGGGACAGGTTAATAAAAACTATGATCTTTACAAAGAAAAACTAAAAGTCCAAAGTTAATATTTCTTATAATTAATCATTTTTTAAATAGCAGAATTATCGATGTAAAACAATTTAACCTAAAATCAAAATAAAACCGATATTGTCCATTATAACTCGTAGTATTTTAAAAGAAATGATCTTTATAGATGATTCAATAGAATATTAACAGATATAGATTTTTTTCTTTTTCTAGAAACCTACGTTACGATAACATTTTAACTACAAAGTTTATACTTAATTAATAATTGTAACAAATTTGTTTAACAAATAATTAAATAAATAAATCGATATAAATTAAATAAAAAAAAACATGTATTATCCCAAAACCTAAACGTAATTACGTGAGACTTAAAAAACAAAATTCTATTCAGTAACCCTCATAATAACAATTCATCAAACGTATGTTATACGGTAAATATTACTTAACCATTAAAATGAAACATTTCAATTAATATAAACAACCATATAGCTCTTTTGTTATTACGTTCGCTAATATCCAACAACAGTAACCGCCGTATCTCAAGTTATTATGTATATCTTTCTCAGATCCTTGACGATAAATACGAATAATACATAAACAATGCTTGTAGCTCACTAGTGGCCTGAAATGGGTTATTGTGCTTTGTACATTCTAGATTTAAATTTAAACAAACTTCCAGGAATTTTACGACCTGTAATTAAGTTCAACGCTAAGCTGCTGCATATTCATCAGTCTGCTGTTATAATTGATTTTCGCAATAATTTATGACCTCTGAGGTATTTCACGTGGAGGAAGAAAAGAGGTTCGGTTGTTAACTTGTAATTATTTCAAGGACTTGTAATTATGTTTTAATGGTTTAATACTATTATATAAACCTACAATGGCTTTAAAGTATAATTTAAGCTTTATATTTTTACAGATCTCAATAAATGTTCATTTTCTAAGAAAACCTTGTATTTTGAACGACAGAGACTTTGATAATTAGTGAGGCCGTATGATACTACTTTAAAGTTACTGTTATTCCAGTATATTGAGGTGGATTAATGTAATATAACTCTGGCCTCTGGCCCCGTGATACCCCTCTGATGGGGCAAGGGTCCTTGGTCACGTGATGGTCGTTAGGGTACAGCTAGAGTGAAGTCTCTGCCGTGGAAGATTTATTGTTTTTATTGTCTTTAAAGGCTATAAATAATATAAAATCAACATTAAACTTCAGAACTTGATCAAGTTTTAGTAAGTGTTTACAAACTTAAATAACGTGGCCAGGTTTACAGTGAAAACTTAACAATAGTTACAAGAAAATATTATTAACAGATCAATAGTAAATACTCTACATGAATCACCAACAGAGTCCAGTGATCCGAGGGCTATTTATGTGACGTTATTTATATATTGTCATCCTATATGAAAATACCCCCGTCGCAGCAAACCTACGTACTCAGCGAATTTCCAATGCCTAATATATGTCTTAATACCACATAAAGCCGCATACCAAGTTTCATATACCCCCGTCGTAGCAAACCTGCGTACACAGCAAATTTACAATGCATATTATAAGTCTTAATGCCACATAAAGCCGCATACCAAGTTTCATAAAAATATATTCATATATATGCGATTTTAATTATTCTCCATAAGAATAACATTGGTAATGAGTACGTAGGTTTGCTGAAACAAGAAACACAAACAATTGGTTTTTATGCAAATATAAATAGAATTTAACTAGGCGAAGCCACATGCCATGTTTCATCAATATTCAATCATAAATAAGCACTATATAACATTCTAATTATTTTCTATAAGAATAACATGGGGGCTGAGAAAGCAGGTTTGCTGCAACAAGGAACAAAAAAAATGGGTTTTTATATAATTATCAATATAACTCAACCAAGTGAAGCTACATACCAAGTTTTATTAATTTATGTTCATTATTATGGGAGTCATTACATTTTACTTATACTCCATAAGAATAACATGGGGGCTGAGTACGCAGGTTAGCTGCTACGGGAATAATCAACAAAAAATCAATTTTTTGTGCAAATATTAATATACCAGTACTACGTGAAGCCACGTACAAAGTTTCATCAAGATACATTCATAAATAATCGAGATATCAAATTTTATTTATTCTCCATAAGGATAACATTGGACAACGTACTGTGTTTAGCACTTTGAATATCTCTGCAATGGTTGGACGTAGAATCACAGTTTAAACACCTAAATGATTGGGGTGTGGAACTGAACTGATTGGTAAAAGCAAATGTGAAGTTTACATTAAAATAAACAGAGGAAAAGCCAAAAATCTTTTTCCCATAAGATTAACATGGGAGATTTTATGAGTAGGTTTTTTGGATTTTCTCCGCAACCACTTAACCTAGGTTAATAATTCAAAATACCATATTATTTGTTTTTTAAACTCTATAACATGGTCAAAACCAAAATTAAGTTTTTTAAAAATTTTAGGGTGAAAAATGCAAAAAACTGATTTTTGGAAAATTTAAAACCCCTAGAAACCCCCCTTCCCATGGTTCGATTTTTTTGGTTTTCGAACTTCTGGTAAAAGTCATGAATGTCATTTTACATATTTGAGCCAAATTTCATCAAAATCGAACGTTTTTTACTCAAGTTATCGTGTTAACGGACACACACACACACACACACACACACACACACACACACACACACACACACATATATATATATATATATATATATATATATATATATATATATATTTATTTATTTATTATTTGTAAAAGAAAATTACCAGAGTACCCTTCAAAATTCATTTTTAATTCACTGACACGTGTTTCGAGGTTTACCTCATGATCACAGTGCAGCTAATAACCTTAAACTTAAAATTAAATAATCTGTAAATAAACGAAACAGTATGATAATTTTGTTAACATATGCTAAATTATCTATCTATATAAGATTAATTACTTTTGATTTTTTTGATTGAAAATACTATAAACAAGATGACGGACTTGCTATGGGATCACCATTATCAGGAATGCTTGCAAACTTATTCATGAATCATTTAGAAACATCAAAAATTATTAATGAAAATAACCCATTTAAAAACGACATAATATATTGGTATAGGTATATTGATGACGTTATTTGTCTTTTTAATGGTGATGAAAACAAGTGTAACGATTTATTGCAATATTTAAATTCCTTATCTGAGAAAATTAAATTCACAATAGAAACCCAAAAAGAACAAATCAACTTTATGGACTTGACTATATTTAAGGAAAGAACCAAACACGGTTTCAAAATATATAGAAAGCCCACTCAAACTGACCTGATAATTCCACAAAGTTCCAACCACCCATGGCAACAAAAAATGTCTAGTTTTTATTCATTGATACATAGGCTTTTAAATATACCGATGACGGAAAAACATTTTGAGGAAGAAAAAAGTACAATCAAATCGATAGCTATAAAAAATGGATACAACTCTAAAGTAATTGATAAATAAAAAGAAAAATAAAAATAAGAAAAATTAAAAATAAAACTTCACAAAATTTTGATGGACAAAACAAGATAGAGTTTATCTGTATGCCTTATAGTTCTGTATTGAACAAAGCTATGAGAAAAACCTTCGTAAATACCAACTTAAAGGTCAGCTATAAAACCAGGAATAATACATTTCATTTGATAACAAAATTTTCAAACGGCTCACATAATCAAAACGCCGACATTTTTGACCGATCAGGAATATATAAATTGACATGCAAGGAATGCCCAAAATATTACGTAGGGCAAACTGGACGTAATTTTAAATGTAGATACAAAGAGCATATTCAAGCTATAAAATCAAATAACCAAACCACACAAAAATCAAAATTTGCTGAACATATTTTAACTACAGATCACAATTTTGGTACACTGCAAGAAAGTTTAGAAGTTTTGTCTATTGAAAAGAAAGGTGACAAAATGAATGCAAAAGAAGAGCTTCACATTTACATGAATTATTCAGAAGACAAAATTAATATACTAAATATAATGCAGGCGCAACAAAAAAATCCAATCTTTGAAACAATCAAAAAAATCAAAAGTAATTAATCATATATAGATAGATAATTTAGCATGTGTTAACAAAATTATCATACTGTTTTGTTTATTTACAGATTATTTAATTTTAAGTTTAATGTTATTAGCTGCACTGTGATCATGAGGTAAACCTCGAAACACGTGTCAGTGAATCAAAATGAATTTTGAAGGGTACTCTGGTAATTTTCTTTTAAAAATAATAATTATAACAGTAGCCCTATGCAGTGAACTAAATAATATTATATATATATATATATATATATACATATATATATACATATAAATAAATTTGAACGAATAGTGTTTTTGGCATCTGGGGACCTCAAAACAAAAAGTTATCATGGTCTCGGACTTAAGTCTTACCATGAGACCTACGGTAATAGCTTCTTCCCTATAGGGGAAATTCGCTAAAATATACTGGTGTTTTTGTCTGGTGACATTCTGAGACAATAATTCACCAGATTTTAATGATTTCTTTCAGGGAAAGGTAATTTTAGGTAACATGGAATGATAAAGCCATAATTTTAATGTAGGGTTGTAATATTTTAACAGTTTTACAGCCAACTGTCCCGTTTTTATTTTGATTGAAAAAAGCACTTTCAGACCGTATGGAGTAAACAAACAGCTTTGAAAAACTCAACCGATGTAATATTATGTAGTTGATTGAAAATTATTAGAAGTCTTAAGGATATAGAGTGATCATCACTTGTTGGTAACTATCTTATACATTAAAAGGCACTGGAGATTTCCTGCAAGATTCGAAGATCCACTTAACGTATTTTAATAATTATTTTTTGTTAGGAAGTTAGCTTAAGCTTAGAATGAATCATAATTAAGTCATATAACCGACTCTAACGTTTTAAGTTTGTTTCAGAGAAGCGTTGCCAACCAACAATTGTGAACAATTCAATTCAGGGTGAGGTTTTTATTAGTTTATTTTCTTGGTTTATTAATTTCAATTTTAGTTTGCTCGGATATGATAGAATAACAATAAAGTGTTAAGAATAACTTATTTAATTTTATGGGTATTCCAATTAATGTACTTTACAACATGTAGTCAGAATTTTTACCGTCAGTAACTGTTTATTTAAAGCTGTATCACATCACATATATAACACTCAAGATAGCATGTTAGGCACTTTCTGTATATGGCCCTATTGTCTCCTATACGGTGATAAAATCTGCGAAAGGCCAAATTGTGTAGATTAGTTATTCTCTATTAAGGTTTGAAATAGCAGAACAGGGTAGATAGGCGAATGAGCTCAAGTTGATTGGGTGAGCTTTCGAAAATGATCGAAAAAAACAACTGTCTGACCTTGAAGGCGAGTAAGCGTACCGATTTCATTCGCTTTCACTAGGCCAGCCGGGATGAAAGCAGCTTAGAGAATTTACAGTGCTTCCCTGCCATTGCTGTAAAATGTGTTACAACTATACAATGGCTTTTTGGTTTATATGTTATCTTTTAATTTTTAGTTTATGTTGGTGAGGCCGCTAAAAGCAGTTCAATTAAGGGAGCGCCGTACCTCCCTTCCGCACCCTCAAGTAAGGGGTTTGCATCTCCCTCATTGTAGGCTAAATTGTTAACCAATTAAAAATAATTTGATGTTATTTAATTCAATAAATGTTCATCTAGAGATCATACGATTTAAAAATCGTGATTTTAATTCAAAATAAGTGGTAGGCCATTAGTAATGTTCTCAAATTAAGCGTTTTTCTAAAGATTCCTAACGTATGGAGAAAAATTATTTTGGATAAAAGGAACCGTATGATCCCTAGATTGGAATCTGAAAAGTGTGAAACTGCAAATAGTTTGGTAGAAGTCTGTAAAATAACAGTGCGATCGCGGAGAACAAAATGGTCTTCAAGCGTAAATATGCATGGCCCTGCTTGTTGGCGGCGCCGGCGCGGCGCTAAACAACAATGAATTCAATCTGGGTAGGGCGCACCCTTAACATAGGTCCACGCTCTTCAACTACTATTTCGTACGCATACTTACTACCATAACAAACTGTTTTCCTATAGAGATAATTTCTGTCTGCTAGCCATGTTTAGAAAGTAATATACACTCTGTATTTGTTTTGCCTAAACATTTTAAATTAATTTCACCAGAATCAACAATATATTTAACAGTAAATTACACTTTGTGTTTTTGACCCTTAATGCTAAAGTGCTTAAATATTCAAGATCAATTTAATCCTATATTTTTACAATTATTTTTCATACAAAAATACTATTACCTAATTTGTAGTGCTACACTTTTATAGTTATAATTTTCATATTCAACTTTTCAGACACGAACAATTATAATTGTTTACAATTTTGGGTTTAATTAGGATAGTGTTTTGTTTTGCTTGCCTTATCAAGAGGAGAATGTGTAAAAAGAATGTTTAGCTTTTCGTCGTAAGCTGACGTTTAAACGTAATTAAAGCTAGATAATTACCTGGCTATAATTTCTGGTAAACTGGGCACGGCATACAACTTAGAAACAGTGGTGTCACATACATAGTAAAGATAGCATACAAATGTGAACGCCTGAAAGTCACCTGCAGACTTAATAAAAGTACGGGTGTAATTTACTGCAGTATAAAGAAAAAAGAAGACAGAAGTATTTGCATTTCAATAGCCCGTATTTCAAGTGAAGTGTATGTTTTCTCAAACAGAAAGTGGAAAAATGTGAGATAGGAAAACGCTGAACGTAATTGTTTGAACTTATTCATTACGACCTAAGGAATGTGTATTTGATAGTTATATAATATAAAATAACTGACGTTAAAAAAGAGTATGATAAAAAGAGTATGTTTAAAATGTACATACATTGTATTCCGATAAGATATTTGCTCCTTCATACATTTTAATACTTTCGATTCAGGATTTTAAATATATTTGTAAATATTTAATATAAATTGTAAATCTTATTTTTAAATATATATATTACGTATAAAAACCTGTTTGTATCCACACTGATCTTTACTATGATATCACACGCTAACAAAATGATGTGTACTTAAAATTTAGGGTTTTTGTAGATTCATTTTTAGTCGAATAGTTATTTTTGTTTCAATTTATTTTTTGTTTATTGTTTATTTATTTATTAGAGGAGTACAAACTGATATAAGTTACAATTAGTAGATAAAAACAATAACAAAAACATAGCTTGTCAATTGGTTGTATTTAAATATAGAATGTAGTGCATTATCAATTATCATTAGTCAGTCTCTCGTTTTACTCCTTCGTAAACTTAACTAAACATGTGACGAAGGAAATGAAATAACAAAATACTATTGCAGAATGAATAAGAAATCTGCCAGCCAATAAAACACCCACGTCTCGAATGTTCCTGATAAAAAATATATAGAGATTATCATGATTTACATTTTATTTTAAGAACTAAGATGCAAACGTAATACCTTATACCTTATAATTGTTAATACCTTATAATACCTTATAAAAACGTAATAATACAATCAGAAAAACAACAATAAAAACTAAGCACACTTTAAGAAGCACGAAATAATAAAAATAATTAATTACATTAAAAATTAAAAATAAAATAATTACATTAAATTTAACTTATAACAAGGATGCTCTTTAAAACTGTTAACTATTGTTAATTCTTTAGCTTAACACTACATTGAAGTACACACCTTGGGCACTTTTAAGAACAATCTGTGTGTGGTGTGTTTGGCTTAGTGAGCCTATTTTACGAATGTTTAATTTAATTAACAGTGTAGTTGAATCATAATTTTATAAGAAACAAAAATTAAGGTTTCTATTTTATTGATGGAAAATACTTCACATAGCAAACCGGTGTGTGAAGCAGATGATTCTTTCACTGACAGTCTTAAATAGATTTTCTCTATAATGAACTAATAAAACAAAAAAATTAATAGTTTTTCAACAAACGAAAATATAATTAGTTGGAACCTAATCAACACAACTTGATCAAGATTACGGCAGCAGCATAAGGATTCGTCATTATTTTGAAAACTCCCATTAGTAAATTGGTGCATTATGGTCTTGTCCAAAATTAACCCCCATGACCACACTTGATTATAATCATAAACTGTTTTTTATTAAAGTCCGGACGAAATAACTTTCACTTTGTTAGTTGACTGATATTCTCTTGGGTGTAAACCATTAGTGCCCATTAGTCTCACGATTTGTCGGGTAGTTGATGTACGTGCAAATACCACTTCAAGTAATTATGTTCACAATAAACCATAAATATCTAAAGATTATACACACTTTTATCCATCCTGACAGTTGTAAAGTTATTTTCACACTGGTTTAAATTCAAGAAGTGAATGTGAATTAGATTTTGTTCATACTTCTATCTCTATACTTTTATATGACAAGGCCAAGTATAATTTATTTTTATATTTCCCATTTATGCTTAACTAATCCACTACACCAAGTCTCTAAAAGCTTAATACTGCAGTTTCACTACTTGATAATCTGTAATCAAGTAAGGTTAAAGATATTAAACAGACCTATACATATAAAATGGTTCACGGTATCTATCAACAAATAATCAACAAATATAAACAGGTAAATAAATAATAGAAATAATTTATTTTAAAATTAAAAGTTAGAACCAAGAAGCCTCAATGTGTTTTATAACGCCAACACATACGATTATACGTATTTCCAAGCAATTTTCAGTCATAAAATTCAAATCGGACATGTGTTCTGCCATATTTGACTTAATTCATTATTCCAATCTATAAGATAAGAATAATGTTAGCCACTATACAACCACACCTTACACTAATAATAATTTCAAACTAAAATAACCATGCTAAAGTCAAATTTACTTTTTTAAACTACGAAAATATTTGTTTATTGAGAACAATATTTTCAGGTTTGTAGCGATGTAAAATCAATCTCAATAAATGAGGTAGTGTATATATTATGATATATGTATATGAATCAAATTATATTTTTGTCATCACTAACAGAGGAGACGGGTAATTGGTTTTTAGATTTCATGGAAATGCAATCAAAGCTACATTCGAGCATGTTATGCTTACAACTTTTTCCAGTCTCATTATTGTTTCCATAAATAAATTTAAGTGTATACTAAAATGAAACTGTTCCGCTCGCAGTCGATTTCGGCTATTGTTTACAAACTGCTAAAAATTAAAGCTAAATATGATAAAACGGTAAAGGTTTTATATTTTGTGATAACAAAGAAAAGAAAACAAAGAAAAAAAGAAGTATTTAAGCAAACAAAAATTAATTTCTGACTCAGTGTTAGAACCATTTACTTCCATACAAATCCGCAGTTATTCATAAAAGAATGTTTACACATCTCATGTAAACGACATACACATGCAACAGGTATATTTGACACTACCTGAAGTCCCCGGATTTACAAGGAAATACTTACCTTTTTAAATTAAACGTATTCACTACACCAAAGGATATGATGGAGAGTCTTTACAGGGGGAAATGAGGTGAAGAAGTTGTACATTTACCAGCCCTATTATAAGTACCCGCGTGTAGCTTTACATCTTTGTGCGGAGCTTATTCAGTTTTCATGTACGGCTGGGAACACAACCACTCCGATTAGGTTAATAAAATGTCTGCTTATAAATCAAATTGTTGTTGAGTATATATTTTTACGGTTCATGGGCACATCCATTGGCTTCATTTTTCTGACATCGAGCCTCGTCAAAATCACGCATCCGGTTTGAAAAGTGTTGCATGTACTTTTGACTCCCTAAAGAAAGATACTGTTACCGAGCATATCACATGAAATAAACAATGAAATGCTGTGTCTGTCCAAAACGATTTTTATTTATTTACGTAACATACAAGATCGATTCTAGTGGTTTAAACAATCATAAACAAATTATGTTTATAGAATGAATTAACTTTAAAGAAGTTCGAGGTGTTACTAATACCTACACCAGATGTATTGAGATCCTGTGGTATCCAGGATGTTATAATCCAGGGCCGGGGTGGGCGGCAGTTGAAGGTAGTATGTAGATTCAGTTTAGGCCGAGATCACACGAGCGCTTTGCAGCGGCGTCAACGCAGCGCTGCAAAGCGCTCGTGTGAACCCGACCTTTACAGATACTCAAACTTTTCTTTCGATACCACGATAATATCGGTTAACCGATACCGATACCGATACCCTGAGTATCGGAAAGAAAGACTGACGCGATTCTTGTATGCCATGTCCACATGGTTGAATAAAGTATATATTTATTGATTGATTGATTGATTGATAGTAGCCACCAGACAGGAGTGGTGGTCAAAGCGGGAAAACAATGAATAGTAGTTTCATTAATTTAAATTGAATATTTTGAGTACATAGCATATATAGTTCGGTTTAAGTGTAAATCTAGAAATTGTAAGTGGAAAACATTGAAACCTTTTTGTCTGTAAGCAGGTTTAAAGGGTTAACATCAATTTAATGTCACGAGATTGGATTTTAAAAGTTACAAATGGGATTACCAAATTGTGTGGCTTTAAAGAATGAGTTAGTGTTGCAATCTCAGTAGATTACATAAACATAATAATGCTGTAAAACTGTATTTTACTGCATAAACAGCTGTTTTATAACGCAATTGAATTACAATTCATCACTATGTTATACTACCATGTTATACCTCCATCATGGGTAAAATTGAATTTTTAGGGTAGCTTATGTCCTTCAGAATGCAAATATCTAAACCTAAAAATTAATTTTCTCAAATAACGGTAAAAATCGTTTTATGGCTCAATAGTCAGGACTGTTTTAGATATAACAGAGAAGTTAAAGCTTTAACAGTACGTAGCTTTAAATTAGATATGTTCTTATATGTTTCAGTGAATGATTATGGTTCCAATACTTAGCCATCAACGTCACCTGCAAAATTAATGTTTGCCACACAACACGGAACTTGCATCAGGCTTGAATCACCAACTCAATTTATTAGTTGCCTCTAATATTGTTTCAAACTAATAAACAGGTAACCAAAATCAGTTTAACATCTAAAGTTTGTAGCTTTTAAAGGTTTGTTACACGTCTAGAACACTCCGTGATGCTAGAAAAAGGTAAATTATATTCAGATATATAAATTAACTGTTAAAAATCAAGTGAAATTCTTTCATCTTCAGTTGCTTGTGATATTTTAACGAATACCCTCTTAAAAGCTTCATGGTTAATTTTCGATGGTTGTAAAGTTTTAAAATTTCAAATATTAATTTTAATCATAATAACTTAACATACAAGACAGCCTTTAACATACATATAATAACTTAACATACAAGACAGCCTTTAACATACATACAGCCGGACAGTCTTCATTACTGTTCATCACGTATATCCTGAAGTGATATCTTTTGCACGTTGATAGCCGGATTTATTAGTAAACTGAGGCCACCTCGCATTTAAAAACTTTGTTTTGGCGATCCTACTCTACCGCACAGCCCGAGGTCTCTATCACGGAGTGTTTGTACACATGTAACAAGCCTTTCAAACAAAGCTATGTCAAGCTGTTGATATTAAACCGTTTTTGGTTAAAACACCAAAATTAATGATTTTGGATCTGAACTAATTGGCAAAAACAAAAGGTTTTTTTAAAATAACCCAGACAGGTAAAAAGCAAAAGACATCTTTCCCATTTGATTAACAAGACACATTCTTCAAATAGATTTTGTTAACCACTTTATCTAAGTTAATGGTTAAAAATATTAAATTGTAAATTTTATAGAGCTTGTGTCTTGATAATCTAATGGGAAAATGATTTTAGCTACGGTTCAATAAATGTTTTTAATATACGGCTCATTTTTTAATATGTATCTATGAAACTTGGTAAGTGGCTGTACATGATATTATATATATATATATATATATATATATATATATATATATATATATATATACCATGTGCAGCCACTTACCAAGTTTCATAGATAAATATTAAAAAATGAGCCGTATATTAAATTTTAATTATCCTCCATAAGAATGACATGGGGATTGACTACTCAGGTTTGCTGCAACAAGGAACAAAAAATATTAGGTTTTAATGCAAATATCAACAGACCACAACCAGGTGAAGCCACATACCAAGTTTCATCCGTATCCATTTATAAATAAGCAATTTATACAATTTTAATTATTCTCCATAAGAATAACATGGGGCCTGAGAACGCAGGTTTGCTGCAACAAGGAACTCAAACTATGGCTTTTTATACAAATATCAATGTAATTCAACTAGGTGAAGTTACATACCAAGTTATATTAATTTATGTTCATAATTAAGTGAGGCATAACGTTTTCCTTATTCTCCATAAGAATAAAATGGGCGCTGAGTACGCAGGTTTGCTGCTACGGGAACCATCCGCAAAATATTGTATTTTTGAACAATTATCAATAGACCACAACGAAATGTCATATACCAAGTTTCTTCCGGATACGTTTATAAATAAGCGAGATATAAAATTGTTCTTATTCTCCATAAGAGTAAAATTGGACAACATACTGTGTTTAGCATTTTTAAATATCTCGGTAGCCAACTGACGTAGAGAAAAGATCAAAACACCAAATTGTTCCTTTTTTAAATCCAATTCCATTGGTGGAAACTAAAATTAGATTTTCTAAAATATTATATGTAAAAAACTCAAAAACCTATTTGTAGGGTACAAAACCCCCCTTAAATACCCCTTCGGATAAAGCGATCTGTCTGGTTTTCGAACTTAAAGTCATAAATGTTGTTTTACACGTTTTTACCAAATCTAATCAAAATTGGACCATATTTATGAAAGTTATAGAGCCTACGGACACACACACACACACACACACACACACACACACACACACACACATATATATATATATATATATATATATTAATAATCAAATGAAACATTTTTCAACTGAGTACCCTTAAGGAATTTCTTTATTTTTATTTTTAAGACTACATGTTTCGGGACATAAGCCCATCATCATGGTCAACAAATACCTAACCTAGTTTTATGATATTAAAAATATTATAAAAACAGACATATGAGGAAATTACTTAGCAGATGTTTCACTTTGATGAAAAAGATTTTATCTATCTATTCTCATTTTCCTTAGCTTTTCAAATATTGGATTACTTGTATTAATTTGAGTATTTAGTAATTCCTGAGGCATTTCTTTGTGAGCGACAAAGATATTCAATTCTTCTGTTGGAGTTCATTTTCTCACCTTTGGACATATAGTTTATTATCTTTAAATTCTCGTCTATGCTCTTATAACTATGGTTTGTTGTCAGGAGATGTTCAGCAAAATTGGATTTCATTGAGGTTTTGTTATTGCTTCTTAGTGCTTGTATATGTTCCTTAAACCTTGACTGAAATGATCTACCTGTCTGTCCAATGTAAAATTTGTTACAATCTGAGCATTGAATTTTGAAAGTCCGGATTGAGTATAATCATTCTTTCTTCTGGAATATTTTTGAGAGTATTTGTCAATCATTTTAAATGTGTTGTTTCGGGTGGTATAGCTTAAAGTTAAGTCGGTTCTTTCAAACGTCCTGCGAATAGCTTTGTTAATCTTAGTATTGTATGGAACCTTTATAAATCGTTTCTGTTGGTTTTCGTTTGATGTGTTGATATTTTTAGCTTTTTTCTTTTTGATGTTCCTAATCATTTTATCAACAATTTCATGTTTGTAACCGTTCTTTTGTGCTAGGTATTTAATCACATATATTTCTTTATTATATTCATTCTTATTAAGAGGCACATTTAATAATCGATTAACCATTGAGCGTAATCCAGCCATTTTATACTTCCACGGGTGATTTGACGCTGAAGGAATTAATAGGTCTGTTTGAGTGGCTTTCCTATATATATTAAAGTTGTGGTGATTATTTTGATTAGAAATTGTCAGATCTAAGAAATGTATTCCATAGCAAATAAATTAAAAGATAATAATGCAATAATTTGTAAAGCAGACAAAGGAAATACTACAGTTATTATCAATAAAGAAGACTACGAGAACAAAGTACAACAATTTATCGATAATAATAGTTTTAAAATACTATCAAAAGATCCAACAAAAGAATTTTCAAAGAAAACTAATAGTATAATAACGAGCTGCAGAACGATACCGAAAGATGAACAATATCAACTTAAAGTTATAAATCCAAGAGCCCCAAAACTTAAAGGACAACCTAAAACCCACAAACCTGATATTCCGATGAGGCCAGTAGTTAACTTTCAAACAGCTCCAACTTATAACCTATGTAAGTTTTTAAACAATAAAATTAAGAATAGCTTAATATGGGAAAATAATTACTCAGTAAAAAGCACTGTAGATCTAGTTAACCAAATCAAAGATATAAATATTCCAGATGATTGCATATTCATATCATTCGATATAAAAGACATGTACACAAACATTCCTCCTGATGAAACAGTCAGAATATTAGAAGAAGATCTAAAGAAAAATAACACACTTAGTCATCAGAGCATTAAGGATTTAATTAAACTCACAAAAATATGCACCAATCAAAACTATTTTGAATTTAAGTCGACCTTTTACCAACAAGAAGATGGATTGGAAATGGGATCACCTCTCTCAGGACTAATTTCTGATATCTACATACATCATCTGGAAACCAATAAAATATTAACCGAATCAAACCCTTCAATGAACAAGATTATATATTGATATAGATACGTCGATGATGTACTTTGTCTATTTCAAGGTAACGAAACTGAGGGTCGCAAACTTTTGACTTTCCTTAATTCACTATCACAAAGAATCAAATTCACAAAAAAGGTACAAAAAGATAGTATAAATTTCTTAGATCTGACAATTTCTAATCAAAATAATCACCACAACTTTAATATATATATAGGAAAGCCACTCAAACAGACCTATTGATTCCTTCAGCGTCAAATCACACGGGGAAGTATAAAATGGCTGGATTACGCTCAATGGTGAATCGATTATTAAATGTGCCTCTTAATATGAATGAATATAATAAAGAAAAAAATGTGATTAAATACCTAGCACAAAAGAACGGTTACAAACATGAAATTGTTGATAAAATGATTAGGAACATCAAAAAGAAAAAGCTAAAAACATCAACACATCAAACGAAAACCAACGGAAACGTTTTATAAAGGTTCCATACAATAATAAAATTAACAAAGCTATTCGCAGGACGTTTGAAAGAACCGACTTCACTTTAAGCTATACCACCCGAAACAACACATTTAAAATGATTGACAAATACTCTCAAAAATATTCCAGAAGAAAGAATGATTATACTCAATCCGGACTTTACAAAATTCAATGCTCAGATTGTTACAAATTTTACATTGGACAGACAGGTAGATCATTTCAGTCAAGGTTTAAGGAACATATACAAGCACTAAGAAGCAATAACAACACCTCAATGAAATCCAATTTTGCTGAACATCTCCTGAAAACAAACCATAGTTATAAGAGCATACACGAGAATTTAAAGGTAATAAACTATATGTCCAAAGGTGAGAAAATGAACTCAACAGAAGAATTGAATATCTTTGTCGCTCACAAAGAAATGCCTCAGGAATTACTAAATACTCAAATTAATACAAGTAATCCAATATTTGAAAAGCTAAGGAAAATGAGAATAGATAGATAAAATCTTTTTCATCAAAGTGAAACATCTGCTAAGTAATTTCCTCATATGTCTGTTTTTGTAATATTTTTAATATCATAAAACTAGGTTAGGTATTTGTTGACCATGATGATGGGCTTATGTCCCGAAACATGTAGTCTTAAAAATAAAAATAAAGAAATTCCTTAAGGGTACTCAGTTGAAAAATGTTTCATTTGATTATTAATATATATATATATCTATGTGTGTGTGTGTGTGAGTAGTGGGTAAACAGGAAAGAGGCATACTATTCGGCGCTTTTTTCCCATGTTATTCTTATGGGGATCAGTTTTTGCACCGACGCCCGATCCTACCCTACACAAATTTTCTTTTTGGCCCCTGCCTTATTTTCCCCCATTTAAAATTTGCATTAATTTTAATACATCCTTTGCAGAAATCCACGAGTTCAAAAATAACTCCACACTAAACAACACATGTAAACAACTTAGAAGTTATTGTGTAGTAGTGGATAAACAGGAAATAGGCATCACTTCCGGCGCTTTTTCCCCATGTTATTCTTATGGGGAGCCGTTTTTGCGCCAACGCCAGCTCCCGCCCTACACAAGTTTCCTTGTTAGCCTATACTATTGTCCAACCCTTGCCTATATTAAATATATGTTCCCCATCCCCATCCCTCCTCTATATTTTTAAAAATTAATTTTCAAATTCTAAAAAACTATCTTTGGTGTTTACTGTCCGATTTGTCTGCAATTTGGATATGTTATTGTCCTAGGCAAGTGTTTTAATAAATTCCACTTACATTTCCCAAATTCACTATAACGGTCAAAAATATTTTTGAAAAATACTGCCGCCAACTGAAATTTGTGTTTTAATCCAAACTATTTAAAATTCATTTTAATACATCCTTTGCAGAAATCCACGAAAAATAACTCCACACTAAATAAACAACACATGTAAACAACTTAGAAGTGCACTCGGTTATCGCCACCAGCGCGACAATCAACCTTGAAGGAGATTCTGCAAGATCGGCACCAAGGACACAGCGACCGATGCATAGTAACCGATGCGTAATTTTACAAATTGTGTGAATTGTCGGCTATATAAAGAGCTGTTGCAGGCCAGGGTCCTCACTTCATATCCTACAGCCCCAGCATCAACAAGACCTGTTGCAGATTTTAACTTAAAATTTAGTGGTTAGAATAATTTCGGCGAAAATATGTTTTTTTTACTCTGGACTTAGAAAAATTTAGTGATTAAAATAATTTCGGCTAAAATATGTTTTTTTTACTCTGGACTTAGAAAAATTTAGTGATTAAAATAATTTCGGCTAAAATATGCTTTGTTTACTCTGGACTTAGAAAAATTTAGTGATTAAAATAATTTCGGCTAAAATATGCTTTTTTTACTCTGGACTTAGAAAAATTTAGTGGTTAAAATAATTTCGTCTAAAATATGATTTTTTTACTCTGGAGGTTTGTAGGTGCTTTATACAATTATCTAAAAAGTAGTTTCTCAGATTTTTGATAAAGGGCTTAGTTATTATAAAAATTTTGAATTTGTGTTTTTTTTTTTTAAATCTTCATATTTTGAATTTTGATCGTATTTAAATTTTTAAAATGGTAATTTTTGTTTATAAAAAGCAGAGCATGACATCTCTACAGTCATTTCAACACAAAATGTTGACCTGCGCAGTCTGTTTTATGTCTTACTCCAACAGAAGCAATTTATTACGCCATTATCGACTTGTTCACAAAGTTATTCCTAAAATTTGTAAAATATGTCATCAAATATTTGACAATAGCAATTTTAAAATGCATATGCTAGAGAACCACAATACTTGTAATGTGTGTAAGAGAGTCATCACCCGGAACAAACCCCGCCACCACCTACGATGTGACAAGCGACCCTATAATGTGTTTAAGTTTTACGGCGAGTCCGCGGATATATTAGACACTCTCCAATCTTGTCCTCTACCCATCAAATGGATTCTTATTAGGAGAGTAAAATTCATCAAACACACAGCGGACAATAATGGTGATTTAATCATTGACAAAGAATGTATTGCTGATTTTCGAAGTTTAACTAATTTATCAATTGAGAAAGCACAATTAAAGACTCAAATTGAAAATTCACTTTTAAAAATCGATACCTCCATGCACAAGTATCAAGCTCAAGGCAGCGGATGGATATATGACCGCACCAAATACTGGCAACTGCATGTTTATAAGTATAAACCCCTAACTCCCAAATCATACATCCCCACACCAGAAAATATAAAATCAAAACACGCCGTTTTAAATATTAAAAATAGTGATAATAAATGTTTCATGTGGAGTGTTTTAGCAAGCCTGAATCCAAGGAATCGTAAAGAAAATGCAAATCGAGTATTTTACTACGAACCCCACATAGGCCAGTTAAATATGTCAAACATAAAATATCCAGTAAAAATATCCGACATTGATAAATTTGAAAAACAAAACAACATAAGTGTTAACGTATATGGAATTGAAGGAAAAACAATATATCCACTGAGAATAACTAAACTAAATGGCAATACTCACGTCAACTTGCTTCTTCTACAAGAAGCTCGGAAATCACATTACTGTTTAATTCGTGATTTTGACAAGTTAATGTTGCGGTCTACAAAATACAATAGTAAGAAATATTTTTGCAAGTTCTGTTTGCAACATTTTGGCACCAAAGATATATTGGAACGTCACATAACATATTGTAAACCCTTTGGGCATCAAAGAGTACAAATGTCTGAAAAAGATACACTACAATTTACGAATTACAAATATCAACTTAAAGCTCCCTTTGTGATTTATGCAGATTTCGAATGTTTTATAAACTGCGGCAAACACACTCCTTCTGGATTTGCTTATGTTGTGGTGAGAAACTCTAAAATTATTTACGAAGAGTTGTACAGTGGTGAAAATGTGATGGATGTATTTTTCGAAAAGTTATTTAAAACTTATGACTTTATTAAAAGTCAGATGGAAGTATATGTTCCCCTTGTAATGACTCCAAAGCAAGAGGCATCCTTCAAAAACTCTAAATACTGCCACATATGCCAACAGCTGTTACTGGGTGATAAAGTGCGCGACCATTGCCATCTAACAGGCAAATTCCGAGGACCCTCCCACAACGCTTGCAATTTAAACTATAAAGTAACCAAGAAAATTCCAGTATTCTTCCACAATCTTAAAAACTATGACGGTCATTTAATAATGCAACACTTGGGAAAATTCAATCGGAAATTGAATTGCATAGCCAAAGACATGGAAAAATATATTTCATTCTCTGTTGATGATTTGGTATTTTTGGATTCATACAACTTTCTGTCTCTTCCCTTAAGCAAATTAGCTTCCAATTTAAATACGTTTAGATTTATAGACAATCCACTACTACAACGCAAGGGTGAATTTCCGTACGAATACATGACAGGACCAGAAAAGTTTTTAGAGCCCCTACCACCCATAGAGGCATTTTACAGCAGTCTAACTAAAGAATGTATATCTCCTGCACAATATGAACATGCTAAAAACGTATGGAATCATTTTAATATAAAGAATTTAAAAGAATATCACGATTTATACCTTAAAACAGATGTGTTGTTATTGGCTGATGTGTTTGAGACATTTAGGGACTTGAGTTTAAAGGATTATAAACTCGACCCCGTCCACATGTACTCATTGCCTGGACTATCATGGGAGGCGTGTCTTAGAATGACCGGCATAAAATTAGAATTATTTCAAGACATTGACACGCATTTGTTTATAGAACACGCCATTAGAGGTGGTGTAAGCATGATTTCCACGCGCCACGCTAAAGCCAATAATAAGTACATGGGCGAACATTATGACCCAAATCAAGAAAGCACCTATCTTGTATACTTAGACTGCAACTCGCTATACTCTACAGCAATGTGTGAGTCGTTGCCCGTTGATGGCTTTAGATGGACAAATGAGAAAGATTATAAATCCAATCAAAATGAAAACTTTGGATTTATTTTGGAAGTTGATTTAAAATACGATAAAAGTTTACACGATTTGCATAATGACTACCCGCTCGCACCAGAAAAAATGAATGGAAAATTAATACCAAATTTAAATGACAAAACTAAATATATTTTGCATTATAAAGCACTAAAAAAATACGAAGAATTGGGTTTGGTAGTTACAAAATACCACAGAATCTTAAAATTCAGACAATCAAAATGGCTCGCCCCCTATATTAATTTTAATATTGAAAAGCGACAAAAAGCTGAACATGATTTTGAAAAAGACTTTTACAAACTGTTAAATAACAGTCTCTTTGGTCGAACAATTATGAACCAACGCAAGTTTCGTGATATACATCTTGTAGACGAGTCTAAGTTAACAAAGTATGTTACAAAGCCAAGATTTGACTGCAGCAAAATGTTCGATAACAAGTTGCATGCTGTGCATTTAAATAAATTAATTGTAAAGTTTGATAAACCAATATATTTAGGAATGACCATTTTGGATATCAGCAAAGTAATAATGTATGATTTCCACTATAATTATATGTCAAAATTTAAGAATAAAAAGTTCTTAATGACAGACACAGACAGCCTTCTTTATTCTATAGTAACAGAGGACTTTTACAAGGAAATACAATGTGACTTGGACCGTTTTGACACCTCTGCATATAGTAAAGATCATTTCTTATACTCTGATAAAAACAAAAAAGTTACGGGCAAGTTTAAAGACGAATTAAATGGTCAAATTATGTATGAATATTGTGGTTTAAGGCCAAAATTATACTCTTTCATTCCTTTACAATGGTTATACGAAAAAGAAAAGCAAAATGAGCTAGAGGTTAAGAAGGCAAAAGGAGCTGACAACGCCACAGTTAAACATCTCTTAAGACACCAACATTACTTACACTGTCTTGCAACCGGGGAAGATTACTATGAGAATGTTACAAGAATTAAATCCACAAACCACCATCTGCAAACATTAACGATGAACAAAAAGGTACTCTCTTTTGATGACGACAAGAGGTTTATTGTGGATGGCATCAACACCCTTGCCCTTGGTCACTATAAAATTGGTCAAACATAAATCAGAGACACAATAACACACTCCAACACATTTGGACACAGGCACAGATACTGGTTTACATCCATTTAACACAACTTTACACGTTCTGTCAACCGACACAAAAATAGTTTGTAAATTGTGTAAGAAATATATGTAATATAAACAAATTTAACACAATCATAACATTGTCCACAATGTTATGTTAATTTGACCATTTAATTCGTCTTTAAACTTGCCCGTAACTTTTTTGTTTTTATCAGAGTATAAGAAATGATCTTTACTATATGCAGAGGTGTCAAAACGGTCCAAGTCACATTGTATTTCCTTGTAAAAGTCCTCTGTTACTATAGAATAAAGAAGGCTGTCTGTGTCTGTCATTAAGAACTTTTTATTCTTAAATTTTGACATATAATTATAGTGGAAATCATACATTATTACTTTGCTGATATCCAAAATGGTCATTCCTAAATATATTGGTTTATCAAACTTTACAATTAATTAATTTAAATGCACAGCATGCAACTTGTTATCGAACATTTTGCTGCAGTCAAATCTTGGCTTTGTAACATACTTTGTTAACTTAGACTCGTCTACAAGATGTATATCACGAAACTTGCGTTGGTTCATAATTGTTCGACCAAAGAGACTGTTATTTAACAGTTTGTAAAAGTCTTTTTCAAAATCATGTTCAGCTTTTTGTCGCTTTTCAATATTAAAATTAATATAGGGGGCGAGCCATTTTGATTGTCTGAATTTTAAGATTCTGTGGTATTTTGTAACTACCAAACCCAATTCTTCGTATTTTTTTAGTGCTTTATAATGCAAAATATATTTAGTTTTGTCATTTAAATTTGGTATTAATTTTCCATTCATTTTTTCTGGTGCGAGCGGGTAGTCATTATGCAAATCGTGTAAACTTTTATCGTATTTTAAATCAACTTCCAAAATAAATCCAAAGTTTTCATTTTGATTGGATTTATAATCTTTCTCATTTGTCCATCTAAAGCCATCAACGGGCAACGACTCACACATTGCTGTAGAGTATAGCGAGTTGCAGTCTAAGTATACAAGATAGGTGCTTTCTTGATTTGGGTCATAATGTTCGCCCATGTACTTATTATTGGCTTTAGCGTGGCGCGTGGAAATCATGCTTACACCACCTCTAATGGCGTGTTCTATAAACAAATGCGTGTCAATGTCTTGAAATAATTCTAATTTTATGCCGGTCATTCTAAGACACGCCTCCCATGATAGTCCAGGCAATGAGTACATGTGGACGGGGTCGAGTTTATAATCCTTTAAACTCAAGTCCCTAAATGTCTCAAACACATCAGCCAATAACAACACATCTGTTTTAAGGTATAAATCGTGATATTCTTTTAAATTCTTTATATTAAAATGATTCCATACGTTTTTAGCATGTTCATATTGTGCAGGAGATATACATTCTTTAGTTAGACTGCTGTAAAATGCCTCTATGGGTGGTAGGGGCTCTAAAAACTTTTCTGGTCCTGTCATGTATTCGTACGGAAATTCACCCTTGCGTTGTAGTAGTGGATTGTCTATAAATCTAAACGTATTTAAATTGGAAGCTAATTTGCTTAAGGGAAGAGACAGAAAGTTGTATGAATCCAAAAATACCAAATCATCAACAGAGAATGAAATATATTTTTCCATGTCTTTGGCTATGCAATTCAATTTCCGATTGAATTTTCCCAAGTGTTGCATTATTAAATGACCGTCATAGTTTTTAAGATTGTGGAAGAATACTGGAATTTTCTTGGTTACTTTATAGTTTAAATTGCAAGCGTTGTGGGAGGGTCCTCGGAATTTGCCTGTTAGATGGCAATGGTCGCGCACTTTATCACCCAGTAACAGCTGTTGGCATATGTGGCAGTATTTAGAGTTTTTGAAGGATGCCTCTTGCTTTGGAGTCATTACAAGGGGAACATATACTTCCATCTGACTTTTAATAAAGTCATAAGTTTTAAATAACTTTTCGAAAAATACATCCATCACATTTTCACCACTGTACAACTCTTCGTAAATAATTTTAGAGTTTCTCACCACAACATAAGCAAATCCAGAAGGAGTGTGTTTGCCGCAGTTTATAAAACATTCGAAATCTGCATAAATCACAAAGGGAGCTTTAAGTTGATATTTGTAATTCGTAAATTGTAGTGTATCTTTTTCAGACATTTGTACTCTTTGATGCCCAAAGGGTTTACAATATGTTATGTGACGTTCCAATATATCTTTGGTGCCAAAATGTTGCAAACAGAACTTGCAAAAATATTTCTTACTATTGTATTTTGTAGACCGCAACATTAACTTGTCAAAATCACGAATTAAACAGTAATGTGATTTCCGAGCTTCTTGTAGAAGAAGCAAGTTGACGTGAGTATTGCCATTTAGTTTAGTTATTCTCAGTGGATATATTGTTTTTCCTTCAATTCCATATACGTTAACACTTATGTTGTTTTGTTTTTCAAATTTATCAATGTCGGATATTTTTACTGGATATTTTATGTTTGACATATTTAACTGGCCTATGTGGGGTTCGTAGTAAAATACTCGATTTGCATTTTCTTTACGATTCCTTGGATTCAGGCTTGCTAAAACACTCCACATGAAACATTTATTATCACTATTTTTAATATTTAAAACGGCGTGTTTTGATTTTATATTTTCTGGTGTGGGGATGTATGATTTGGGAGTTAGGGGTTTATACTTATAAACATGCAGTTGCCAGTATTTGGTGCGGTCATATATCCATCCGCTGCCTTGAGCTTGATACTTGTGCATGGAGGTATCGATTTTTAAAAGTGAATTTTCAATTTGAGTCTTTAATTGTGCTTTCTCAATTGATAAATTAGTTAAACTTCGAAAATCAGCAATACATTCTTTGTCAATGATTAAATCACCATTATTGTCCGCTGTGTGTTTGATGAATTTTACTCTCCTAATAAGAATCCATTTGATGGGTAGAGGACAAGATTGGAGAGTGTCTAATATATCCGCGGACTCGCCGTAAAACTTAAACACATTATAGGGTCGCTTGTCACATCGTAGGTGGTGGCGGGGTTTGTTCCGGGTGATGACTCTCTTACACACATTACAAGTATTGTGGTTCTCTAGCATATGCATTTTAAAATTGCTATTGTCAAATATTTGATGACATATTTTACAAATTTTAGGAATAACTTTGTGAACAAGTCGATAATGGCGTAATAAATTGCTTCTGTTGGAGTAAGACATAAAACAGACTGCGCAGGTCAACATTTTGTGTTGAAATGACTGTAGAGATGTCATGCTCTGCTTTTTATAAACAAAAATTACCATTTTAAAAATTTAAATACGATCAAAATTCAAAATATGAAGATTTAAAAAAAAAAACACAAATTCAAAATTTTTATAATAACTAAGCCCTTTATCAAAAATCTGAGAAACTACTTTTTAGATAATTGTATAAAGCACCTACAAACCTCCAGAGTAAAAAAATCATATTTTAGACGAAATTATTTTAACCACTAAATTTTTCTAAGTCCAGAGTAAAAAAAGCATATTTTAGCCGAAATTATTTTAATCACTAAATTTTTCTAAGTCCAGAGTAAAAAAAGCATATTTTAGCCGAAATTATTTTAATCACTAAATTTTTCTAAGTCCAGAGTAAAAAAATCATATTTTAGCCGAAATTATTCTAACCACTAAATTTTAAGTTAAAATCTGCAACGGGTCTTGTTGATGCTGGGGCTGTAGGATATGAAGTGAGGACCCTGGCCTGCAACGGCTCTTTATATAGCCGACAATTCACACAATTTGTAAAATTACGCATCGGTTACTATGCATCGGTCGCTGTGTCCTTGGTGCCGATCTTGCAGAATCTCCTTCAAGGTTGATTGTCGCGCTAGTGGCGATAACCGAGTGCACTTCTAAGTTGTTTACATGTGTTGTTTATTTAGTGTGGAGTTATTTTTGAACTCGTGGATTTCTGCAAAGGATGTATTAAAATGAATTTTAAATAGGATTAAAACACAAATTTCAGTTGGCGGCAGTATTTTTCAAAAATATTTTTGACCGTTATAGTGAATTTGGGAAATGTAAGTGAAATTTATTAAAACACTTGCCTAGGACAATAACATATCTAAATTGCAGACAAATCGGACCATAAACACCAAAGATAGTTTTTTAGAATTTGAAAATTAATTTTTAAAAATATAGAGGAGGGATGGGGATGGGGAACATATATTTAATATAGGCAAGGGTTGGACAATAGTATAGGCTAACAAGGAAACTTGTGTAGGGCGGGAGCTGGCGTTGGCGCAAAAACGGCTCCCCATAAGAATAACATGGGGAAAAAGCGCCGGAAGTGATGCCTCTTTGTGGTTTCTCCACTACTACACAATAACTTCTAAGTTGTTTACATGTGTTGTTTATTTAGTGTGGAGTTATTTTTCGTGGATTTCTGCAAAGGATGTATTAAAATTAATTTTAAATAGTTTGGATTAAAACACAAATTTCAGTTGGCGGCAGTATTTTTCAAAAATATTTTTGACCGTTATAGTGAATTTGGGAAATGTAAGTGAAATTTATTAAAACACTTGCCTAGGACAATAACATATCCAAATTGCAGACAAATCGGACAGTAAACACCAAAGATAGTTTTTTAGCCTGAATTTGAAAATTAATTTTTAAAAATATAGAGGAGGGATGGGGATGGGGACAATATATTTAATATAGGCAGGGGTTGGACATTAGTATTGGCCAACGCGCGGGAGCTCTATAGGCGGGAGCTGGCGTCGGCGCAAAAACGGCTCCCCATAAGAATAACATGGGGAAAAAGCGCCGGAAGTGATGCCTCTTTCCTGTTTATCCACTACTACACAATAACTTCTAAGTTGTTTACATGTGTTGTTTAGTGTGGAGTTATTTTTGAACTCGTGGATTTCTGCAAAGGATGTATTAAAATTAATGCAAATTTTAAATGGGGGAAAATAAGGCAGGGGCCAAAAAGAAAATTTGTGTAGGGTAGGATCGGGCGTCGGTGCAAAAACTGATCCCCATAAGAATAACATGGGAAAAAAGCGCCGAATAGTATGCCTCTTTCCTGTTTACCCACTACTTGTGTGTGTGTGTGTGTGTGTGTGTGTGTGTGTCCGTAGGCTCTATAACTTTCATAAATATGGTCCAATTTTGATTAGATTTGGTAAAAACGTGTAAAACAACATTTATGACTTTAAGTTCGAAAACCAGACAGATCGCTTTATCCGAAGGGGTATTTAAGGGGGGTTTTGTACCCTACAAATGGGTTTTTGAGTTTTTTACATATAATATTTTAGAAAGTCTAATTTTAGTTTCCACCAATGGAATTGGATTTAAAAAAGGAACAATTTGGTGTTTTGATCTTTTCTCTACGTCAGTTGGCTACCGAGATATTGAAAATGCTAAACACAGTACGTTGTCCAATTTTACTCTTATGGAGAATAAGAACAATTTTATATCTCGCTTATTTATAAACGTATCCGGAAGAAACTTGGTATATGACATTTCGTTGTGGTCTATTGATAATTGTCCAAAAATAAAATATTTTGCGGATGGTTCCCGTAGCAGCAAACCTGCGTACTCAGCGCCCATTTTATTCTTATGGAGAATAAGGAAAACGTTATGCCTCACTTAATTATGAACATAGATTAATATAACTTGGTATGTAACTTCACCTAGTTGAATTATATTGATATTTGTATAAAAAGCCATAATTTGAGTTCCTTGTTGCAGCAAACCTGCGTTCTCAGCCCCCATGTTATTCTTATGGAGAATAATTAAAATTGTATAAATTGCTTATTTATAAATGGATACGGATGAAACTTGGTATGTGGCTTCTCCTGGTTGTGGTCTGTTGATATTTTCATTAAAACCTAATATTTTTTGTTCCTTGTTGCAGCAAACCTGAGTAGTCAATCCCCATGTCATTCTTATGGAGGATAATTAAAATTTAATATACGGCTCATTTTTTAATATTTATCTATGAAACTTGGTAAGTGGCTGCACATGATATATATATATATATATATATCATTTACAGCCACTTACCGAGTTTCATAGATACAAATTCAAAATTGAGCCGTATATTAAAAACATTTATTGAGCCGTAGCTAAAATCATTTTTTCCATTAGATTATTAAGACACAAGCTCTATAAAATTTACAATTTAATATTTTTAACCATTAACTTAGTTAAAGTGGTTAAAATAAAATCTATTTGAAAAATCACAATTTCTCAGTTATTTATCACCACATAGCTAATATCTTCATTTGCTTTTTTTAGGATAAATAAATGCAACTGTCTGGATTGTTTTATTTTGTTCCTAAATATGACGGTTTAAAGATATCTCGCTTTGAAAAAACAAGTTTCAAATCGAGACTCAAATGTTCAAAAGTTATACTTAATTCAGTAAAAAACAGAATTAAACTGATACTAAACGTAGCGGAATTAAAGATAAAACTGCATTCAACATTTTGTTATGAGTGTATAATCAACTAATATATAACCAGTGCACGTTTTCTGTTACACGTTGTATGAAGCCAAACCTTCCCAGGAACCTTTGAGACTTCTACAACCTTGACATCCATAAACCATATACCTGAATAAAGGTATTGGCAAAAAAACTGAAGGAACAATACTAGTAGTTGTTTTTACAACCTCTCATAAGACCACTAAGTGAATAAAGGTTAAAATTTTAAAGGAATTTTGAAATATTGAAATTTTATCGGATGGGTGTTATTTTTAAAGTGAAGCTATTGGGCAACGCTATGTTTTAATAAATTCCAAACCTTCAAATCTGATTCTCAATAAGGTTGGCTGGACATACAGTTATGTTGTGATTCTTCATAATTAACAGTGGTATAATTTGTTTTTCCACGTGATGCTTTCCGTCATGTAAGATGTCTGTTAGTTGACATGACAAAATTAGTTAAATATGGCGTTTAGCGTTCTAATGCAACTATTTCACTATGCATCTCGTTATATAAGCTAAATAAATATTGCAGCTTTGTAATAAACAAATCTTGGAGTTGTTCAACAGATCGTCACGATGGGTCTACCAGGAGGCCAGCCCTTCCTCTGTATCTAGAGTTGTTCAACAGATCGTCACGATGGGTCTACCAGGAGGCCAGCCCTTCCTCTGTATCTAGAGTTGTTCAACAGATCGTCACGATGGGTCTACCAGGAGGCCAGCCCTTCCTCTGTATCTAGAGTTGTTCAACAGATCGTCACGATGGGTCTACCAGGAGGCCAGCCCTTCCTCTGTATCTAGAGTTGTTCATCAGATCGTCACGATGGGTCTACCAGGAAGCAAGCCCTTCCTCTGTATCTAGAGTTGTTCAATAGATCGTCACGATGGGTCTACCAGGAGACCAGCCCTTCCTCTGTATCTAGAGTTGTTCAACAGATCGTCACGATGGGTCTACCAGGAGGCCAGCCCTTCCTCTGTATCTAGAGTTGTTTAATAGATCGTCACGATGGGTCTACCAGGAGGCCAGCCCTTCCTCTGTATCTAGAGTTGTTCAACAGATCGTCACAATGGGTCTACCAGGAGGCCAGCCCTTCCTCTGTATCTAGAGTTGTTCAATAGATCGTCACGATGGGTCTACCAGGAGACCAGCCCTTCCTCTGTATCTAGAGTTGTTTAACAGATCGTCACGATGGGTCTACCAGGAGACCAGCCCTTCCTCTGTATCTAGAGTTGTTCAACAGATCGTCACGATGGGTCTACCAGGAGGCCAGCCCTTCCTCTGTATCTAGAGTTGTTCAACAGATCGTCACGATGGGTCTACCAGGAGACCAGCCCTTCCTCTGTATCTAGAGTTGTTCAACAGATCGTCACGATGGGTCTACCAGGAGACCAGCCCTTCCTCTGTATCTAGAGCTGTTCAACAGATCGTCACGATGGGTCTACCAGGAGACCAGCCCTTCCTCTGTATCTAGAGCTGTTCAACAGGTCGTCACGATGAGTCTACCAGGAGGCCAGCCCTTCCTCTGTATCTAGAGTTGTTCAACAGATCGTCACGATGGGTCTACCAGGAGACCAGCCCTTCCTCTGTATCTAGAGCTGTTCAACAGGTCGTCACGATGAGTCTACCAGGAGGCCAGCCCTTTCTCTGTACCTAGAGTTGTTCAACAGGTCGTCACGATGAGTCTACCAGGAGGCCAGCCCTTCCTCTGTATCTAGAGTTGTTCAACAGATCGTCACGATGAGTCTACCAGGAGACCAGCCCTTCCTCTGTATCTAGAGTTGTTCAACAGATCGTCACGATGGGTCTACCAGGAGACCAGCCCTTCCTCTGTATCTAGAGCTGTTCAACAGGTCGTCACGATGAGTCTACCAGGAGGCCAGCCCTTCCTCTGTATCTAGAGTTGTTTAACAGATCGTCACGATGGGTCTACCAGGAGGCCAGCCCTTCCTCTGTATCTAGAGTTGTTCAACAGATCGTCACGATGGGTCTACCAGGAGACCAGCCCTTCCTCTGTATCTAGAGTTGTTTAACAGATCGTCACGATGGGTCTACCAGGAGGCCAGCCCTTCCTCTGTATCTAGAGTTGTTCAACAGATCGTCACGATAGGTCTACCAGGAGACCAGCCCTTCCTCTGTATCTAGAGCTGTTTAACAGATCGTCACGATGGGTCTACCAGGAGACCAGCCCTTCCTCTGTATCTAGAGTTGTTCAACAGATCGTCACGATGGGTCTACCAGGAGACCAGCCCTTCCTCTGTATCTAGAGTTGTTTAACAGATCGTCACGATGGGTCTACCAGGAGGCCAGCCCTTCCTCTGTATCTAGAGTTGTTCAATAGATCATCACGATAGGTCTACCAGGAGACCAGCCCTTCCTCTGTATCTAGAGCTGTTTAACAGATCGTCACGATGGGTCTACCAGGAGACCAGCCCTTCCTCTGTATCTAGAGTTGTTTAACAGATCGTCACGATGGGTCTACCAGGAGACCAGCCCTTCCTCTGTATCTGCGTATTGTTATGTTCGTTTCTATATTTTAGTTTTATAGATAGTTACTACATAGACTAAGTAAAATTGAGAACCTCTAATACTAACACATCAAAATTGTTTGTTTTGAATAAATTTATCTGTTTAGTGAATATATTTTGTTTAGTGGATGGATTTATGTAATTCGTTTGTTAGATGATATAACCAATTTTTTAAAATTTAAATTATGATAAATTGAATATAATAATAACAGTATATTTGCTACGTGAAGATAAAGGTAGGGATGACTCTCCGTACCCTCCATAGGCTCATAGTTTTATGCAAGATCCGTTTAAAAAAATAAATTGCAATCGTGTAGTTTAGCTGTATTTTTGAAAATCGCAGCGGTGGATTTGCTATTTATTATTCCGATTTTCTGGTGTTTTTCCCAAAAAATTAAAAAATGCCTGATTTCTCAGGTATCAAGGTATTTTGTATTGTATTAAGATTTGTTTGGACTTTACATTTCGATACTTGTTTTTAAACCATTTTTGTAACACTAGAATCGATAGGTAAAGTCAAAAACAATTTTAATAATGCATTTCAAGCTAGTAATGGGTAATCAGAAGTGTTAAAAAGCATAAAAAATTATATCTTTCAATGCCAACAATCCAGGAACTGACAAATATGTATATATGATAACAATAACTTTACATTTAATTTTGGTTGAAATCGATCACCTTGTACCATCTGTTATACATTTCTTTTGCTTGTATATAGGTATAGTATAGGAGGATGTATATATGTTGTACTGTTTTTAGACATAACATATTGCATCCTATTTAACTATAACATTGCATTACCCTACTCAATAAGCTGTTCAATAAAAATACCATTCCTGCAGCACTCAATGCACATGCGTAATCAGCAAATTTCCGATAGAATTTTTATAAAAAAAGAAGGAAAAAGGTATGAGCCTCCTAAAGAAGCTTAGCATTTCACGATTCTATGGAAACAAAATTATTTGACAAAAAAAGTTAAATTTATTAAACAAAGAAGAACACAGAAATATGTTATTTTTTCTTAATGAGTCGTTTTTAACCAAAATCTTTACTCTTCAACCGGATGAAGCCACATACCAACTTTCAATAAAAGGTACAGTGATCATAAGTCAGTGATATATTGTTAAAGAGAACAAATAAAATGTTATAACATTGGACAACGTACTGTATTTAAACTTGAGACCATTAGCAACGATGGGAACCTTTTTATATCTCTGCTACCGAAGGTTATTGGAAAAAAATTATCATTAGTAAAAATCAATATAAATTTTTTCACTAAATAGGTGTTAAATAACTATCCCCCAGAGATTATAAGATAAATAGTAGCATAAAGGTGCTATCGTTCCATGCACATGTGAACCTTCACTATGCAGGTAAACAGGAGGTTTGGAGTACAGATGAGCATTGTAGTAGTTTATAACAATATACATTACCTTCTTATAGCGAATTTCCCCTATAGGGAAGAAGCTATTACCGTAGTCGGCATGGTAAGACCCAAGATCGGGACCATGATAACTTTTCGTTTTAAGGTTCCCAGGCCCAAAAACACCATTCGTTCGAAACTGTATATATATATATATATGTCCGTGGGTGCGATAACTCTCGTAAAAATGGTCCGATTTTGATGAAATTTGGTAAAACGTGTAAAGAAGCATCCATGACTTTAACTTAAAAAAACCAGATAGATCGCCCCATCCGAAGTTGTATTTTGAGTGGGTTTTGTACACCAAAAATGGATTTTTTGAAGTTTTTACAAGTAATATTTTAAAAACTCTAATTTAAATTTTCACCATTCGATTCAACTTAAAACAACACACAATTTGATGTTTTGATCATTTCTCTTTGAGAAATGGTTACAGAGATATTGAAAGTGCTAAACACACTACGTTGACCAATGTTATTCTTATGGAGAATAAGACAAATTTTATATCTCGCTTATTTATGAACGGATACTAATGAAAGTTGGTATACGGCTTCATCTGGTTGTGGTATGTTGTTATTTGCACAAAAAAATAAATTTTTACCGATTATTCCCGTAGCAGCAAACCTGCGTACTCAGCCCCTATGTTATTCTTACGGAGAATAAGTAAAATGTAATGACTCCCTTAATTATGAACATAAATTAATAAAACTTGGCATTTGGTTCACCTTGTTGAGTTATATTGATATTTGCATAAAAAACAATTTGTTGTGTTCCTTGTTGCAGCAAACCTGCGTACTCATCCCCCATGTTATTCTTATGGAGAAAAATCAAAATGGTATATATCGCTTATTTATGAATGTATATTGATTAAACTTGGTACGTGGCTTCACTTAGGTTATTTATATTGATATTTGCATGAAACCCCACATTTTGTGTTCCTTGTTGCAGCAATCCTACGTACTCAATGTTATTCTTATAGAGAATAATTAAAATTGTATATACCGCTTATTTGTGAATATATGTTCATGAAACTTGCTATGCGGCTTTATGAGGTATTAAAACATATATTATTGGAAATTCGCTGAGTGCGCAGGGGTTTGATACGACGCGGGTATTTAACTTTATTTTAAAACTATCTTTAAGCTTTTCTTTTTCTGTACTCTATTGTGGCATAGGGAAAATTCTAAATGAGTTTATTTTCTCTACCACTACTTTTAACATAAGGCTCGGTGATTAAGAATACTAATTACTCTATTTTAGCTAACTAAATTGGCCGAAACAATAATTAATTGTTGTCAGACATTAAAAGTTCTTTGATTCCCTGTCAGGGCATAGCAATAACACCCACAGAAAAATAGTACGTACTTACTATCATAAATTTTGTCAACAATATGTCTTACTGTAAAGAAGGGTTAGATTACTTGAGTTAGGTTTATGCATTAAACTAAAGTAAAAATGTTAGAGAGCTAAACATATTCGTATTAGGTCCTAGTGCTTGGATAAATATATAAATAATTTTACTTATGGACCTAATTTGGATTCGACGTCCGTGCGTCTTTCCCTGCGTTTCATATATATACATTTTAACAAAGAAGTCCGAACTATTTTGTTTCACAGCGTTTACTATTATGAAAATATATTTTTGGCGAACACTCGTCGTTTAGATTTTTGTAGTTTTAGTTGTTGTATTGTTGATGTGTAAATTACAGTAAAAGTAAACAAAAATTACCCACTTTCATACCCTTGATTTGACGAAGGCCAAACAAAAGTCTACTGATAAAGAAATAATGAATTGAATTATATATTTGGAACTGAAGAGTACAAAGTTGGGTGCGACCTACGAGAACTAAATCCAAGTTTCTGTGGCCTTTTACAACTCCTTCAGCAATTATGAAGATGAGATTCAGACGATTACCCTAAAAGCTTTTTAATGCTTTTGCAAACAGAGTTGCACATTTTACATTACGGTTAGAGGATTCACTCGGCATTTGTATAAATTGTTTTAAAATATTCGCTAGAAAAACACGCGTTTATTAGATTTATTAAATTTAAATATTCGTTAAATAAAACAAAAAAGCCTTTTAATTTATAAGAGGTGAAATTAAAATAACCAACAATCAAGTTTGATTACTATACACACCGAGGTAAAGCTGAAACTAATAAAGTAATAACGATAAATAATATCAGTTTTATTTTTGCTTCCTCTATTTAATTCCAGATTCTTAAAGACTCCAAGATTTAATTTCGTAGTTCAAGCAGGTTTTTGAATGACGGGATTAAAAATTGACATTTAGAAATTTAGTAATAGTTTTAAAACTTAAAGTTCAATTGAAATAATGAACAAATAATTATGGCTTTAACTGTAAAAATCCAAAATCTAATTTTTCAGGAGATGGATTTTAAAATGAATTATGACGATTATTTTAACTCAAATTTAAAATGGAGATCTCAGTGCAGAAAATTCTTAAAACTAGTAATTTAAGCGGAAATAATTATGTCACTTTACGTTTTCCCACATTTCAAAAGAGTCATTATATGAAATAGAGTTCAAGCACAATCCTTTTCACCGCAGAATTATTCACTAAATAAACCATTCGAATTCTGTCTGATGTTGTTTTCATAGACTTTTTATCTACCAGGAGATACATTAAAATGAATCCTAAAGTAAATATAAATGTAAACATTCATGAATTAAAAATATATAACATAAACAAATGTTTCAAACTAAAGACAAATTTTTACAAATTCGTTGGCACATTTTAACAACACTTTATAGGATAGCATAGAAAATACGACATTTTTCAGGGTTTCAATGAATGGCTTACCTTTTCGACTTCAACCTTCAAAACTTTGTATTGTAATTGCTAAAATAGAAAAAGATTGCTAATAAAATCTGGTTAGTATATTAGCTGGCTTCAAAGTTGGACGGGAATTTCTTATGGGAACATGAAAAGACAGATAATTTAGCAAAGGTAGTTTAAGTGTAAACATACAACATGAACATGAGATAGGGAAATCGTTTTCGCACATGCTGAATTGAGGGAAGTGAATTTCCGCATTAAAAGTCAAACACTGTGATGTATCAAACAATTACCCAAACCTTCTTTGACCGTTATTAAAATGGCGGGTATAATCTTCTTGACAATTGTGTTAGGCTTTAAGATGAATTATGTTATATACTAATGTCGCATACATGCATATGAGTTTGTATATGTTTCTGTGACATGGTCATTTGTGTCGATTAGTCCATATTCACTGCATCTTTTGTGAATGTTGACTGAATGGTGTAAATAAATGGTAGGGCCCCTATGGGGTAAATAAACACAAACAACCATTGCATCATTTTGTACAAACATACCTTAGAGAAGATAATTTGATACAATAATAACTGATATTTGATAGGCATAATTTATAAATTGTACT
Source organism: Allygus modestus (assembly GCA_963675035.1). NCBI lineage: Eukaryota > Metazoa > Arthropoda > Insecta > Hemiptera > Cicadellidae > Allygus > Allygus modestus. The sequence continues at coordinate 241,782,301 of OY776112.1, read as the reverse complement.
TCAACAGAACATTATGAGATAACTCTATAATTAAGGAAAAGGAATTGGATTAATCTAGTCAGTATATTTTCATCCCTCTCCAAAGTTATACAAACCACTCCGGATTTAAGTTAAGAACTCAGAACTTTTAATGATACTTGAAATGGCATGTAACTTTTTAAATAAACTGATGACCCTAAGTTCCCCGCCATCAAAATCGCTGAAGTACCATTAGCTCTAGTAGGGTCCATTATAATAAACAACAAATTTGAAGCTGCAATTTTATTTGGTACGCAAGCTCAAACTGTTTATAAATAAAACTTTGAATTATATTGTTAATTAAATTTACACCTTCTTTCATATCGATACTTAGGCATTTCGGTAGGGGTGAATTCCCCTGAATCACTTATTAAGTTGCTGTAAAAGTCATCCGCATCCAGTAATAGATGGCTTAAAGATGTAGATACAAGCTCTGTATTTATATGGTCCTGCCGAAAAACCTTGAACGTTCTAAAACTTTTGTTTTATCTCAGATGATGGATCGCTTAGTATATAAGAAAACCTATTATCATCCGTATAAATAATATTATTTTGATATTTTATATGTTAGATAAGTCGAAGTTAGCGTTCAAAAAACTACGATTTACTATCGGGTACTCTCAAGGGCTTGCCATTTTGTCCGTTTTCCCTAGTAAAATACCATTACTAAATTTTATTATATTGTTCCTTATTGTTGGAGACTTGTTGTGGAGCTGTGAAAAGGGTTAGTTTCAAATTATAAACTCAAAATTAAATTTAAGTTGTTGGTCGATAATTATTTTTAATTGTGTTAAACTAATGAATGTAATATTTAATAGCAATTCGTCGTTAGATTGTGTGTGAGGATTAAAATGATGTTTTAAAATCCATTTTTCTAGCCCCTGAGCTGCTTCTATGACTAAATTAAAATATTACCTTCGTCAATCAGCTCATAAAGTTGTAACAAATTATTTGTTACAACTTTATGAGCTGATTGACGAAGGTAATATTTTAATTTAGTTAAAATGATGATCACATAACACCCCCAACCGTTCAAAGCCATGAATCTCGTTTGAAACAAGATTTTATCATTTCGTTTTGATTAAGAATCCGGCAAGTCTAACGTTAAGTACTAAGAATCTTCTTACAAAATGACCAGCCTGCATGTTATTATTACCTGAACAAATATATTGCCAAAATTGTAACTAAATTGTTTTTAACACTTTGTAGAAGAGGAGGACACACACTGACAAAGAGGAGGACGTTCTCAATTCAAAATTGGTGTTTTTATGTATTATTTTGCAAGCAAGTACAGCAAACTGCTTATTTTTCTTGAAAATGGGTTTAAAAGGTGTAATCATTAAATGCAAATAGAATTTCAAAGTACCAGTAGATTTGGTATTCAAAGAAATCTTTGAATAATTACAGGACAAGGGTTCTATCATGTATTTAAACCTCGGATGAAATATAAATGGATAGCGCCTTGCGATGCTAATAAGAGCCAAAAACCGTGCCGTAATTAATGCCACTGGGTGGCAAAAGAGTCAATATCCGCGAGACCACGATGTCAGACGACCAAATAGTCTATATTGAAACTGACATTTATACCACATAAAACTGAGATAATTATTATATCTTTGCATCGGATTTTACAGTTTTAAATGGTGAATCGAACAACATACATTCCAATTGTAAAAACTAATGGAACTAATTTTAATGATCAAATAAATACAGAATGTTTTTAGTTTTGTTTATAGAATGAGGATGAAAAAGCAGTAAGTGAGGAACTATTTTATTTTTGGTCAGGTAAAAACTGTCAGCGGGAAATTTGTAGATAAAATTATAAAGATTATTTTTTATTTGAAAATCTTTTTGTAAGACTAGTCGTTATCTGTACAATTTTTTTAAAGAGTGGATTTCGTGGAAGACCGCGTTCGCGTCAAACTGATTTCAAGGAACAGTAGAATACTCGGAAAGACAGAACAATCTAGACTAAGGAATTATTTTAGGGATTTAGAATAATTCTCTGCCAAACATTAATTAAATCCTCTGACATGTGTTCCTTCTATTATGGTTTTATTTTTCTCAGCATGAAAAGAGTAAAGAAAATCAGACGAGTATTGGAGCGAAGTTAGGGGTCATGGACCCTTCTAGCCACTAGTTTAATATTAATTTTCTTTTTATTAGCAGGTGGGCAAGTCGTTAGACTCAATTAAAGCCAATATCCTTAAACAAATCAAACTAATTTCAATCATACAAATAAGACTAGTGTTTAATTCGTATGTTTCTTAAAATGTCGACTATTTTATGAAAAAACTATTTGTTGTATATATTTTATCACGTTTCAAATAAAGGAAAATATAAATGTTTGTATTTTTAGTGTCCATTTTTATAAGTTTTAACCATATTATTAGCAGCTGGTTACAGGTTGTAATAGAAGTCACGTTGTGGTCTCTGCGGCGCGCAAACTCAAACTTCTTTCAAATATACAAAATGGCTTTTATCTTATACTAGTAATCAGATTTACATGATTAGATTCTTTAGAACGAAATATTTCCATTAGTCTAAGTTTTAACTGATGTAAGTAGTAACAGTCGCTCTCAGTGAGACTTAATTAATGTCACGCTGCGTGAAGCCTAATTTCTTTTAAAGAAAAACCAATATTTTCAATTAGTTTCAGCAATAATATTTATGCTATTAGATTCTGTAATATTTAATATTTCCATGTATATATCTTTTAAAATATTAGAGTGTTAGTAGACGGCCACAGCGAGACATAATTAAAGTTAATTTACACGGCGCGGCGGCCAGCTCGGGCCTTTTGCCACCCAGCGGACTCGGGGACAGGCATGGTTTTTTTCCATTGAGAGCGCTATCCATTTGTATTTCATTCGAGATTTGAACTAGTTCGTAACATATTAAACCAAATGTATTGTGTACACTATTTAAGTTAACAAAACGAGTTTAAACCTCTTTAACACTTTAAGCTTTTTATTTCTTAGATTATATTTGTGATATTTTATTTAATTGCGAATGATATATTTAATTGGTATTACAACCAGTTTTTGTTAACAATGAGTAACGTTATATTGGGACTGGGTAGCTCGTACAGCAATGTTTTTATTGACCATTGCCTACTTGAATAAAAAAAGACAGTCGCAGAAATAAAAAAATTCTTACCACCTTAAGAAGTTAAGATGAATAAAATTATTATTTACACTGTACTTGTGTGGACTAAGAACTTGCATAAGTATATTTTTGATGTTTAACTCTTCGTTATTTACTACGAGGCCAGATGCTGTCACATATGTCAACAACTTCAACGTGTTGTTCGTCACACCGAACTTTGTTTACAAACTTCCTCCTGGGAGATTTACCTCGATTCCGGTTCTTTACAAACACAAGCAGATTGGGGAAACATCGTTTCTAACTTTTTCGTACACGTGCCATTTCACGTATAGCACTTAAAATTATTATTATATATTTTTTCAAGTGGTACAAAAACTCTATAATATAGAGCTACAGAATAAGTGAATTTTTTAGCCTTCCAATGAATGACATATTTTCAAGTGAAAGTAATAATATATTCGTCTACAATAGTTATTACAAAAAATGTAATGAATTACTAGTGAATACACTTGGCATAACGAGCTTTATTGGAAGACATAGCCGTTTTTCCTTTTTTTCAGATCACTAAAAATAAACTGATAACAAAATACGAGCCCTAAAACTTGATAATCGAATACAATTAATATCCTTAGAATTGTAGTAGGCCCAAATCGAAATATTAAATCTTCAAAGAAATTCAAAGAAGAATAGACAAATCTATTTGCCTCAGATAAAAAACCCTAGTCTAAGATAAGGAAACATAAACACAAACTAAGTCGGTTTCAAAAGCTAAGATTGTTATCTATGAAAGAAAGTGAGTATCCTTATAATACGCATGACGTTTAAAGAAAGCTTCAGGAGTATAAAATACGCTTTTTCCATACAAAATAAAGAATGCCAATGATTGTATTCATTATTACATCATGTTTTTTTGTGTTACATGTATCAAGGTAATTTTAAAATTGAAACTATTTAACTCCAGAAAAACGTACAATACGAGTATGTTACTTTGCGTGTATGCCGTCTTCACCAAGTTGATAATTCCATGAAAAATGTATCATTAATCGTTATTATTAACTTAAGTGACATGACAGACTTTAATCTTACAATTTGTCAATAATCACTGTTAAAGATATTTTCGGTGGACTCTACTTTGAAGAAAAACAATTTTAAATTAAACTTTTACCTAATTAACTTAAGTAAATTTAAATAAGATAATACCTAGTATTCAATAAACGACCCTCAGTAAGGTTTTTTTACCATACTTTTGCTTTATATGTGATAAAATTAAAGAAATTGTATTTTAGAGGGAGTTTGATTTACGGTTGCACAGTAATTAACAAAAGTGTTAGTTGCTTTCTTGCTGAAAACTGCCAAAACAAATACTATATTAGTTTTGCATTCCTATTTACATAGAAACGGTCTATATTTCCTTTTTAAACTTTATTAAAGCGTAATTTTCTTACTATGAGAATAAAATTTGCAAAATCATTCCAATAGTTAACTATTTATCACTATTAACTTTTGGTAATTAGTTTTATATTAATCACTCCAATGAATAAGCATTTATGTAGGTCACGTTTTATTGAAAGCACTTCAAGCTAATTTATTAGCTCGTAAGTGCCACGGTAGTTAATTATTAATCCTTTCATTTAGATGTAGTTTTACTGGGAGACTTTTGTGTATATTCAAGCTTAGGTTTCACATTTAATTTAATCATCACTAATCACCATTGGAAGAGACCAAGCTAACCTATTGAAAGAACGAAAAAATGGTAAAAATATCAATCGTCATTCATCTAACTTAAAAATAAAATGTTCAAGGTGTTATCCAATAAATTCAAATTTAATTTAGTCAGTGCTTTATGATTTTATCGTCCAACCAATATATGATATAAAATATAATTATACTTTCAAATTTGTCATTTCTATTTGATTTCAATTTAAAATTATAGTAGCTTGTAAGCTAGCGATAAAAACCTGCGTGTGAACAACAATACTTATTAAATATACTAGCCTGCCCAAATGAATTCTATAATATTTATTTTGGGCGCTAGAAGATCTGATATTATACGATCACCACGTGAAACAACCCGTGGATATTCGCGATCTATAACATTAAAAGACGCGGTAGCTTAAGCCTAGTCCACACTGGGATACAATGTTTGCAGACTGTATCCAGACTGTGTGTAGACTGTATACAGACTATGTGTAGACTGTATGTAGACTGTATACAGACTGTATTTAGACTGTATCCAGACTGTATGTAGACTGTATACAGACTGTATGTAGACTGTATCCAGACTGTATGTAGACTGTATACAGACTGTATGTAGACTGTATCCAGACTGTGTGTAGACTGTATCCAGACTGTATGTAGACTGTATACAAAAAGTATAAAGACTGAATCCAGACTGTTTGTAGACTGTATTCAGCCTGTATGTAGACTGTATCCAGACTGTATGTAGACTGTATACATACTGTATACAGACTGTATGTAGACTGTATCCAGACTGTATGTAGACTGTATGTAGACTGTATACAGACTGTATACAGACTGTATGTAGATTGTATGTAGACTGTATACAGACTGTTTATAGACTGTATCCAGACTTTATGTAGACTGTATACAGACTGTATACAGACTGTATGTAGACTGTATGTTGACTGTATGTAGACTGTATGTAGACTGTATGTAGACTGTATTCAGACTGTATGTAGACTGTATGTAGACTGTATCCAGACTGTGTGTAGACTGTATCCAGACTGTATGTAGACTGTATCAAGACTGTATGTAGACTGTATATAGACTGTATGTAGACTGTATCCAGACTGTGTGTAGACTGTATCCAGACTGTGTGTAGACTGTATCCAGACTGTATGTAGACTGTATACAGTCTGTATGTAGACTTATCCAGACTGTATGTAGACTGTATACAGACTGTATACAGACTGTATGTAGACTGTATGTAGACTGTATACAGACTGTGTGTAGACTGTATGTAGACTGTATGTAGACTGTATGTAGACTGTATACAGACTGTGTGTAGACTGTATCCAGATTGTATGTAGACTGTATACAGACTGTATGTAGACTGTATCCAGACTGTATGTAGACTGTATGTAGACTGTATACAGACTGTATACAGACTGTATGTAGACTGTATGTAGACTGTATGTAGACTGTATGTAGACTGTATGTAGACTTTATACAGACTGTTTGTAGACTGTATCCAGACTGTATGTAGACTGTATACATACTGTATACAGACTGTATCCAGATTGTATGTAGACTGCATGTAGACTGTATGTAAACTGTATACAGACTATGTGTAGACTGTATCCAGACTGTATATAGACTGTATACAGACTGTATACAGACTGTATGTAGACTGTATGTAGACTGTATCCAGACTGTATGTAGACTGTATCCAGACTGTATGTAGACTGTATACAGACTTTATGTAGACTGTATGTAGACTGTATACAGACGGTATGTAGACAGTCTGCAGATTGTATCCGAACATCAGGTGGCTTTATCATTATTAATTATAATAATATTATTGATAATTAATAATAACTAATTATTATAATGATATTGATAATTCTTTTACCCTTCCTCCCTCTTCCCTTCTCATCCATCATCACCCTCTCCCCCTCACAGGCAGGCAATTTTTTAACTTGGAGTAAAAACGGATAAGAGAAGGGTGTTACCATTCGAGTAGTTAGTAGTATTTTTATTTACATTAGTTCTGAAACATCTGTTCTTGCTGTTGTTCCAGTATTTGTTATTATATCAGCTGTCAAATATACAATTCAATTGATTACTGATACTGATCTTCCAAACAATTAACATTGAAAAATTGAAGGCCTGTGGGGTGTAGCCCTTAGGGCCGGTGTAAATTATAATGGGATTCTGCTCATCTACCTTTCTAACGGTATGCGTCAATTTCTCCTACGATGCACACACGCTGAGAAAAAAGGATGAGGGACAGTTTTGTACTTACCTATACTATTATAATGATATTTATAATAGACTTTATTTATGTCTATACAATGTCACAGTAGATGTAACAATTACATAAAATTGTCGTCTTCAAACTGCATGGGTTTATGCTTGAGGTATTGATGTACGTATTAGGATAGATACATTTAATTTAAAACCGCTTCGTAAAATTGTGTGGCTCTAACATGTGGCAGGAAGCTGTAAATGGTAGGAAAAACTATAAGTATACGCTTTCAATATAACATTAGTTTTATTACATGTTATGATTCCAAATTAAATTAATAATTTCAAATAAAAAGTTGTATGTATTGCAAGTGGTTGTAGCCTGCCTCTTGTATCTTGTATCCGTGTTTTCCACTTGGTTGGAAAACAGAAAATATTGTATTTTGTCTCCAGAAACACGATAACTTGTATGCAGACTTTATGGAGACTGTCTGCATGCAGTCTACAAACATTGCCACATACAACAAGATACAACTGAGATACAGTCTGCGTACAATGTATCCGGATAGAAATCTGCCAATGTGGACGAATCTGTTAGAGGTAAAGTGTCTCTAAACACCTAGATCCCGGTTCCGGCAGACTCCTGTAACATCGTGAGCGGTCACCTCTGGCTTGCCCATTTGACTAATGCCGCTATGGTTCCTCGCTGTCTTTAGTTATCCGCACAGATCAATAACCTATGGTGACGGGCATCTAAGATTTTTATTAAAAAAATGTAGCAAACGGAATGGTCACTAACACGCATAGATCTTTGCCATTAGCCATAACCCGTTCTCTGTGCGGGCATCGATTGCCAGAGGTTAAAAAATTGTACGTTATACTTTCTGTTACCTTGATATTGATAGACTAAATTCATGATTCTTAATATTAGAGTTATATCGGACTATAAGGGCAGAGTTATAACGACGACGTAAGACAATTTTAAATAGCCTAAATGTTTCTCTCAGCTACATCAACAATGAAAAACTAGAGTTGTTCAAATGCAGCGAAGCCATCTTCCCGAGAAACGGGACAAAATTTGGCTCTTTGACGGACATTTTTCAACTACCGATATTGTCTTCAATGATAAATAATACTTCAGAATAAATGACAGTTTAAATATTGTGAACTATAACAGACAAAACTCTTATTTTAATCGTCTATTCTAATTCCAATAAGAGCATAATTTAATAGTGAATGGTTTTTATTTAAATATACTCTGTATTTTTTTTCCTGACTACTGTTAAGGAAAAGGGAAAAATTTTCCTTGGTGTTTACTAAATAAACACAGAACTAAAATATGAATCTAAAAATTGCACCGGGGATAAATATAAGTTAAGACAACATTAAACGTACTTTACAATGTGTGCGTATTTTAAGGGGATTTCAAAATCAAATAGAGTATGGGTAAATACATTTTCTATCTCCAGAGTGTTTGTGTCAATAAACAAACTCAACCTTAATCAAAATTAATAATTGAGACATCATTTTGAAGATTACCTTGACCTCTAAAAACACTTAAAAAAGGTAAACAAACAATTTAAAACCATAACAATTATTATTAAATGTTTGGTTTTCACTTTTTTATTTGTTATGGTACTGGTGGCACCATCTCACAGCAACAGTTTCAACTAACTCATAACAGGTGTTTAAACGCAGGCTGAGCGTGGGAAAATCTAGTTTCAAGTTATTATTGGGAAAATATCCAAAATATATTCAATACTGCCCCGTTGAATCGTATTCCTTATATTTCCATAGCCGCCAATATTCACACTCTCAAAAGGTTTTTGTAGGTAACGACACACATCGCATTAGTCGAGCTGGTCAATTTATAATGTTCCCATTTAGATTAGTTTATTTGACTATTCGCGTTATTTATTAGGATCAGTGGTCTTGTAAAAGGAACTCAGGGGTAGGAAACAACATAGAGTTTCCAAATCGAAGCTCATGTAACTAGTCAATAATATTACAAAGGAGCTTGAGTTTCATTTCCCTACTTTCCAGAATGACCCTTCGCGGTGTGTTTGGATGTTTCTGAGTAGCGAAGCCACATCAATCACTTTGAGCATAACCACTCAACTTGACTCAGTTTTACCATAGTTTTACCATTGATGATTATTTCATGATTTTACGCCAGGATTTGCCAAACAAATTATTGCTTTGCAATGTATTTAAATTTAATTGAACGCTTTATACTCCTTAAATTTTTATTTTTTATTATATATACATATGTATTATTGTTCATTTTAATATTTAAATTGTTAGAGAGCAGACCAGGATTGATGATGTTAAACTGGCAGCGTAAAATTGTCAGTTTTTATTTTGATAAATATTGTTTTTATTTTGATAAATATTTGAAAAATATATAATATTCTTTCATAATTTAGAGAATTCTAGAGTTTGAATTCACTGATGGAATCAATTACAATATGGTTATATATAATATACTAGCTGGAACCTGTCGCTACTTCGTTCGTGTGGTATTTATTGATTTCCATTTATTCTAATTTGTTTTTCAGTTTGTAAAAATAGTTTTACTTTTCAACTCATAATAAACCATTATTACATAAGCTTAACACTGATAATTTTAAACATAAACATCTTAATACCATTGGGGTGGAGCTCAAAAAGGTTTTCGCTGCTGCAGGTTTTTATGTTTATTTTCATATACATATTTTCTACTGAATTCCAGCTCTATCAATCCAGTACAAAACAGGTGTTAGTAAACATACTGTGAATGCCAGGGGGTGGAGCCCCATGGGAATTTCGGAACTGGATTAAATTGATTCTAGTGTATTCTATCTTCTAAGCGAATTTCAGCTTCACCAGTTATTTAGTTGGTGTGTGATGGTTAACATAGAATAATAATGGCTAGTATGGACTCTGCTCTTTACAGGCACATACCTAAGTAATGTTTTGTTAAAAAGTAGGCTTATATCTGCTTTGAGTCTATTGTACCTTCCTACTGAGTTTCAGCTCCATCAGACCAGTAGAAGTTGCAAAATAGATGCTCACTTTTGGAAGCCAGAGGAACTGGAGCCATATAGGAAATTTTGGAATGGGATTAGCACCACGTTTAATTCTGGTGTATGGATCAAACTTCCTTCCATATTTCAGCATCACCGGTTCAGTAGTTGGTGTGTGGAGGTTAACATGGGGATAATATAATATGTAAAAAATAATTAATTAATATTTTTGTGCGGTCGGAGGTCTAGTGAATATTTTTCTCAGGATTAAGGCTATATCTGCTTTGTCTCCATACCAAACTTCAGCTCTATCAGGCAAGTAGAATGTGCAAGATGGTAAACATAATTGCAAATGCCAGTAGGGTGGGGCCCATAGGATATTCGGATTGGGGAAATGTTTGTTTTGATTCTACCAAATTTTTTACTCCATTAGTTTAGTAGGTGATGATTAAAATCCCTAAATTAAAATCTAGAGGGGCAAAACCCTAAAATATAATAATATAAGAAATAGGCCTATATGCCATGAAATTAGATTCCTCTAAATGAAATAATATTAAATCTCTGCCTTGAGCTTTTATAAATCTTTCTGCTGAATTTCAGCTTATTAGTCCAGTAATAGGTGTGATATGGTTGGAATAAGTATTTTGAAAGGTCCAGCAAATACAGTACCAATATCCATAAGCATGGCAGAAGAACCCAGTAAGGCGGTGACTGAAGACAGCAAACCTGTATACTCAGCAGCTATAATGTCATTCTAATGGAGAATAAGAACACATTTTATATCTCACTTGTTTATGAACATACAGGGCATCGAAAAAGAATATCAGTATTTGAAAAATTGACTATTTTGAGTAGGATTAACATACCGAGTCAAATATGGTATAAAATTGAAGAGGAGGGTTGGGAGTTTTTGTTTTTACAATAATTGGTAGTAGTCGTTGCGTTGTGTTGATGGGTCATCGACAATGGTGCCAAAAATAGGGTGTTCAAATTAATTTGAGACAAACTTATGTTTGTTGCGATGCACCTGACAATAAATCCAATCTTATTGGATATGTATAGATATAATCCTTTTGTAAACAGCTGTTTGGTGTAACTAACTGAACTTAGATCAAATTAATGGGAACTTTGAAGGCCAGTGGGACAGAGCCCTTAGGTCAGATTAAAAATTGTCTTTTCTAAGAACCTTGTCCTGACATTAACGAAAACACAAAAAAAGAATTATTCAATTTAGTGCATTCATTAACAAGTTACGGGATCACAAAAGAAAACAGGCATTAATTTGTATATATTAAGATAATTAGTTTCCAATCCAATTCAATTAATGTTTTAAACCTATGTGTTTCATAAATTATTATTTAATTTCAGAACTTACAAAACCGGAAAAACTGTAATAAAAAGTTAATTTAATATTTCATAGAATTGAATGCCCACACTTCAACTCATGAAACGTGTTTTCAAATTATTCATTCTAAACATATGTTTATACAAAATATTTTCATTAATTGTAGTTAATACAAAACGATTGTAAATACACAGTGTGCACCACTCAATCCCAGGGTATACAGAGCGAAGGCGATGTCAAATGTACCGGAAAACCAGAGAAGAACAATAAGTCTGAGTCAGGCTTTATTGGTTTCTGTCGCCGATTTGTAAGCTAAGTTCTACACCGTATATTTTTTGTTAATCTTTGCAATAGGGACTGTTCCTTAGTTACTTTAATCTTTTAAAGTATGGTGGTTGATTAAATAGTAGAAAAATTTCAGAGTAATGCAAATATGTTATTTAATTCATTCTTGGGGACATTTTCAATAATTGATTGAGCTAAAACTATCGATCGAAAATAAACGCAGTAATTTCCTAAGTAACATAAATTCCCCATCACCAACAATAAATTTAAAAAAAGTGCAGATGTGGAGCATTATATATTTTTGTAGTTTTGTGTTTTATTATTAGATATTTATAAATTTGTGCGTTTAGTTATTAGAATACTAAGAATCAACATATTTCAACATATTCTTCTCATAACAGAGTCTTTCAGAATTGAATTGAACTGCACTGCCAATTAAATAAACCGGTTTAATAATATTGTGTGAAAGGTGTTAGTAAGAAACCCCTATTATAATCTTAACATGCCAATTACATTTTCCACTCTGTTGGAAACATTTTGAGAGATTTTTGCAAAAGTTATTGTTAAATACCCCCGTTGCAGAAAACTTAGATACTCAGCAAATGTCAAATAGTACCTCAGTACGCCATGAAGCCACTTACCAAGTGTCATCAAAGGATAATCATAAACTAATAGGGAATCTGAAAAATATTTAACTAATATGAAAATAATCATTGTTCTTTTACATTAGAATAGATGTAACATTAAACATATGATCTTTAAATATGAAATATATCACAGTCTCCCCCACTGTAAAAGAAATAAACGAGATCGCATGCAGCACGCTGACATGAGGGAAGTGAATTTCCATATTCAAAACTTTTAAAACTCAAACCCATTGTAAAAACATACGTTTATGCCAATTTTATTGAAATCTGAAAACATCGATTTTTTTGGCTGTTCTGATGCTCCTGGATTAATTTACCTGCAATGTAAGGATTACAATTTTGCACATTATAAGGTTAGGAGAAGGTCTATATAGGCTTCAAAGTAGGCGCGAGGTTGCTGGGGATGAAACAAATACACCAAATAATGAATAACATGCTTTTCTAATGTAAAAACCCCATAAGACAACGTACCGTGTTTAGCCGATATACATTTTCTTTAATAAATTGGTAAATATTTATGCTATAATGACGAGAGAGGGCTTAAAACTTTCGCTTCTCTATTTCCCATCTTAATACATGCATTAATTGTACGTCCGGGGCTTTTCTGACCCTTTTTGGGCCCATAAACTCAAAATTTGAAAGAATAATCCCCAAAAAAGGGGTTTAGAGTTTTCCGATTGTTTTTTCCCAACAAACATGTCCAACTGATTATAGAAAGGAACGCCCCTACCAAATTTGAAGTAAATCGGAAAAAAAATGCGACCGCTAGAGTGCATACACACACACACACACACACACACACACACACACACGCGCGCACACACACACACACACACACACACACACACACACACACACACACACACACACACACACACACACACACACACACACACACACACACACACACACACACACATACACACACACATATATATATATAATTTTTAACGACACCCCAAAACGTGTTCAGGGGGTCATGTTAGGAACTTCTATGGTGGTCCCGGGCTTAAGTTTCACCGTGCGGGTCATGCTAATAGTTAATTTTTCTATAGGAAATTCAATAATAAAGAACTGATTAACCGAACAAAGTCATAGGTTTAATTTCACCACTAGTTGGCGGACCCTTGTTGACCTTCTCAGCTGGTTCGGGGAAAGATTAGGTTCATGTTCTTCTTGAATTTGTGGCTGCCTAGCTTCTAACAAGGCAGTCTCATCTACAACATCATGATTCTCCCGGGGCATTAAAATTGGTACGATCCTATGTTTAATATTGATGAAACAATGGCCAATATTCTTGTTTGGTGAACTAATTTAGTCTGTGGGATTTGGTGATGTTGTAGCTGGTGTGGGTATGGTTGATCGGAGCAGGAACTTCGGACCTTCTTAGTTGCTCAATGTGCCGCTTCACCATTGTTCCATCATTTCACTAAATAATGTAGGTGGCCTAATACCTTTGCTATTTTGCCATAATTCGGTAGTGTAGTTTCCGGAACTATAATATTTCACTTGGACACGTTCTCCAGGGAATAATTTGAGTGACTGTGGCAACTGTGGGGCACTGCGGGGTTTAATTGAACGAAGTGAAAGTATCCTTATACACAACTTTACTGCTTAGACTGGTAAGAGAATCAACTCAACTGGCGTGTCTGTGACCACAATAACTCGATAATGCCTCCACAGTTAAACTTAAAATTTTCCAGAAAAACTTAACAGGTCAAAATCTCGGCCAAGTTCGTTATTCAGATAATTTCGTTCAGTATTAATCAAATTATCTTAAAACCAAATTTATTTTTTTCTCCATAAGAATAACATTGGAAGCCATTTTAGCGGTACTTGAATCGTTAAAATTTAGCCGACGTCTATGTTTCAACAACAGAGTAACAATAGTTAGTTTACTAGAGTATACTTTGTTATACTGGATAACAACAGTTTTTTTACCAACAAAAAACACACAAGAGAGATAAATCGAAGTATATTTTTAAGTTGTGAGCATATTTATTATTTTATAAATTATTAAGTGTACGTTTAAAAAAATATTTATACAGTTAATATTCCCTTAGTACGCCTACTTTGTGTAATATCGTCAGTCGTCGTTGTCGTCGAAGGCGACGATTTTATCAGTGGCAGACGACAGACGACACGTGTGGCAGGTCAAAAAACTCAAAATAAATTTTTTATTACTTTAGATACTAAGATATTAACTTAACTTATAAAATAGTTTGTTTTATTAAATTTTCTTAGACAATTGGTAATATTGTGATTGCCATGTGTAAAAAGTATACAAAGCCTCAATTTGTCTAGAAAGCGTTGATGAAGTTAGTCACAGTAAGCGAACAACCTTAAAATTTATCTTTGTAGGACAATTATTTGCTAGATTATATTTTCACTAAATTAATAATAAAAATTGTCTACATTACCTAAAATACATTACTAGTAATGTAGTAGGTAACCACAATAAAAGCTATAGATTATTCGAACCAAACAGCCTTTTTCGGAAGGTTATCTTGAATGATTTGACATAGCCTAGGGTTGGATTACAGTAAGAGTAAGCCGACATTAAACTGGTAACACAACAACTTTTGTAAAACACTTGAAACACATTACCAGGAATGTTGTAGTGAACCAAAATAAAAGCTTTAAACTATTCTAACCAAACTAAGCCTTTTATACAGGTTATCTGAAATGATTTGACATCTCCTAGGTTCGGATTATACTGAGCTGTTTTCATCATAAACTTGGACCTATGGCTATAACATGTAGGCCTATACACTTAGGCTACTTGCCATTTTAGAAGTTTCATGTACGGTCTTGGACCAACCCATGTTTATAGAATTTAATTTCATGATAGCCTAGGCTATTGAAACAATATATTGAAATATCATTTTATAAAATACAACTGTTGTAAAATACTTTAAACACATTCCCAGGAATGTTGTAGCGAACCAAAACAAAAGCTTTTAACTATTCTAACCAAACTAAGCCTTTTGTACAGGTTATCTGAAATGATTTGACATCTCCTAGGTTTGGATTATATTGAGCTGTTTCCATCATAAACTTGGACCTATGACTATAAAATGTAGGCATATACACTTAGGCTACTTGTCATTTTAGAAGTTTCATGTACGGACTTGGGCCAACCCATGTTTACAGCATTTAATTTCGTGATAGCCTAGGCTATTGAAACAATATATAAAAAATCTCATTTTTTCATCTAAATAACTGGGCCTGACGATTTATTGTTAATTGTAGGATTTGGCCTATAGAAATTGTTACCATTAGTTCATATAGGAAACTCGCTGTTCTCTTAAAAGTTAAATTAACCACACTGCTAAAGTCACTGCTTAGCCCAAAATGCTCTGTTTGTTCTAAGATAACGCACCCATGCCAATCCTAACAACAAACCATGCCTGAAATCATCAATTTATTTTAAAAATAAATAAATTTACGTATTTATACAACATTTACTTTGATAAAAACAAGTGATAAATGTATGTATGTTTTTCTACGGATAAAATGTTAGGTCGGCGGCGGGATCCGAACCTGCGACCTTTCGCTCCAAGAGCCAGTGCGATACCTCTCAGCTACCGCGATAATTGATTCTTAGAGAAGTGACTAAAACTATAGCTATATAGACATAAAATCCGGATTCTGGTGGCAGTTAAAAATGATAACGGAATGTATTCTGATGATGTTACTCAAATCAGATATTTAATTTTTTATGAGACTCGATTTAAGTTTGATCATGTGTTTCAATTATCCTTATACGCGAGGAATGAGCGTACACCTAGTTTATTGAGGATTCTGAAACCTTAGAAGGTCAAGTTTAGTTCGGAATCTCGTCTGCATAAAATTCTCCGCTGGTGATTTGTCGTCATTACCAAATGGTGTTTCCCGATTGTAAAACAGAGCTTCGTGTACCTTAGAACGAAGTGTTCCAGGATCGGATACAACAGCTTTCAATTTATTTTTGACACTTTGCACGAATCGCTCAGCTTGCCCATTAGTGGCCGGATGTCAGGGGCTATAGTCTTGTGTTGTATACCGTTCCTAGACAAAAATGATTGAAAGGAATCTGAAGTAAAAATTGTCGCAATATCACTTACAACTGTAAAGGGAAGTCCATTCCGGCTAAATATTTTTCTAAGATGTACGATAGTGGAATCAGTTGTAGGTGCTGACTTTGAAATGGCTACCTCTGGCCATTTTGATAAACTATCTACCACAATTAAAAAGTGATGTCCAAGAAATGGACCAGCATAATCAATGTGCACACGTTCCCGGTTGCCTTTAGGTGGTTCCCATGGGTGAGTGGGAACTTTCATCTGATTATTTTGCACATTGGCGCAAGCTCTACATGACTTTGCCACTGATTCAATGTCTTTGTCAATCAGTTTCCAGTAACAGTATCTACATGCCAATGATTTCATACGTACTATACCTTGATGTGTCTTGTGGAGTTCACGGAGGACGTACTGTTGCAGAGTTTTTTGTTAGTAAGTGAAATATTACTACTCTCTCCCCTCGAAATATTATTCCTTCATGAAGACTGTATTCAAGTGACGTGCATGTGCCATTTGATAGGGAAAACTTTAGAGGAATAAGTTATGGATCCTTATTGGTTTCTTCTAATAAATTTTTGTGCGTAATTTTCTTTCTTGAAATAGACAAGGTTACATTGAAAATTGCGTAATTTTCATCGACAGATGGATGTGTGGATGGCAATGGAAATATTTACAGATAGTCGGAATTGGATGGTCTGATGAACGTCTGAAGATGAGTCAAAGTCAAATCCAGACAAAAACATGGCATAGCGAAACAGTCTTGAAGCTGTTATTACAGGTAACTTAGAATTGGAACTAAATATGTGAGTTAGCGCTTTGTTATCATTAATGAGTGAAATATTCCTTCCGTAAATATATGGATAAAACTTTAAGAATACCCAATAGATTGCCGTTGCCTCTATGACAATTTGAGAGAAATCTTTCTCCGAAGGTGTCAATGATCGGGAAGCGAAGAAGATTGGACGTTCCGTGCCATCTATTGTGTGATAAAATTGCTGAAATTCCCACGGGACTAGCATCGGTTACTAAGACAAGAGGTAATGGTGGGTTGATTGCAGAATTTTCGCAAGCTTCTGTACACCGGAAAGGAGTGTTCCCCTTTTTAAGAAGTTGGTAAATTGGATGCATAATAGTGGCCGCATTTGGAAGAAACTTAGAGTAATATGATACATACTCGATCAAATTTCTTACCTCGTCTATGTTCGTAGGATTAGGGGCATTGATAATGGCTGTCACTTTTTCTGGACTCTTCTGGATACCGCGTTTGATTACTTTGTGACCAAGGTATGTTATTTTGTCTTCGAAAAATTTACTTTTGCCTTTGTTGACGTGAAGATAGAGTCTTTCTAGACGGGCTAAACAAGCAAGCAACCGGTTGTGGCATTCTTCAACATTTGACCCCCAAATTATAATATCATCAAAATATGCTTAGGTACACTTAAGCCCTTGTAAATCAGTGCCAATGAACTTTGAAAATTCACTAGGTGCGGTTTAATGCCAAAAGACAATCTTTTCATTAGATACGTTACCCGATGTGTAGATATTGCCTTTAGGTTTTGGCTTTCTGTGTCTACTGGGATATGAAGATATGCTTTGTGGATGTCAAGCACGCAGAACACTTTATCTCCTCCGATTTTCCCCAGGATTTCATCAATGACGGGTATCTTGTGTCCTCAAGCTGTGAGTTTATTGTGCGTTTATTGTCAAAACACAATCTCACCTTTCCGTCCGGCTTTGGAACTACCACTAACGGACTTCCCCATTGTGCGTTGTCTACTTTTTCAATTATATTTTCGTTTTCCAGCCAATCAAGTTCAGCCTCAACCTCATCTCGTAGTGCAAAAGGGACTATTCTTGTTTTTAATAATATTGGATAAGCATTGCTTTTGAGCATTATATTACAAGAGTATGGGGCCTCCCCAATCTTCTCTTCAAACAGTTCTGCATATTTGTTAAGAACTTCTTCTCGCAGTTTTGAGCGGATATCAGTGTTTAAATTATTATTGGTCCTTCAGAAATTTGAAGAATGTTTAACTGTCGCAACCAATCACGGCCCAACATCGGGTTTGTCAGGCGATCAACGACAAACTGTTTTGATAAAATAGCTGGTTGTTATGCTGTACCTCAACTTTGGCAAGACCCAAAGGTTAAAAATTTTCATCAGTTACTGTTCTAAATTTGATAGAAGTTTGTTTGAGTTCTCTATTCGGGCAAAGTTGTTTAAAGTCGTTATTAGTAATGATGGTAACTGGACTTCCAGTGCCAATTTCAAACTTCATACGTCCAGTTTCAATGTTCAGTGTAACAGTAAAATTTCCCTGTAGAGAATTAGTTGATGTACTACAAACTGTTACATTTTCAAGGTCAGCAGAAGTGCTCTGTGCTACATAATCGAGGTTAACTGCATTTACTTTGCGCGGATTAGATCTGGAAATAATATAAATGCAAACATTTGCTACATGTCCTTGTTTACGGCACAAATTACAGAACAATGTTCTGATATTTTTGTTGCATGTCTTCGTTGTGTGGTTGTCATCTACAAAACGGAGGCATATACCAGATATTCCCATAAAATCATAAAATCCACGCCGGTGATCATTCTGTGAGGTTTGTGGATAACTAGGAACATAGGCTTTCGCCTGAGATACTTTAGAGACCTGACTCACAGTTTCAGTATTGTGAAGTATCTTGCTCCCTTTTTTCGATGCGTGAAGAGTCAGTGTTAGTTTGCAAGCATCATTAAACGATAGATCGGGTTGCTGAAGAAGTATCTCACTAATAGATTCGTCGCGCAATCCTCGTATGAATTGTGCCCTTAAGAATAAGTCAGCTACCGAATCACCACAGGTTCCGCAATCAAATTCTCACGTAAATGTAAGTTTCCGTAATGCTGCCACAAAATCGGATATAGTCTCTTTTAAACTTTGAACTCGTGACAAAAAGGTGTGTTGTTGTACAAAAAGATCTGGTTTAGGACATAAATGTTTTTCTGCGATTTCAATTAGCTCATTGTAACTTTTGTTTGTTTGCAATTCCGGTGATACAAGGCTAACCAATAGTTGATAATGTTTTGGTCCAATGCAGTTTATTAATATTCGTGCTTTGGTTCGCTGTACGTAATTGTTGTGCCCAGTAATATTTTTAGTTCAAAGAAATTTTCTAGTCATGGCTATATGAACTGAATTCCTCAATATTATCATCAAATTGATCAAAATCGAATGACGATATGACGTTCTATGTTTCCATGCATTCAGAGGGTTGTGGGTTCTGTTCTTGCAATTCTATTATCTCATTAAATTAGGTAAATAGTTCAGCTTGTTGTTCAACAAACTTTAAAAGAATAGTAAAAAGTTGTTCGGCCATTTCTGTTCAACGAAATGACATGTAAATAAATTATGGAAATGATACTTGCTATCAACAGGGGACATTTTACGAACAACTCATATTTCACGTCACCACTGAAAAATATTTAACTAATATGAAAGTAATTATTGTTCTTTGTACATTAGAATAAATGTAACTTTAAACATATGACCTTTAAATATGAAATATATCACAGAAGCACAAAACTGTTCCTCCTCTTTCCTCAGCTTGTGTTTATCGTAGGAGAAATTCATGCATACCATTAGAAAGGTATTTCCGTGTAGATGTGCAGAAACCCCTTATAATTTGCATCGGCCCTTGGGGCTACGCCCAACAGGCTTTTAGAGGTTCAATGTTAATCCTTCGGAAGAACAGTAATCAGTGAAACTGTATATTTCACAGTTGCTGTTATAATAACAAATAATAACACAACAGCAAGATCAGCTGTTTCAGGCATAATTATACAGTGTAAATAAAATACTACTGGCTACTGGAGTGGCAACGTCCGTCTGTTAAACACCACGTCCTGTCTTAACTCCACAAAAAAAATTAAAACTGTGGGAGGGGTGGGGGATGGTGATGGAGAGGGAGAGAGATACAGCTACAGGACCCTCTAGATAAAGTTAAGCATCATAGGACTGGTTAAAATTATTTTGTTTAACTACCAATGCAGGATAATTTGATAAAACATTCAATTTAACAGCCTTTCTTCGTCAATTAATTTTTGGTTGAATTTCTACCATTGGGCGGACGTCAATAATCAGAAATAAGCATGTTACGACATTTTATTTATTCTCCTTAAGAAAACCATTAGGACTGAGTGCGCAGGTTTGCTGAAAAAGTACAAAAAAATCAGGTTTTTATGCAAATATCAGTGGATTACAACCAGATAAACATACTAAATTTAACTAATACACAGGATGATCGAAAAAGAATGCCCATATTATACAAATTGATTACTTCGAGTACGATGAACATATTAAGCCAAATATGGCCTTAAAATAAAGAGGAAGGTTTGGAGTTTCTTTACGTATCTTAATAAGTTTCGATATGGGTACCAACTCTCATTATGGAAATAAAAAACTACTTGAACAACTCAAACTCTTTTTTCGATAGACGAGTGAGCGAAGCGAACGAGCTCAACTTGAAAATGAACGTGTATTTGACATAAAAAAATTCAATGACATTAGGACAGGACAACAACTGTTTTGGGCAAGCTAGTTTCGTATATATTACAATGATTGCGATGTCCAGTTATATGTTAGTTTATGATGTTAAGCTACAACAGACAGCTTGTACGGTTTGTACTTTAAATATAGTCATAACCAACACAACATTTAAAAAATACTACTCCCTGGCTTTAGCATGAAATAGAAAGTTCCGAGTTTGAGTTTATTCTAAATACATGAATATTTCATAATAAAAGTAATCATATTTTCAATTACGTTTATCTTTTAATTCAATCCTTGATATATAACCAAAAACTTATTAATATCCTAATGAAATACAATTGATTAAAATAAATAAGAAAATCAACGAAGTAATTGGTTAACTTGTGTAGTAAAAATAATAATAATAATAGTAATACAAATTTAATATATACAACAATCCAACCGCCTTTACTAACTACATTGAAAAAAAAAACTTTCCAATTCAACTTTGTTAATTCATATCTCGATTCCAAAATGGCGTAATATCAAACTATTTGAAATGTAAATTAAACATTCAACAGTAACAGTTGTAAGTAAATTTGTACTGGTTTACGGGTCTTTACAGTTCCAAAACATGTTTAATAGTAAATGTCTCTTAAATAATAAATAATACATGTAATATTTGTGTTATGAAATTACTTTATACCATTTTGACTTTACTAAACTAAATTGATGTAAACAAAAGCGCATCAAAGCTATGTACGGTTACAGATTTTAATAAAATATATTGTTCATAAACAGTCCAGTTTATCGTTACCGTTTTTGATAAAACGTCGACTTCCTCTCTCAAACAACGGTTTCACCTCTTACGTCCTAACAGGTTTAATGGTATTAGAATGAAGCCATAAGTAACTGTAATCACCAGGAGTACTCTACAATTAACTGATAGACTTTATAATTAGGATTATACAGGATTAAACGATTTCAATATAAACTTTCCTGTTGCAAATCTTTCAACATTTATTCCATCTTAAAATATGTTTGAAGTGTAAATATCGAACGCTTAAGATAAAATAGCCCCTTTGTTATTCCCATTTAAAGGCGATTTTTAACAGAACTTCTAATCCGGATACCTAAAACTAACTGTGTTTGTCAGTTCCAATTGTAATTATATTTTTGTATCAAACAATACAAATTCC
This sequence comes from Allygus modestus, assembly GCA_963675035.1. NCBI lineage: Eukaryota > Metazoa > Arthropoda > Insecta > Hemiptera > Cicadellidae > Allygus > Allygus modestus. Next base: position 241,760,189 of record OY776112.1, on the reverse strand, counting down.
TTGATCATAAAAACGTTGTTATTTTTATAAAATAACTTTTCTGTTTTATTTTCATTTACATTTAAGGTTTTCAATAATCGAGCGTAAATGTGAATTGTGTAGTATTTATAACAATCATATAGTGAACATTCGAAATGAAATATAGCAAAATCCTAAATCAAACAATAAGTAAGAGCCAGCGACTTCGATTGGTTTCTGACACAGTTTTGGAAACTCCAGGATCTTAAATGTTTGATTGAAAACAGTATATCTTATTAGGCTTATCCGACGTATTGAGCTGTAGGGATTTAAAATTACACTAAACCTATTTTAATATACAACGTTGCTACTTAAATTTAAAACAGTTATATAGAGTATAAAGATGATCCATGAGTAATTAATAAAGTGGTTTATCGTATTAAGAAATACTATAAATTCCGATGCGCAGCTTGCGCAACCCGCTTTGAGAAGCGGAATAGTAAATAGTTAAATAGTAAACAAAACAATGACAGTCTGTAGTTAGATATAATCTTTATAAAAGCTGTTTATTTAATTAAGAAAATTAAATTAATTTTCTTAATTGAATTGAATTAAGAAAACACACATGTGACATAAACCAAATAAAGCTCTCCTCCATATGAATAGCATGGGGAATTGTAAGTCCCGTGAAGCAGATCCCTGAGGCCTAAATCTAAAATCTAAAGCCAGTTTGCACATCTGCACACCTAGACGCGCGTTTTAGAACATAATATGTGGGGTAAATCATACAAAAAAACCTTATTGTTTACCAAGTTTGCATGTAGCGTATTAATAATATAGAAGATGTAGTATAAACAGGAGTCTGATCGATAGTGTTATTAGATGGATTTCTATGAGTGAATTAAAGGAATATGAATTATTGGAAATAACATTGTTAAGGAGGTATCGGAAATCTTTAAAAAAAATTGAATGATGATTTGAGATTTTTTTTAAAGCAACATTGAAGCAAAAATTTACGCACTAGGTTTCCATATTTCCATTTTTAATGGTAACAAAACAATTGATCTAGATCCTTGTTTCTGACTAATCATTTCTAAAAATAAATTGGGATCAGCTAAAATAACAGTCCACGGCAAAATATATCTTGAAGCTCCAGCGTTCTATGTCAGAGACGTAGCCTCACTGTGTTACACATGTGACAGGTATGAGATTAATGACGGCCGGCCGCCACATAGCTTCTAGTATAACACTTCCCTGCATAACTGCCTGGAGCTAAATCGTTTTGGTTGAGGGATCAATGACGTTTGGTTGTGGGATTCTCCCACTGGTTGATGGTTGTAGCCAGGAGAATGACTATCACGTCGCTAAAACCATCGCAGGGTGACGGTGTCTAGCAACCTGTAAAAACATTCCTTTTTGCTAGAGGTTGTGAAAATATAATAATGACACGCATTCAATAAAAAAATGTATAAATTAGTAGGTTTTTATTCTTGTTTTCATTTTAGCCATGTCAGAACGTTAAACTGAATACAATTACAATTGATTTTGTTTTAACTGTGTATTTTTCTTTTAAGTTTGGTTTTCAATAAGGAACATCCTATGTTCGTTATATTAAAATAGTTATATTAATACTGAATTTTATAGATGCCTGCTTTCTTGTTAAAATAATTGTGCGCATATAAAACACAAACAAGATAAGAAATTAATCATTAAATTTAATAAAAAGATGTATTTGACAGAGCATGTATTTCACATTCTATTTTGTATTCATTGATCAAGAGGCTGTCTTAAATTTAACTTTTTTATAATTATTATTGAGGATAGGAATAGTAGTTGAAGCAGTTAATACACAGAGATCATTTTATTTTAAATATTTGAGAACTCAAATAACATAACTAGTATTATTTTAATAAATTTTCTTAAACGAATAAAATATAACATTGATTATACACTAAGGAGTTCCTTTGCATATGTTCGATTATAGTGTTGAGAATTGCCAAAACTACTATAACTAATATATAGGACTAAGCACAAAAAACCCTCAATCATTTGCATGTTGTTGTTGATGTACTGTATAACAAACCTGTTAATCTCGTTCTCATCTTTCTGTCACTCATCAATATTCAAGTTAAATTGGGAATTGCTAAAAGGCCAGTTAACGGTGCAATTTAACTCGAAGCTTCAGTGTATGATCGTGGTAGTAGCTTAGTGATGTTTGTCACACGATTTATCAGTTATACGATTTTTCCCTTAAAATTCTTTTCGCACCCGAGTCACGGCTGCCACGACAGTGATAAACCACCTTTATATCTAACCTATATGATTTTAGTGGATGTTCTATTTATAATCGCGATTTTATCGTTTATTTAAGATGTTTTTGGTCGCAACAAAATAACCGTAAGCTATTTAATCAGCTGTGATGTTAGTTCTGCTTTCGTGTTTAGTTATGCGACTGCTACTCTTATGACTCGGTGTGAATACAACTTGTAAATTGTAACTCTTACATCTAATTCACAAGGTTTAAAAAATTGTTCTGTGAACTACGTTAACTGGAAATATTAACTACGTTTATTGGAACATTATTTATAATGTACTAGCTGTTACCCGACAGACGTTGTCATGCCTTTGACTATTACCAACTATAACTAATATCACCAAGATCACCAGTTCAAGTAAACATGTCATTAGCTTTTATGTAAACAACAATATATTTCCATAAGGGAACACTAATACAACAATATTTCCATAAGGGAAAACAACAATATATTCCATAAGGGAATAATATTTATATGGGAACACTTTCGGGCCTCTTGGAAGGAGCCCAATTGAGTTACGACGAAATGGATGGCTTAAAAACCTTCTCTGTGAAATTTTTCATATATATATACCAAGTTTCATGGCAAACGGCCCAACGGTGTCGGCAGTCCATAAATATATAAAAACAAACAAACCAACATCCTTTTTAGCGAATTTATTCCATAGGGAAAAAGCTATTACCGTAGTAATGGTAAGACCTAGGCCCGGGACCATGATAACTTTTCGTTTTGAGGTCCCCAGATGCCAAAAAAACCATTCGTTCAAAACTGTATATATATGTCCGTGGGTGCGATAACTCTCGTAAATATGATCCGATTTTGATGAAATTTGGTACAAACATGTAAAGCAACATTTATGACCGTAAGTTCGAAAACCAGACAGATCGCTCTTTCCAAAGGGTTATTGTAGGGGGGTTTTGTCCCCCAAAAATGGGTTGTTTGAGTTTTTTACATATCATGTTTTAGTAAATCCAATTTTAGTTTTCACCATTAAATTCAGCTTAAAAGACATACAATTTGCTTTTTTGATCATTGCTGTACGTCAATTGGTCACCGAGATATTGAAAGTGCTAAACACAGTACGTTGTCCAAAGTTATCCTTATGGAGGATAAGAAAAATTATATATCCTGCTTATTTATCAACTTATCCTGACGAAACTTGGTATATTGCTTCATAATGTTGTGGTCTATTAATATTTGCACGAAAACAATTTTTTGCCGATATTTCCCGTAGCAGCACACCGCGTACTCAACCCTTATGTTGTTCTTATGGAGAATAAGTAAAATGTTATCTCCCTTAATTATGAACATAAATTAATAACATTTGGTATGTGGCTTCACCTAGTAAAGTTATAAACAAAATTTGCATAAAAACACATTTTGTGTGTACTTTGTTTCAGCAAACCTGCATCCTCAGACGCCATGTTATTCTTATAGAGAATAATTAAAATGTCATAAATCATTTATTTATGAATGAATATCGATGAAACTTGGTATGTGGCTTTAAGTGGTATTAATACACACACACACACACACACACACACACACACACACACACACACACACACACACACACACACACACACACACACACACACATATATATATATACGTTGGAAATTCGTTGAGGACGCAGGTTTGCTGCTACGGGGTATTTATAAATGTAGATAGGTGTATTATTTGACATAATTTAGTGTTTATAATGTGGAAATGCATGAACTGTGGAGCTCTGTAATAAGCAATTGGTAGGCTATGTTTGTTTTGATTTTTAATATTTTTAAGCTTCCTAGTAATGTTTATAATTTTATTTGTAAAAAATATTTTTATTTCAATGTTTTAATATTATTGTATCACTGTTCATTAACTAAAAATATAATTTATATGAAATAGGAAGAAAGGAAGTGACAATAATTAACTTGAAAACCAAAATTTTCAAAAAACAATAAATTTTAGCGAATTTCCCCTATAGGGAAGAAGCTATTACCGTAGTTGGCATAGTAATAACGGCTTCAATGAAACTCTAAAATTTACATGGAATACATCAAACAACATCGTCACCTTCTTAGATATAGATATATATCTAAAAAAGGATTTTTTCAATACAAAATTAATGTTAAACCTACGAATACGATTGAATATCTCCAATATACAAGTTGCCAGCCAGTGTATGTAAAGAAATCGATTCCAAAAAGCCTAATCACACGAGCTTCAAAACTTTGTAGTGAAAGTGAGTACCTAAAAGAATACACAAACAACTTTGTTCAAGCATTCCTGGAAAGAGGGTATCCCAAAAAACTGTTATCGGAAAAGCTAAAAGTTAATAACAGGACCCATCAAAATACACAAGACAAATTTAACAATAACTGTCCAAAGCTAGTCACCCAATACCATCCTGGGCTACATAAAATAAATAACGTAATCCAAACAGCTTTCAGACTGCTTCAAAACTGTCCAATTACTGAGAGCGTAATAAGAAATATTCCTCGAGTGGTTTCCAAAAGACCACCGACACTTAAGGATATTCTTTCAAAACCTAAGCTCCCAAATACATTAGTTATAGAAAGATAACCGGTGCTCACCCATGCAAGAAAGCTCGATGCATGGTATGTAACCAGTTAGAGGAGAGTTATAAAAAGTAGTAAGACAACAAGAACATATCCGATAAGAGGTAATTAATCTTGTGACACAAGGAATGTTGTGTACCAAATCAATTGTAAAAGATATCCTAAAGACTATATTGGTTCGACACCAAAATCTTAAGAATACGATTAACAGGCCATCGCTATGATTTTCAACACAAGGATATGACAAAACCAGTAGTCAAGCATGCCATTGAACACAGCGAAAACTTTGAAAAGCTGTATAAACTGAAACCGATAAGACGGATAAAAAAACAATGGGTTTTTGAAGTTTTTACATGTAATATTTTAAAAATTCTAATTTTAGATTTCTCCATTAGATTCAACTTAAAAGAAACACACAATTTGGTGTTTTGATCATTTCTCTACGCCAAATGGTTACAGAGATATTGAAAGTGCTAAATACAGTACGTTGCCCAATGTTATTCTTTGGAGAATAAGACAATTTTTATATCTCGCTTATTTATGAACGGATATCAAACGTTACAAAACTAAGAGGTATGGAACAAGCCTACCAGATTTTAACAAAATCGAAATATCCACAAGGTCTTAATTTCAGATAGTTTCAGATAAAATATTCTATTTCTGCTCAAAGTCTTTACTAAAAAGTGTTTCCTATCCAATCAGCTGTCATCATATAACCTTCTAAATTTTCTTCATCAATTATTTACATTTTTTATAAAATGTCAATTTTGTTAAGTGTTTTTTATAAAAAGTTGTTTGTATTGTCAGAAGAAGCTGAAAGCGAAATATAACAATGTAGTAAGTTTTTGGTCCTTTTTACTTAATATATATATATAACTTATATATATATATATTTGCGATAACTCTCGTAAAAATGATCCGATTTTGATGAAATTTGGTAAAAACGTGTAAAGCAGCATATATTATTTTAAGCTCGAAAACCAGACAGATCACCTTATCCAAAGTGGTATTTTGGGGGGGTTTTGTACCCCAAAAATGGGTTTTTTGAAGTTTTTATATGTAATATTTACAAAAGTCTAATTTTAGTTTCCACCATAAGATTCAACTTAAAAAACACACGATTTGGTGTTTTGATATTTTTTTTACGTCAAATGGTTACAGAGATATTGAAAGTGCTAAATACAGTACGTTGTCCGATGTTATTCTTTGGAGAATAAGACAATTTTTATATCTCGCTTATTTATGAACGGATACAAATGAAACTTGGTATACGGCTTAATCTGGTTGTGGTATATTGTTATTTGCACACAAAATCAATTTTTACCAATTATTTCCGTAGCAGCAAACCTTTCTACTTAGCCCCCATGTTATTCTTATGGAGAATAAGTAAAATCAATAAAATGTAATGTCTCCCTTAATTATGAACATAATTTAATAAAACTTGTTATGTATCTTCACCTTGTTTAGTTATATTGATATTTGCATAACAAACTATTTTTTGTGTTCCTTGTTGCAGCCAACCTGTGTACTCATCCCCCATGTTATTTTTACGGAGAAAAATCAAAATGGTATATATCGCTTATTTATGAATGTATATTGATGAAACTTGGTATGTTGTTTCACCTAGGTGATTTATATTGATATTTGCATAAAAACCCATATTTTGTGCCTTGTTGCAGCAAACCTACGTACTCAATGTTATTGTTATGGAGAATAATTCAAACTGTATATATTGATTATTTGTGAATATATGTTTAAGAAACTTGCTATGCGGCTTTTTGTGGTATTAAGACATATATTATGCGTTGTAAATTCACTGAGTACGCAGATTTGCTGCAACGGGGTATTTAAAATTGTACAAATAGTCAGGAATATAGGTAAATGTTAATTTAATAATTACATATTGATTTAAAAATAACATTTTTTGAAATCCTAAAAAAACCGAAAAACCTATTTTAAATGTTTTTTTGTTTGTTTATATTATTACCGTTTTAAAATTTAAGTTTTAATATTTTCTTGTAAATTGTATGCTGCCTATAAATTAACAACTTAAATAAAATTAATAATTAATATTATCAGGTATATGTACTGAAAAAAAAGGTTTTCCGTTTCAAAATGTTTAAGGGAACAACAAGTCTCTATAAATCGGAGTGGAAAGGGTTAAATAGAGAATTTTAACCCCTTTAGGAAAAAGTTAAAATTATTTTTGAGGGAGGTTAAAATCCCAACAGACAAATAAGCAGTTTTTTACTATGATTTATTTTCATTTTTTAAACCATTGTTACAAAAGTTAAGCTTTAGCTTAATTTATATCGGCGAATAATGGTTTTACATATTTATTTGTATTCATTAAGTAGTTCCAGGGTAAACGGATGTCGGCTCTTACTGTATTTTATAGTTTTGGGAAATAATGTTATGGATTAGGTTCGTGTGTTTTAAATTAATGTTAACACTACAAATATTGTTATTTAAATAAAACGGTAAGATTTAATTCTCCCATAAGTACTTACTAACATTTCTAGTAAACTAGTGCAAATGGTGTAATATGTTTAATTGTGGAAGTGGATCTGGTAGACTTTATCTATACTACCTATTACGGTAAAATCAATTTCTAACTGTAATTACAAAAACAGTTATCTCAGAAACAAGCAGCGAGAACATAGTGTAGAACCCCGTTTACAAATCGGTGACAGAAACCAATAAAGCCTGGCTCAGACTTATTGTTGTTCTCTGGTTCTTCCGCTACATTTGACATCGCCTTCTGTATAGACTCCTGTTAAACTAGACGTTACATTGGTTTTTATGCTGAGATAAACTAGGTACTAAGATGGACACGTACACAAGTTTATCCTTTGAGCAGCTAAAAAATATGGCGAGAAAGACTTTCAAAAATCAGTCAGTATAATATAAATGAATAAATTAGATTAGAAAATCTACGGATAACAAAAAACGCCTTTAGGCATGACAAACAAAATTCTTGAGGGATGTTAAAATCCCACCAGACAAATAAGCAGTTTTTTTACTATGATTTATTTTCATTTTTTTAACCATTGTTAATAAAGTTAAGCTTTAGCTTAATTTATATCTGTGATATTGTAGTTGTATTGTTATTCTATAAGTACTATACACGTAGCCATCAGTCTTCGTATGTTGTCACATCCATTACTCCGTCAGTCGGTCGGTCGCCGGTGTAAGTCGGTACCCGTTGTCGCAACACTCACCAGGAAACGGTATACTTTGTTGTTTAGAATATATGCGTGGGACATATAACTTTTGGAAATGTGTCGTTTCAGATTGTTGTTTTTTTCTTTCCACCAAAATCATTGCACATTTAATTTACAATACACCCACACTTGGCCAAATATAATGAATTGTAAACACCAAGGAATGTTGCACGTCTGCTGGAAGTATAGTCGAGTTAAGACTGAGACCGTGAGTAAAATAGATTAACTAAACTTAAAACTTAGGGCAAATTTATATTTTATATACGGCATAAACAAAAAATTCAAAGTAATTATATAATTTAAAATATACTGAATAGAGTTAGTTTGAAACCTTAAATATACCAGTTGCAGTAAGTACGTGTTTCAATTATTGATAGTCGTAAATGGAAAAACGTTGTGTGTAATAAAGAAAAACTAAATTAAGCAACTTTTAAATAATTATGTAATCTATTCCTTTTAGTTCACTAGATAAAATGATGTTACACACACTCTATATTAAAGAACACCAGGCAAATATTATGTATTTTTGTGCGGTTGTTAATAAAAGAGGGATTTTCTTAACATAAACCTTATGGCATTTTGAAAAAATTCATCCTAAACTATATTTATGTTATCAAAATACTATAACAAGTTTAAAATTATTGAAATTTATAACTAAGGTTCGAGGGAAAAACGTAATTTTCCTCGAACGAAATGATGAAGTTGTTAGGTTTGTTTGATATTAGAAGCAATATGTGAATAAATTATATAATTTATTTTATTAGGTTACCTTGTTTAACTTCCATATAATTGTCAGCTGTTTAAATTATATATCTGCACCCTTCCGACTTGCACGCAGTCTATCACAGAATCCATAGTAACACATAGTTTATCAGGAGTCTACAGAGCGAAGGCGATGTCAAATGTAGCGGAAGAACCAGAGAACAACAATAAGTTTGAACCAGGCTTTATTGGTTTCTGTCGCCGATTTGTAAGTAGGGTTCTACATCCTAGCTGTTTGTTCCTTAGACAACTGTTTTTGTAACTATAGAAATGATGGATCTTACTAATTAAATAAAGTGATATTTTATTCAAAGAGATTGCCATCATTAAACAGATAATATACATTTAACAAGATGTATGTATTTATAACCCTGCAACAATACTATACACGTAAACTATATATGTTTAGTGAGAAGGAGATGGTAGTGACCACCTAATCACATATTTGAATGTAAAAATTTGTTTTCCATAATAATTGTCTTAAATGGAATAAATAACACTTAAACAATTTATTCACCAACGCCATACGCCATTTTACATTATTTAGGATACAGAGATAGCTAACAAAATTTGGCAAGATAAATGCATAATCACAAAATGTTGAAAAATAAACAAGCAATAAAAATAATTAATATGTGAGCAAACAACAAGAAATAAATATATTAACAAATATTAACAATATAATAACCAAGCAAGCAACAAAAATGAATAGAATGAATTATTGAAAGGCATATGCTTTCATGGAAGAAACTTCAGGTGAACAGGCTTCCATCAGCTGCAGCACGCCGAACCGTTCCCTAGGTGGCAGTGAAGAGGTCTACTCAAGTGCCAATTTCGTTCCCGGAGCGCACGAGTCGAGGAATGGGATTGGATCTTAAGCAGCTGGTCCCAGCATGGTCGAGCTTTAAGAGCGCTGATGTCTGGTGGTTCTGGTAGGAACGTGGAAGTTAATTATCTCCAGTAAGAAGGAGCAGTTGATTTGGTGATTGAGAATTTTGTATAGGAAGACCACATCAGACACACGTCTCCTGCATTCGAGACTCATGTCATGAAGACCATGTGCAACAGATAGCTCGTCGACTTGGACTTCACGAAAGTTAAGTCCAGCACGACATCCCAGGAACCTGTCAAATCGTCTCTGCACCGACTGGAGATGGTGAATATGACCGAGCTGGTATCGCGACCAAACTACAGATGCGTACTCGAACAATAACTGGGTTTGGTAAGCAGCACCAATGCTCCACTGGTTTTAAAATATAATTAGGTTTACAGTCATTGTTCTAGATACCATAATTTACCGAATATATCCCTCCTGACACAGGAATAACACCCACAACATTTTGACACCAGATGACAATGCTAGAACAGCACTGTGTGGCATTAGAGCCGTCATTAAGTCCCCGCCTTGTCACATCTATAACATACACGACACATCTACATCTATGCACTGGGATAGCATACTGCATCAGCAGTAAGATCCCATATTTCGCAGATTGGGTGAGGCATAGTGAATTTGAGGGGTGTGGAACCGGATGTCCGTTGTTTTGCTATCGTACTACTTCCGAGGCCCCCGTTTCTTCGGTGGCCTACTAGTATTTTGACTTTGCTGGAATTGTTATGACTGGGATCTATGTTTCATAGCTCTGTTACCAGGTATTTAAGCTTTTCCTAATTTATATTAATATACGAATACTGATACGGATTACCTGACTGCAACATATTATAACCAGGCAGTTATGCAAACGTTGTTCTGGAAGCTACGTAGCTGCCGGGCCGTCAACATTCTCTACTTGTCACTTATATAACACAGTTACACTTGGCCACTGAGATAAGCTGAGGTAAGTGTCCTCAATAGCTCAGTGTCAATAGGGTACAATGGTGCTTTAGGCTATATTACACCAGGACCTTATGTTCCAGCTATTCCCAATATCATTTGAATGTTTATGAGAAGCAAGGTGTTTTGAAACAAATTTTACAGATTTCCTGTAAATGGTAGGATCTGCATATTGAGAATATAAACATGTCTACATATGAGTATTAACATTCTTATGTGTAGATGAGTATATTTCTTTGAATGTGTTTTAAACATCATCGACACAATGATCAACTATTCAAACCAATATAATTTTAAAACATTCAGAGTCCCTTTATTGCTTTATTGCTTTATTGTGATTTTAAAAAGGTTTACGGAAAAGTAAGTTTGAATAGGATAATATTATTTCTATCGCCATAAATTTATCGTGAAACAAATTGGGAATTTGATTCCAGTTTTAAAATGTATCTTTGAATATAACTATTTTTACTATTTTATAATTTGTAATAGTCATTAATTAATTAAATCATTTTTCTAATAGTCATAGTTGAATTGTTTGTTTAATCGTTTTGCATAAATGTTATCCACAAAAGGCAACATAATTTAAAATTATCACAGAACGCTTGATGTAAGAAACTAGATAATTTAAACAAAACAGAATAACATAAAGACAGTTACGCACTTGCCGACGAATTTGAACAGGGACAAAAGTGTTGCTAGTCTAGTAATCTTAAGCAGTTTTATAATTTCTTACCAATTAACTTACCTTTATTAACAGTGGTGAACTAATATGTAATATATATTTTGGCACAGCTTTATACAACCTGGAGTATACAAATCGGGGTCAAACACCAATACAAGTGGGAGGCTTGGATATTTATATTTTTATATGCGGTTCTACACTACAAGTGACTTATCTTTGTATCATATATACTCTTTTATAGAACATTATTTTAAACATAAATGGTTAATTATAAAATATCACTTGTAGACAGGATTAAAACGAAAAGATGTTTTAAAAAGGAAATACTGTTTGGATTGTTTTCTCTAGTGATGGTGTGTTTGGACTGTGGGAGAATGATAATACTGATATTTAACTACGTGAGGGTTACTTTAACAGTTCGCTGGTTGTTTTTAAACGACATAATTTTTGTTGTTTTACTTAAAACTGCATAGCCAAAATGTTATTTCTTTAACGTTAAAATTAGTTTTTTGTACATAGACATAGTGCAAAAAGCCGTGAATAAATCCAAAATGACTCAAAAACTGTCATGCAACCAAACTATGTATATTATTTAGATGTTTCAGTTTATTAACATAATTCCCAACTAAAAACGTATTTTATTTTTATTTAAAACATATTTAGGAATGAAAGATTACTAGCCAAATGCAATTTTCGGGAACATATTTAAATTTCACGAAATGTTTTCACTCAGTCAAAAGTTGTTTTTAACGAAGAGCAAGAAAAGTGACCTTTACTTAATAAACACATGGCGCAGCTGTTTTTCATTAGTTCTTTTGTGGAACGGCATAATTGTAATTATTAGAATCTCTAAAAGCAAAACTAACTACTATTTAACAGTTTTTATACAGAGGCGGCAACCTGTCTTAACGTTGCCTCAGCAGTGACGTCACGAGGTAATGGATGTGGCAACAGACGAAGACAGATGACGACATCTACGCTGCCGTTGGAATACAAATTGATAATGAAAAAAAAGATTATGTAAACCAGACATAGATTCCATTTTAGATTTTATTATTTAACAAAAGATTATTAATAACATTTTAAAACTGGTCAAATCGTTGCAACGCATTTATAAAAAAATCATAATTCTGGCGTAGCACCAGTTTTATTTAGGAGAATCTCATAAACTCGTTAAAAATCTATTACACTTTAAATTTTATTTTACCTACTCTTATTTAACCTGAACTGCATTTTTGGTTTAATATAAATTTTAAGGCTAATTGCTATACGACTTTGTTCTTACTTAAGTTTGATGTATTTCGGTATTTTCAGTTATATCGTAGTATTTCCAGTTTTTATATTGTTATTCCATGAGAAATATACAAGTAGTCATCAGTCTTTCGTAAGTTATCACATTCATTATTTCTTGCTGGTTAAAGTGGCGAACCCGTCGTCACCACACTAGGAACCAGTGTACATAGCTGTATGTAATAATATACTGTATATATACATATTTGGATATTTAAACATAGAGTTAGTGTTAGCCTATTGTGACAGATTTTCTGAAAAATTAAGATTTCGTTTGCTGCTAACTAAAATGATTGTGTTCCATTTCAAATCTAGTACCTAACATCAACTGGCGTATCTCGAAGGCATTTACAAAGGGATAGCAAATAAAGGGATGCTAATTTTTGTTGAAACACCCTCTTGTTTTTACTAGTTACAGACTGTAGATACGTCAAATGGTTGATGGTCGGAGAACGATAACCATCTGAATGAAAAATAAAATATTATTGTAACTTTTCAATTATAAATGTTTTGGCTGTTGTACATTCAACAAAATCCCATAATTTCGGAAAAATATTATTTATTATTTGTATGCAATAATGCATTATCTTTACCATTTTAAATGTTTAGATCTAATTATGGTCAGAGGAAAACATAGACCAGATACGCAAACGCAAAAAGAAACTACAAAAATCAGTTCTTGTAAGCGATAATTTTACATCAACACCATGTAAACCCCAAAATACAGTTTAAAAACTACAGGTTGCATCAAGTGTTTTCAAGCCCTTATCAAAGCATTCCTTAACAATGGAGGCTTCAAAGGTGAGTCACCCTGTTCCGATCCACCCCACGGCTATGTTGAATATTTCCGCAGCGTTGCCTTACATACATCTCGTATATTCAGATCAGCACGTAGTTTACACGAGATACCTTTTGTAATGAATATTACATGCACATGCTACATATGCTAGATGCACAATGTATATGCATTTAAAAAAATCCAATATCTGTTAGGTGAATATTTTTTATTATGTTTAGAGGAATAGATATTTAGCACGATGAGTCACAATTTAAAATGCTAATCGTTCGTAGTTATGATAAAATCAAATTCAAAACTTTAAACTCAAAACCGTTTAGTTCAAAAACCTTTTAAATATCATGCTATTAAATATTTGGAGGACTTTTTAAGACGTAGTTTTCTGGGTAGAGCTTATGGGAGACTTTTGCTTCTCTATATGAGTTCCTGATAAGAACCAGAGATGGAGCCAATAAACACAGAACGAACCGGAGTTATTGTTTTCCGTTGTGACTTTCCGACATTCATATTGCACTCGTTTCAAAATTAAAATTATATGATGTCTTGTCTGCTTCATATTGATATTGATTCTCAAAATATGTAAAAAGAATGTAACTGTAATTTATTTTATATATAAGTAGTGTGCTTTTGCGGCTTTTGGCTCACTTGATTTATGGCTTCCGGTCACGTGACCGGAAGCGCTGAGTCATTAAATACGTCATCTGAGGCTGAGCCAGTGACTTAGGCGGTTTTGTGACGTAATGAGGTAAAATTCAAGGTCACGGGGAGGGTGTTTTAAAAAAGTACTACCTCGCACGCGTAAAATCCGATTGTGATTCGATAGTTAATCGATAATAAATATCGAATGAAAATAATCGAATGAAACAATCGAATGATACGAATGCGAGGTAGTACTATTACAAAAACAACTTTATTTTATTAACAATGTTTGTTCTTAATTACAATACGAAGCTTCCGCCGATGTTGGTTAAAATCGAAGTTGATGATGCCGACGAGTCGCGATCATCGTGTTTTTTCCTGATGAAAGAAGGTAGATACTTCGATCCCTGCGCAGAGTCCATGTTGTTTTTGTTGTGTAAAGTTCCAAAGATAAATCGTAACCGGACGCAATGAGAAGTCTTAACTCTTCATTAAAAACCTCGAGGTCTTGGAAAGTCGCCAGATGAATAGAGTCATAATGAATACACCTAATTTTGATGGACATTTCAACAGAGAGCTCGATGTACACTGGTCAAGAGCTGGAGGTGTACTGACTATTCGCTAGCTAGCGTTTTGGTATCAAACCAAATTGTGGGGGTAAAAGTGTTGTGAGGCGGAGCAGATGGCAGGCGGCAGGTGGTGCGAGGCAGATGGTTGCTACTACATCCACCATCATTAGTCAAACCCTATTAGAGATGACATTATTGCTTCTGCATCAGAAGATATTGTGCTAGAAACTTCATGTACTTGTATTTCATCATTTATATTGTCAGCTTGCTCAATATTAAAAGAAGAACATGTGGAAGAAACAGTAGTGCCTTGTATTGGCGAATCCATGTGAACTATGCAAGAGCCGCAGGTACACTGAAGTGATACAAGCATGTAGGATAGACACTCGCCTTTACCCCCCACCACACCAGTTTCCCCCACCAAGTTGTCACATCGCACAATAACTACGGGACATGCATTAGTTAGTTAGAGTCTAGCTGTGACTCTGTGAGGATCGGAGCTCCGTAACTAAAAACATTAACAATTCTTGCTTGACACTGTTTTTACGCAATCATAACAGTCACTGTGATCTAATTTATTGCATGTACTCATATGATGCATCTTGTGTAGCAGACAACTTGCTAAGAATGTTTCAGCCTGGAGTATTCTACGGTAGATTTCTTGGAAACCGAGTGTCGGATATAAGTACAATACCCCGTCGCCCTACTTTTATTCATTGTTCAGAGATTTATAGGGAAAGTAATTGCCTCAATGGTTTAAATTTGGATTATAACGAGAAATAGTACTTTTATATCGCTGATTATTTGAACTTTACTAGATTTGTAGATATTTTAGAGTTCAGACGTTTAGTACATCAAACAAAATCAAAATAACATCCGAGAACTCCATTTGCTAGCCTTACAATCAAAGAATCTAATCAAATTAGTTTTTAATATAAAAGGAAAAAAGCTATCGCCCTACACCTTTTTTAAAAATGTTCGTAATTTATTTTTCTTTAACACAGTGTTACAAGATTTATTGCAGTTTTACATGTTTTACCCGAGCGCCGACAATTTAATGTAACTAGTACAATGATTCGACGTCAAGCGCTGTTAGAGCGGGCAAACAGCTTGTCAACTACGCGTGATGCTTATTGGTTTATTCAAGGTCACGCCGACTGCAGGCTCCGCCTCTAACAGAGTTCTCTGCCGCAGGGCACTGTACATTACTCACATCCTTAGACCTCAGCTTCGTAACTGAAAACTTCAATAATGTTTGCTCAACGCTGTATAATTATAACAGCTACTATGATCTAAACCAGTGCATGTATTCATGTGCTGCTTCTTGCGTACAAACAACTACTTGTTCGTCTGATCAATCCGCAAGTTGAGTATCCATTCGGTATATGTTAAACCATAACTTCGGGTCACCAGAGGAGAAGTCATCCCGGTGGTTCTGGGTGCTTACTACTTGAATTAAACCCATTGTTGATGCTGTTAACTTTGGAGAGGTTATTTCCATCAATTGTAAAAATATATTCAATTAAGAAGAGTAAAACTAAAATCATTGTATAATGAATTTTTTTTTTTTTTTTTTACAAAAGGTGATGTAGGCCTATGCAAGTTTAATTTGACATAACCTCATAGAGGTTTTTAGGAAAAGCTATAAATTTATTAAGTTTACCTACCTTGAAATCCTATATAGTTAACTGTTAAAGATAACAATCAACTTGTTTAATAAAAAAATATCCTGATACTTGTATTGCACTGTAGCGAAAATCAACCAATAATAGTTTACTATTGGGATTATAAATAAATTAAACATTTTAAAAACTTTAATACACCAGATTTTTATAAGGTTCTGATCATATAACCTGTCATATATGTAAATAAAACCGTGTATGAATTTAATGAGTAAATTAATGTAATCTAACATTTTTTGTTATTGAAATATCATTGGAGCCCACGATTTTGAATAAGTGCAAATGAAAAACATTTGATATCGATTGTTCTTTAATGAAACTAACAAATATTTTGAAAATCAAGTTTGCTATTAAAGTTTGTACGCCAACAAATGTACGTACAACTACTCCAAAATTTAGTATTGCAGGGTAATCCTATAGTATTTCTTCTTTACAAATTTAAAGTTGCAAAAAGTAGCAGCTAAAACACGAATTTTTGGATTGTGTACAATCCGCCCTTCATGGAAATATATAATATTCAAGGTTCTGGTAGGTTCCTTGAAACCTTTACTCTAAAACACTTTGTAACACATTTATTTTTAAAGATTAAGCAAAAAAAAAAATCTTCACATTAAAAAAATAATCAAAACAGGAACACTGACTTACCTTTGTGTTTCTTATCCATTGTATTAATAATAAAATAATAACCTATTTGAAGAACATCACATACTGGGGTCCTACACAGCGACTAATTGACAGCGACAACTTTAACTACTGACCGGCTCCCGCATTATCTGAGTATTTGGCCTTATCTGCACTCTGCCCAATGACAATGCAATTATAATAATCATTGTTTTGACTCTTTTGACTATTTGTTTATTTATATTTTATGTCCTTTTGTTAAATAACAATATTTCTGATAGGTATTTTTGTCCAGCTAGATTATTAAAATTGCCCCACTATGCGACGTTCGACGTCTTGGCCGTATTTCACAATGATATATAATGGGGGCAGCTCACACTAAAGTAATAATACGAATACCAAAATGCAAAATACCTCAACTTGTTTAATAAAAAAACATCCTGATACTTGTATTGCACTGTAGCGAAAATCAACCAATAATAGTTTACTATTGGGATTATAAATAAATTAAACATTTTAAAAACTTTAATACACCAGATTTTTATAAGGTTCTGATCATATAACCTGACATATATGTAAATAAAAACGTGTATGAATTTAATGAGTAAATTAATGTAATCTAACATTTTTTGTTATTGAAATATCATTGGAGCCCACGATTTTGAATAAGTGCAAATGAAAAACATTTGATATCGATTGTTCTTTAATGAAACTAACAAATATTTTGAAAATTAAGTTTGCTATTAAAGTTTGTACGCCAACAAATGTACGTACAACTACTCCAAAATTTAGTATTGCAGGGTAATCCTATAGTATTTTTTCTTTACAAATTTAAAATTGCAAAAAGTAGCAGCTAAAACACGAATTTTTGGATTGTGTACAATCCGCCCTTCATGGAAATATATAATATTCAAGGTTCTGGTAGGTTCCTTGAAACCTTTACTCTAAAACACTTTGTAACACATTTATTTTTAAAGATTAAGCAAAAAAAAAAAAATCTTCACATTAAAAAAATAATCAAAACAGGAACACTGACTTACCTTTGTGTTTCTTATCCATTGTATTAATAATAAAATAATAACCTATTTGAAGAACATCACATACTGGGGTCCTACACAGCGACTAATTGACAGCGACAACTTTAACTACTGACCGGCTCCCGCATTATCTGAGTATTTGGCCTTATCTGCACTCTGCCCAATGACAATGCAATTATAATAATCATTGTTTTGACTCTTTTGTCTATTTGTTTATTTATATTTTATGTCATTTTGTTAAATAACAATATTTCTGATAGGTATTTTTGTCCAGCTAGATTATTAAAATTGCCCCACTATGCGACGTTCGACGTCTTGGCCGTATTTCACAATGATATATAATGGGGGCAGCTCACACTAAAGTAATAATACGAATACGTAAATGCAAAATACCTCAACTAGCTACACAACATAATTATTTTAGTTACAACAAAAGGTACCTAAATTAAATATGAATAGAGATAGAGAATCCCAACCTGTACTAGCGTTCAACAAAACGAGTGGGAGAGTTAATTACCTAGTAGAATGCAACCGGTGCGCAACCCATTAAATCAAGCTGTCAAGGGAACGCCCCGCGCCAGCTGTTACACGCGAAATTAAAAACCTCACTAAATCAGCCGAATTTTGTTTTTATGTCTAGAGCTGCATTACACAACAAAATACCCAACCAAATTACCCTGTGTCGGGAAAATTACCCGCGCCCTCCCGCGGCCATATAAGCGAGTGCTCCGGACAGTTCCTTACCAGTCGTCGATCTAAGTCGAGACTGCTCCCATGCAAGTGACCTGCGTATTAAAGTGCGAGGACAATTGCAGTAGCGGGGTAATGCGGGGGGAGGGCGCCCCCCTCGTAAGATCTCGCTACCTGGGTTCTCTTTCTCTCTCTTTTCCTTCTCTTTCACTCTGTCTTTTCCTGCATGTTATATTGCTGCTTTATTAGTCCGGCTATAGTAGTTAGTTTCTTGCATGCTAGGGTCGTTGCTTTTGCTTTCAGCTTTTGTATTTAAAATCTTCCGCATGTCTTTGCTTTTCTTAACTGTATTGTAGTATGCTGATAAAAGCGAAATTAAAACCTCATCAAACTCAGCCGAGGTAATTTCGCGTCTCCTATATAAGCGAACCATGCAGTAACTGACATCAGTTGCTTGCTGTACAGTGGAGTGTTAACATGGTACCATCTCCACTGTTCAGTGCAACTGTCTAGTTGTTCTTTTTATAAGAACAACTGGAGAAATAAGGGGTTAATACTAAGTATGCGCACACTTTTTATTAATCCCTTATACATTTGCATGTTGCATGTTGTATGTTTGGTTGAACTTTGCTTGCTTGTTTTCTTATTTTGTATTGTAGATAGTACTAACTCCTTTCTTTAAATTACTTTAAAGTTTGGCTAGGTTATTTATAATTTTTTTTTTTTAATTTATTAACATCTTACACACACACACACACACACACATATTAATGACACCCTTCAACTCCATCTCCTTTCCTTGCGAGTACGGCAAGAAAACCGGCTCTCCTTAGCTTTTAAGAGTACGGCCAGCAAACCGGCTCTTGCTTTGCAGTGTTTACGGCCCGCAAACCGATCACTGCACCTTCTTTGCATACCGGATGGGGTTTCGCATTTCCCCGGTTTTCGCTAAACCTCAGTGAGAGGGGTCCTAAGGCTCCTCACTGACTCCTTTATTTTAGATTAGTACAATTTACATTTATAACTCTTGTTAATTGAAATTAATTATTCATCATACAAATATGTAAGATACCCTTTAACTCCAACTCCTTTCCTTGCGAGTACGGCAAGAAAACCGGCTCTCCTTAGCTTTTAAGAGTACGGCCAGCAAACCGGCTCTTGCTTTGCAGTGTTTACGGCCCGCAAACCGATCACTGCACCTTCTTTGCATACCGGATGGGGTTTCGCATTTCCCCGGTTTTCGCTAGACCTCGGTGAGAGGGGTAAGGCTCCTCACCGACTCCTTTATTTTAGATTCGTACAATTTACATATTTGTGTGATTTTATATTTGTAAAATAATAACTCTTCATTGTGACTTGAACTTTAGCCAGACTTTACTGTAAATTATATCTACTTCCCTTTAGGTTTCCGGGGTGTGAGATTCTGTCAAATCTCACACCCCACCCCCCATTTTTATCAGAAACGACCTTGACCCAGTTAGAAGATGTGGTAGAAGGGGTGATCACAGGCGGGGAATATATCAGTTTGTGGTTATAGTGAGAATCACTTACTGCTCTATTCCCCGTTTTGGTAATATAATCAGACGGCCTTGACCCACTTACATGATGGGTATTAAAGCGCGATGTTGCAGAGTCAATAATCACTTTGGTTGTGAACTGCATCAATAGAGCATCTACCATGGTATACCTCCACTATATTACCTCTACTACTAAAGCGGATATCTTTACCCAGCGTGTATACCAACTGCTTATGGAGTATCATGATGTTAAGGTCAAAGGATTGGGTATTCGTAAAACTGAAGAGGTAAAAATAGATGTGGAACCAAGTCGGCGCAGATCTTGGTGGTAGTAGCAAATACTCCAGCGAGGACCTGGAGGACTGACGTGGAGAAGGGTTTCTTGTGAACAGCTGTTGCACAAGAGTCAGTCGACCCTAAGCCCTAGGAGAAATCCTATGTCGATGGGTTGCCGAAGCGCTTAAAAATGAGCTCAAGTCACGTCGCCTCAGCGCGAGCGAGTCCACCATGTACTCAAAGAGACTGCAGTAGGACCTTTGGCCATTTTTCGTTTTGGTCATATATTACATACAAATATTAATATGAAAATTTATGACTAGTTTTGAGATTTTAATACATTTATAATAACTTATTTTAAAATTAATTGTTTATTAAAAGTTATTTAAAATTAAAATTTCCTGGACATTACCACTTTTTTGTTAAATGGATATTTTCTATCATTTAGTCTACCAAACTCAAATCTAAAAGCAACGCCAAAAATGAATTAAAATAGTTTTTTGCTGATTTAAGATCAACATTTACTAAAAATCACAATTTTACTGGTATAAGCATTTGATCAATAAAATTGTAAACAAATTATAAGAATGTAGGCTTATTACATTATTTTTGACAAATAATAAAATAATTTCAGACATTCACTGCAAAGGCAATGTAAATCTTATTTTGTATTAAATTTTTTTTAAGAAAACACTCTTTTGCTTTTATACAATTTTTTAAATCCAGTAATTTTAAAATTGAAAAAGATAGGAAATATAAGAATTAGTGTTAATAAAATAAGGGAGCACCAAAATAAATAATCTGTTTGGCCCAAAATATAAGTTTTCTTTAATTTGGCTTGCATTAAAAATCAAAGATGAATATATGAAACAAATATTTGTATAATTATTATGACATCGTAACAATGAGTTAATAACAAATTTGCGAGGGTCATCCAGAACGTAAAGAACGTTTGCTTACTGCATCTATCACAGCTCCCCCATCACCACGATTGCGTGTGTGGCAGGCCACTCACCTCCCCACCAAAGTATGAGCCGAGTCTTGTTGCTGCGCAAGTTCGTTTCTTATGTCACGTGTCTTATGTCTACAGCAATTCAAAATGGCAGTGGGAATCGAAAATCCTGCCAAATGTGAGATATACAGTGTTATTTGGTTTCTGAGTTAAAAAATTCCCAGCCCCCAGACCAAAGATATTTTTAGAAAAACACCAAAGAAAGTTTATGGTGAACGTGCACACAAGACTTCAAGTCGAGTCTTCAGGGAAAAAAGGGTGCACCAGGTTTAATGAAGGAAAATCCATTGTGCACGACGAGGATTGGAGTGCCAGGTCATTGCTCACTAAAGGTAATTTAAAAGAATGACTTGAGGGAAAATTTGAGGAAGACACTTGCTAAAAATCTTAGCACATTATACATAAATTTAAAATATCATTTTTTCACTTTCTCCATAAACATTCTTTGGTGTTTTTCTAAAAATGTCCATAGTCTGGACATTTTTTAACTCAGAAACCGAATAACACTGTGTATCTCACATTTTGTGGGAATTTTAATTGCCACCGCCATTTTGAATCGCTGTTGAAATAAGACAAGTGACCATACAGCATTGAGACTCGGCTCATACTTTAGTGGGGAAGGACTGGACTGCCACACGGTGATAGGGGAGCTGTGCTAGGTGCAGTAAGCAAACCTTCCTTACTTTTTGGATGACCCTTGTAATTTATTCCCTTGACCTCAATTTAGAAACTAAACACTCGAAAGCACAATAAAACTATTCTATGTTCTTATGTACATCTCATAGCCTCTCATGGTTTGGAAACATTTATAATATATCTAATATATTAATATGTATACAAATAAAATTATAATAAACCTACGATAATGTGTTTTTGAATGTCCTTAGTGCCCTGGAAATTCATGATTTTGTAATGGAAATGTCCTGGAATTTTCTGGGAATTTCGTTTTCAAAAACTTGTGGGAACCCTGAATAATACCCCCGTCGCAGCAAACCTGCGTACTCAGCGAATTTCTAATGTATTTATATGTTTCTCACTCCTACATAAAGCCACTTACCAAGTTTCACGAAAATATATTTAAAAATGAGTGATTTATAACATTTTATTTATTCTCCATAAGAATAACATTAGGACTGAGTACGCAGGTTTGCTGCAACTAGGAAAATAAGAAATGAGTTTTTATGCAATTATCAATATAACTGAACCAGGTGAAGCTACATTACCAAGTTTTATTAATTTATGTTCATAATTAAGGGAGATATAAAACTTTACATATTCTCCATAAGAATAACATTAGGGCTGAGTATGCAGGTTAGCTGCTACGGGGATTATCAACAACAAATTGATTTTTTGTAAAAATATCAATATAACAGTACAACATGAAGCCATATACCAAGTTTCATCAATTTCACCAAGATTCATAAATAATCGAGATATCAAATTTTATTTATTCTCCATAAGGATAACATTGGACAACGTACAGTGTTTAGCACTTTGAATATCTCTGCAACGGTTGGACGTGAAATCACAATTTAAACACGAAAATGATTGTTTTGTGGAGCTGAAGTGATTGGTAAAAGCAAATGTTAAGATTAAAGTAAAATTAACTGAGGAAAAGCCAAAAACCTTTTTCCCATAAGATTAACATGGGAGATTTTATGAGCAGGTTTTTTGTATTTTTTCCGCAACCACTTAACCTAGGTTAATAATTCAAAATACTATATTATTTGTTTTTTAAGCTCTATAACATGGTCAAAACCAAAATTAAGTTTTTTAAAAATTTTAGGGTAAAAAATGCAAAAAACTGATTTTTGGAAAATTTAAAACTCCCATAAACCCCCCTTACCATGGTCCGAATTTTCTGGTTTTTGAACTTAAAGTCATAAATGTCACTTTACACATTTGAGCCAAATTTCATCGAAATCGGACGTTTTTTACTCAAGTTATTGTATTCACGGACACACACATATATATATATATATATATATATATATACATATATATAAATTTGAACGAATAGTGTTTTTGGCTTCTGGGGACCTCAAAACAAAAAGTTATCATGGTCTCGGGCTTAAGTCTTACCATGAGACCTATGGTAATAGCTTCTTCCCTATAGGGGAAATTCGCTAAAAAGAATTACAAAACCGGTGCAACTGGCAGTCTGTATCGGTAGAACAGTTCCAGATTGGGAACAGCTCCAGTACCAGATTCTGGGGACACTGACATAGAAACAGGCCCAGGAATGCTAAGGAATAAAATAAAGAGCAGGTACACCAAGCAGTCTGCATCGTTGGAAGAGTTCCGGATGGGGACCAGCTCAAGTACCAAGTTCTGGGGGCACTGATGTAGAAACAGGCACAGGAATACCACAAAAAAGAGGAATACAAAACAGGTGTACTGGCACTGTATTGGTGGAACAGTTCCGAATCAGGAACAGCTCCAGTACCAGATTCTGGGGTCGCACTGACATAGAAACAGGCCCAGGAATGCTAAGGAATAAAATAAAGAGCAGAATGCATTAAAATTACAAAGCAGAATGCATCGTTGGAAGAGTTCCGGATGGGGACCAGCTCAAGTACCAAGTTCTTGGGAAACTGACGTGGAAACAGGCACAGGAATACCACAGACTATAACAAAGAGGAATAAAAAGCAAGTGCGACCGGCAGTCTGTATTGGTAGAACAGTTCCGGATAGCCAACAGCTCCAGTACCTGATTCTGGGGACATTGACGTAGAAACAGGTCCAAGGAACGCCACAGAATACAAAAAGAGAATTACTAAACAGGTGTAACCACCACTTAAAAACTTTCACTAATGAGAGTCCCACCCTTGTTTTGTTGTACAGTTTTAATTTTTTAAAGTTTTATTTAAAGGAAGCTTAATCAAATTCTTTGTCTGGGGCAGCATCCAATTTGTTCCTGTGATAGTTTTTTTTTCTTTAATTTGTGCGACAAAAAGCTCTTTCTAACAGTGCAGAGGATCAGACAGGTTACAGATCCTAAATTTCCAAAAAGGCAAACGTTAATATTCACTGTTTAATATTCAAGTCTAACCAAAAGTTAATATAATGCTTTTTGTTGAAAGCTAGTTTTTAAATGGTTGCCAGTATAAATTTCAATAGTACGTTGGTGCAATCCGTCTTTTAATCTTAGTAATTTTTATAATTTTCAAACTAATTAAAAATATTTTAATTGTTATTTACAACTTAGTTATTAACACATATTCACCATTACACACTTCTCCATGCGAACCACCAAGCGATTCATAACAAAGACCTGGGGTTCGCGAACAGAACCGTTGCTTTAGATGATTTTTAGCAAAATAAATGCAGAAACAAGAAAGATTTTTATTTGTCTGTTTCAAAATACGTGCAAGACTATTTGAATATTTAGCCTACAAAATCAGCTTGTGTGATTAATTTACTTGTTAAAGACTTTAAATCAAGCCCAAGACCACCAGATAATTATATGTGCCAAAATTTGTGGTTGTAGGTGTAGTGGTTTGGCCTGAGGGATGATTGGTTTTTAGTATTCCATAAGAATAACACTGGATGGTACTTTGACTTCCCATGGGGCGGAGCCCTAAGGGAATTTCTTAAATTCATTTCTTAGTTGTTACCTATGCTATGGAAAGAGTATATGCGCCAAATTTTGTGGTTACAGATGTAGAGGTGTGGCCTGGGGGATGATCGGTGTTTCGTATTTATAGATATAGATTTAGTTCAATAGTCTGTGAGGTAATGTACGTACACTAGCATATATTAAGATGTACAGCTGTTTGTTTGTGATGTGTAGCAATTATGTTCTATATTCTGTAATTATATATAAAAATCAAATTATAGTTTTGCCTGTACATATAGCTAACAGTCCTGATATTATTTTGACTTATTTTATCAGAAAAGTCTAAATTAGTGTTTTTTTTTCCTTGTCTGATATGGGCCAGAATTTAACCACTTTGCAAAAAAAAATGATTTACTGAGTTAGTCAAATTATTTCCCCATTGTCTTGTGGAATTGCAAAAAGTATAATTGGACTTATGGATATTCTGATATTTACGGACATTTTGTATATATTCACCATAATAACTGTAAATAAATTCAAAAATAATCCGGGGTTATGCCTTCAAAATTCCTGTCAATTAATGGGTTACAGGCTAGTATTAACCAAGTATTTTATAGGCTAAATATTTAAGAGAACTAAGACCAGGTTACATTTTATAAAGAAAATAAACTTTTATGTTGGCCGATTTAATGTTAGTGTTAAGAAAGCAATGTCAGTTATTTACTAGCAGCCCGTCGCGGCTTCGCTCGCGATCAGAGTACAATGTTATGTTTGAGAAGTTAGTTACAATTATTATTGTTAAAGCACCTGGGAGACCGAGCTTTGCTCGAGAAGCCAGTCAGTTTGTCAAAAATGCCTTGAGTTATTTGCTTGTTTCTTGTCGTTTGGACATGTCTGCTTTATATTTAATCTTCAGTTGTAATGGTTCTCGCAATTTATACATAACCTAATCATGTATATTTAAAGTTATGTATTCATTGGTTCTAATCACTATCCTCACAAAAATCACATGATACTTTACCAATTAAATGTTATTTTTACACTTGATTGGTTGCTTTTGAACAGCTGTTACGATTATTTAGTTTTTATTTACAATTTTTAACCAATACCACAATGTTAGTTTTTCAAATATCGTTCTATACAATACTAAATAATTTTCTATGGATGAGTCCTGATTTGAACACATTTAATAATCCACAAATTCCATAGTTCCAATATTTGGAGAGCCTTAAAGCAACGTAAAGCATTTAGGGAGCATGAGTTTGCGCAAAGGTTTTATTCTGATGTAATAACTATCCTCCTAACAAATGTATGCTCAATATGTCCAGTTAACTACTAACGTCAGTGTTGATTAAATTAAAATTTTAAAGGCCGACGGAGCAGATAAGTCCCAAAGGACATACGGGATGGGAAGTATAGGCCTATTTCTAACTATAGTTTGTTGCCTGTTGTATTTCTACCAAAATTTCCTCGATCAGTCTAGTAAGTATACAATTAACATGGCAATGTTGAAGGTCGTTAGGGTCAAGCCTCATTGGAACGGGAATAATCCCGCATAACTAGTTTTTGGGATGGACCATCTTCTTCCAAATATCTGCTCAATAACTCCTGCATTAATGGTGGACTTAAAAACACAGAAAATATTTAGTATTATAATCACAATGAGCTTTAAATACCATGTTGCAAGGGCTTATGTATTTTGTACACAATGATTCATGCCATTCCGTTATTTTATATGGGTTATTATACCTTTGTAGAGTAGTAAAGTAGACGTGTTTCCTCCATTCTGTGATAAAATATAATTGGCTGACTAAATGCTCATCAGAACAAATATGTAGCAGTGCCGGACAAAGGGGCATAACCTTAGTGATGTCCTATGATTTAAAACAACCAAAAGGTTTCCTCCTTCACACAAAAATAGGCAAAATACTTTATTTAATTCAGTACAGTATTTTTTTGGAAACACGGAACCAATCTGGCTCATAAACAGGCAGACGGATAAACAAATGTTAACAACAATTTAAATATCTCCGCTGAATACAAAATTTCACTGCTGAAAGGAATGTAGAATCAACACTTATTTTATTTAAATAGATGAATAATCTCCTTCCCTGTAACATCTGGTATTGCTAATAACCTGTCCAATGTCCATCATTGATGAACGAAGTTTTTTTTTTTTTTTTTTTTTTATAACTTTATTTAACTTTACAATCTGTTCTTAACTAGTTTGAACAATGAGTAAATAATTTGTGAGATATAATACAGAAAATAACGTTAAAACTTGAGCTAGTTGCTAACCACTATTAGCGCTAACAAAAATCACTAAACAAATCTGAAAGGCAGGTTCAAGATTGTGGATCGTTTCAATCTGTACACAGCGGTTGAATTGTCGAGCAAGTTCATAGCAAGATGTTTCGGGTGGTTTTCTAATTTGCCAATATACTTTGTACTGAACCTAGTGACCTCTTCTTTAACTGTTGGGATGTTTAAGTCATGATGCAGCGTTCTATTGGATACAAACCAAGGTGCTTTGGCAATTTTTCTTAGCATTTTTGATTGGTACCTTTGGATTATCTCCACGTTTGAGTTACTCGCAGAGCCCCAAAGTTGCACACCATAAGTCCAAACTGGCTTTAAAATAGTTTTGTATAACAATAATTTGTTTTCCAAAGTTAGTTTTGATTTAATTCCGAGTAGCCAATTTAGTTTGTTTGCTTTTAAATTTAGTTGCTGTCTCTTCATCCAAATGTGAGTTGTCCACGTTAGTTTAGTATCAATATGCATACCTAAATATTTAACTTCAGTTACTTGAGGTAGTTGATTGTTATTTATTGTTACTGGAGGACAAGAATTTTGGTTTAAAGTAAAAGTTATATGAGCTGATTTATTTTCGTTTATTTTGTATTCTCCATGTCTTAAACCAGTTTGTAATTATGTCCACGCTTTGTTGCAAGTGGACAGAAGCTTGAGCTGGGCCAGTATTAACGGATAAAATTGCAGTGTCATCTGCAAAAGTTGCAATTTCAGTATGCTCACTTCCTGGGAGATCTGCAGTGTAGAGGATGTATAAAAAAGGTCCAAGTACACTTCCTTGAGGAATTCCCGATTCTATAGGATGCAGTTGAGTAATATAATCTTGATATTTAATTTTAAAAGATCTATCCGTAAGATATGACTTTAATATAGGGAAAAGAGAATGTGGTAGATACTTCTTAATTTTGTACAACAAGCCAGTATCTAAAAAGGCAGCCGAGCAGTAGTTTTTATTTTCTAAACACTGTCGTACTATGTCAACTACCCTGTGGACTTGTTCTTCTGTACTGTGTTTCTGCCTGAAACCAAACTGGTGGCCAGGAATCACTACATGTACATCAATCAGAGTTTGTAACCTTTTGAGAAGAAGTTTTTCAAATACCTTTGATATGACTGGTAAAAGACTTATAGGTCGGTACGAATTCAGTTGGTTTAGAGGTTTCCCTGGTTTTGGTATGACAATTAACTGAGCTTTTTTAAATTGAACAGGAATGCAATCTAATCTCAAAATAGCATTAAATAATACAGTTAAGAATATTATACCTTTTCTTGGAAGTTCCTTCAACAATTTTCCTGTAATTAAATCGTAGCCAGGAGATTTA
This sequence comes from Allygus modestus, assembly GCA_963675035.1. NCBI lineage: Eukaryota > Metazoa > Arthropoda > Insecta > Hemiptera > Cicadellidae > Allygus > Allygus modestus. The sequence continues at coordinate 241,731,527 of OY776112.1, read as the reverse complement.
TTAGGATTAAGCTCGTTGGTTATGACTGACCGAATTTCAGATGGTTTAAATTTTCGTAACGGAAAATCAAGTTGAAGTGGAGAATCTAGAAACTCTTGTAATTCCTCTTCGTTGTCAATTAAAGCATCGTTCGGTTTGAAAACATTTGAAAAGTATTGTGCAAATGCTTCAGATTTTTCAGTATTACTTTTTGCCCAGCTTCCATCAGATTTCAGAATAGGTGAAATGGATATTTTGGGTCGCTTCATCCTTTTCGTGGCCTTCCATAGCGAATAGTCTGTAGCCTCGGTAGCTGTCAGAGATTGGGTGTACTCTTCAAACCACTGGTTTTTCGTAATGAACAATAGTCTTTTTAAATGTTGAGCTGCTCTATTAAAATTTGCCTTGTCCAATGGATTCCTGCTATTTTGCCATATCCTTCTTAGTCTCCTTTTTTCAGCGATCTTTTTCTTGATATAAATAGGGTAGTTAAGTCCTGATTTGGTAAATTTTGAATAATGGGTTGCGGGCGTAGACGAATTTGCAGAATTTTTAAGGCAATCGATAAAGTAATCTACAGCATGTTCTAAATTTTCAACACTATGCAGTTGGACGTTTAAATTTATATTTTCATTTATTAATTGGCGAAATTTGTTCCAATCAGTATTCTTGCTGTACAAAGTTTCTCTCGGCAATTTTTGAAACACTTCCGTTTTAACGATTAGTATAATCGGCGAATGATCAGAGGATAGGTCGAGACAGGATTGGATTTCTGTGTAATTTTGGTTAATGCCTTTTGAGACAAAAAAGTCTAATAAATCCGGTATTTTTCGCATATCAGTTGGCCAGTATGTAGGTTCGCCTGAGGAAAAATGATTGAAATGGTTATCATTTATAACCCGTAAAAGTTGACGACCTCTTGGTGTGGCCAATCGTGAACCCCACTCTTGATGCTTAGCGTTATAATCACCACCTGCAATGAATTTATTACCGAGGGTGTTAAAAAATTGTTCAAATTGTTCTTTAGTTATAACATGTCTTGGGGGACAATAAATAGCGGAAAATGTAATAGGACCTAACCAATCTTCTACAACAATGCTCGAAGCTTGAAGATAATCGTCTCTAAAGCTGGGTAGTTCATAATGCTTAATCGTGTCTTTGACTAAGATGGCAGTACCCCCATGGGCCGTGTTGTCTGGATGGTTAGTAAAGTACAGTGAGTAATTTGGAATTTTAAAATAGCTTCTGTCCGTGAAGTGAGTTTCTGAAATAAGTAAGACGTCTAATTTGTGTTGAGTGATAAATAACTGAACCTCTTGGCTATGCTGAGCCAAGCCACTGGCATTCCATAAAGCAATTTTCAGAAAAATATTCATTTTAGGCGAGAAACAACAGTAGTTAACAGATTAAGTAGAGTGCTAATCTGTTCCGCTTGTTTGGATAAAATACTTTCGAAGCGCAAAAACGAGTTTTGGATTATTTCAGATACGTTTTCCGAGTCTTTGATTTGCTCGTTATGTTTATGTTCTTTTGAGGTAATATCTTCATTTCTGTTTCGCGCAGCTTGTGCAAAAGTTAGCCCTTCAGTTACTAAACTGCTGTTACTGGACTTGTTAAGTTTATCTTGAGTTTGACTTTGAGGATCAACACTTCCTTGGTTGGTTCCTAGAGATTTTTTCCTAAGAGGTGGGAATTGTTTTACCTGTATTTCCCTATACACAGGACAACCTTTATAGTTCGCCGGGTGCTCACCAGAGCACAACACACATGTAGGGGGTGCTGTTGTCGGTTTAGGACAGACTTTTGTGTCATGTTCTTGAGTGCACTTGACACAACGAAACACATTGTGACAATAGGATTTAGTGTGCCCATATCTTTGGCAACGTTTACATTGGACAACCTCTTTCTTTTTATTAGGTGGTTCAAACAAAACTTTAGCGTTTAGCAAATATTGAATTTGGAAGATATCTTTGTTGTGTACGTCAAGTTCTAGGTCAATGAAAAAAAGTGACATTGGTTTTTTTGTGAATCTATTCTGCACATTACTTAGATGTCTTACCTTGTGGCCGCGTTCCTCAATTGCGGTTTTCAAGTCGTTGATGCATGTCGAGTAGTGCATGTTCTTCAAGACGACCCTGTATGCCCGTTCCTATTTTAGCTGGTATGTATGAAAACTTACGTTCAAGTCCGTGAGGCCTCTTACGATTTTCCGGTAAGTGTCTGAGTTTGAAGGAAATAGTTTAATCCTGTCTTGATTGAGACATTTGTAAGAGTATCCAGTGTTGGATACCATTGAGTCTAGAGCTTTAATCATTGGCGTTACATTGGTCACTCCGGGGAGGAAGATAGGAGGTGGTTTTGACTCTTTAGTTGGACTGGTAGCCAAGTTTTCATCGTCCATTGAATTTTCAAGATTCGAGGACAGCGGTTCGTAGTTGTTTTTGAGTGGGATATGGACATTAGATAATCGCCCGTCTACCGCACTGAGACCATTGCGATGGCGCTTTTGATCGTGATCTGGTGACGAAGTTAGATTTCTCTTTGTGTTTCTTGTTACTACAGTTTGCCAATTTTCCATTGAATGTTCATTATCAGAACTACGTCCATCGGAGAGTTCCTGAGTATTTGATAACGTCAAATCGGCACTAGAATTGGTCTTAGACGAGGAAATATAGTTATGGTCATGTAAGTTCACTGCCATAGTTGGTAATAACAAATAACTAACCTAAAAAAAAAAGCAACAGAATAATAAAGTTTGTTGAACAAATATTCAAACGAAAAACACACTCTGACTTGTTACATGATTAAGTTCATCACTTTAAAACGAATAAGAACACTAAATATTACAAAATTAAACAAAAATAATTAAAAGATTGATTATTTTTCAGGAGAAAAATAAAAACGTGTATCTTAGTTGACATCCAACAGCTGATATGATGAACGAAGTGAATCACTGTATCGATGAAGAAGTTTCAGTGGCCGTGTGTGTGTGTGTGTGTGTGTGTGTGTGTGGGTGTGTTATCGAAATACTAAATAACTGTAAAACATTTCTTAATGAAATTTTGAAGGAGTCATTTGGGATACCAAAGGGATGTTTTAACACAGCATTTGTATTTTATTTTAGATTATTAATAATTATTCAAACTAATTTTAATGTTTGATATTCAGTAGTTGAATTGGTTTTCGTAGTAAGCTATTGACTATGGTTGTCTTTAAAATGTCAGCTGGGATTTATCTGTGCTTCACTTGGGGGGATTTTTATCCCATATATGGGATATTTTGACTGCTTGTGGGATAAAATGGGATTGTGGGATAAAGTGGGATTTTTTGTAAATCGGCATTACGTCTGCTAGTTAGCTTACAACTTACGACCAGAGCACCTTAGCAGTAGCACTTCTAGTGGATTTTCTCGCCGTACTGGCAGTTGCGGGGTTTCCCATTTTTTAACCTCGCTGTCCGCACCTATTATGATTTTTTAAACGTCACAGAACGAACACTGAATCATGTCAATTTCGCTGGCCGAGCCATGTTGGAATTAACAAGCAAACTATTTGCCATTATTTAGTACCTACTTCGTACTCTTTAGTACTACCATTAAAAATATTAGTACATCTCACGTAAATAAATTATTTAATTTAGTTAATTCACCGTATCATTTAAACTATGTCGCATTGCTCAAAATCCTTTGAGGTACTAAAATGTAAAATACCTATAGGTAATTAGTAGATTTAAATAAGATCTATCTAACGGTATAAATATTGTACTAATACATTATTCAATAATCATATAATATTTAACATTTGAATCGAAAGCTCCGATTGTTGTAATTGATTGTTCCAAACAAAATGAATCTGTAAAATCGTCTAGTGTTGATATAAAAATAGAAATGGAATTTCAAGAAAACGTACCTGCAAATACATCTGCGTATTGTTTAATTTTGCACGATAAAACTGTTACATACACACCGTTGACCGGTATTGTAAAGACAGTATTGTAAAACGTTGTACCACCACCGGCACCGCCACAGTCGCTAACCTATAAATAGCGGAGCAACAATGCAGGTCTTCAGTTGATCGTCTATCGTCGCATGGGTAACATCTTCTACAAAATGAGTTCTCCATCTGTTGTACAAGGTGATGCAGAGGTAGCACCGTTATTGGAATGTGATAATACTAGTGAAGCAGAAATCATCAAGGAAATAACTGCATTTTTAAAGTTTGGTAAAAGAGATAGAGAGGAGGAAAGTAATGCAGACCCATCAAAGGTAGTACCAAAGAGGAAGAAGAAAGTTGAAGAAAATATTCCTCCTCACATTTTAACTGAAGTTTTTTTGCGAATCTTTTACCCCATCTCAGCATGCATCAGTAAAGGTGTATCAGTTGGATTGATGAAATCATTGGATTATTCGCCTACAGTAATACTACACCATGGAACAAAGAAGGTTTTATTTTCGCAAAATGCTTGGGAGTCATTTTTGAAACATGTACATTTAATAGAATGTTATTTAACTAACAGTTTGTGTGGAAGGAAAACACATATTCGACTTTTGGATTGTGACAATGAAATCGATATTGTTAAACATCGCGGACAACTACAAGTGCGAATTAGAGACTTGACTCAACATGAAAATAAGATTCTACTATCACGTGAAGAATTCTACGTTTTAAACTATGCAACAGAACCTATTACAAGGTACATGAGACAGTTGGTATTTGCAAGCGCTATTATTAAAGAATATTTGGTCGATACTTTGGAAAAACAACCTTATAGCACCATCGTGTACGGACCTGTGGATACATCTATTTTTAATAGAATACCTCATGAAGTTTGCATGTGGAGAAAGTTAAAGGATTTTGAACCACTTGTAGAAATCGCTACAGAAGCTACAGAAGAAACAACACAGGAAGGAGAAACAAAGAAACCAGAAGAAGAAGAAGAAAACGAAACACAAGAAGAAGAAGTTAAAAAAGACTAAAGTTTGACTTAGTAAAGAAGAACACACGTGGGGTAGGCCTATTGGGGACGGTGCCCACGTTAAATATACACCAACGCGCCTGCAACTGTACGGCCTGGTATTTAACCTACCGTGGTGTGGAAAACAGTTTAGTTGATCGTTAGGTGCCATGATGAGCGGAGGGGATGAAGAAGTGAGTGTAAAGCCTTGTGTAATAGAATTTCAAGCATTTCGAAATAATGATGATAGGTTTATTATCAAGGAATTAGTAATTTTAGACTTGCTTACATTTGTAGCCTACCCATTTACGTTTGAAGCTCCTTTTTCTTTTAACAAACTTAACGCCAAAGCAAAAATTACAAACAAATGGATAACAAACTACTTTCATCACATACACTGGTATGAAGGTTTTATAAGCTACAGTAATCTGCACAGTATTATGTTTAACTTTTGCAAACAATATTCGCATATATACACAAAAGGATTAGAAAAAAAGAATTGGATACAAAAGTACACGCACGGTTATGTTTTCGATATAACTATCAGTAAGGATTTTAACATTAATCTCGGAAATATTTGTGTCGCTGCAAAAGATCTTAAACACGGTCAAACAAACTGTGCATTGTACAACGCATATCGTTTGGCTGCTTACTTGAAACAAACGCAGAAATGTGGTGGGGGTAGCGGGGCCTATAAATACGAGGAGACAACACCGCCCCAGCACGAGTATTATTCGAGACTCCGAAGAGGCAACATCACAGAAGACACCACAACTACTGCTGACGAAGATGGCATCACAACAGTTTCTACAAACACTGGTTGATCAATTCAACACTCATTCAAAATCCGACCTTCTGCTAACTAAAAAGTGTTCAGAACTAAAAGAACAAAAACACTACATTATTCATAACATCAAGAAAGTGGAAACCACACATGGAGAAGCAATTCTAGTTTCATTGAGCGAAGGACCTTTCACTCCAGGAGATGAGCCGAAGTTTCAAGTATTTCTTCCAAAACGATTTGTTCAACTGCTACAAAATGAAGATTTGCGAGATATTCAACCGGGGACGTTGTATTTGGTATCACACGGTGTAAGCGGCAACAACTCTACGGAACTCACTCTGCACATCACGCATCTTTGTACATAATGTCTCTGTTTGTATTTCTCTGTTTGTATTTATAGTCATTAATGTTAGACTTAAGCTTATTGTATTGTAAGATGTTTGTTTAATAAAGAAAATAAAAAAAGAAAAACAGCAACACAGCAGTATATTATTTTATATACTGCTGTGTTGCTTTTTTTAAAAATTCAAACGGATGACCTTGAACTTTCATTCAGGGTTAACTTATAAAGAGGTATAAAAGAGAGGGGAGCAGTGAAGTTAGTCTCAGTCTTGTCTAACACACGCTGCAGCTAACATGTCGGTGCCACCGATGAACAATTTATCATTCGATAACAATTTGAATACATATTGTTGCGAGTTACAATGTTTTAAAATACCAGGCGATCAAGTTGACGGGAAAGCTTGTCGTAAGTGCAGGTGTTTCAGCTATTGCATATGTAGATGTAAAACGTATCAAATGAACCGACAAGATAAAATACAAGAATTACGCCGACGGATTGCATTACTGTGGCGGCGAATGTAGTAGCAACCATCTGCCGTCCGCCATCTGCTCCGCCCCACCACACTTTTACCCCCACCATTTTGTTTGATACCAAAACGCTAGCTAGCGAATAGTCAGTACACCTCCAGCTCTTGACCAGTGTACATCGAGCTCTCTGTTGAAATGTCCATCAAAATTAGGTGTATTCATTATGACTCTATTCATCTGGCGACTTTCCAAGACCTCGAGGTTTTTAATGAAGAGTTAAGACTTCTTATTGCGTCCGGTTACGATTTATCTTTGGAACTTTACGCATCAAAAAACAACATGGACTCTGCGCAGGAATCAAAGTATCTGCCGTCTTTCATCAGAAAGCGAAGTGATGGTCGCAACTCGTCCGGATCAACAACATCGATGACAACGAACAACGGGGAACTATTGTAAACATGAATTATTGTAAATAAAATAAAGTAATATTTGTAATATGAATTATTGTAAATAGAATAAAGTAATATTTGTAATAGTACTACCTCGCACTCCTATCATTCGATTGTTTCATTCGATGGTTTTCATTCGATATTTCTTATCGATTAACTATCGAATCACAATCGGATTTTACGAGTGCGAGGTAGATTTTTTTTAAAAAACTTCACCGTGACCTTGAACTTTGAACTTTCCCTCATTACGTCACAAAACCGCCTACGTCACTGGCTCAGCCTCAGATGACGTATTTAATGACTCAGCGCTTCCGGTCACGTGACCGGAAGCCATGAATCAAGTGAGCCAAAAGCCGCAAAAGCACACTACTTATATACACCAAGTAAATATAAAATAAAATATAATGCTTTGTTGTGTGTTTTTAAACTTACAATATTCAATTCAACATTGAATGTGAAGATAAATACCATTTAACAATTCACTTTTGGGGGTGAACTTGATGAGGAAAGAGATGCGTCAGGTATAGTGGTAGTATTTGTGGAGTATTTCTAAGTATTTTCCCAAGGCCGGTAGCAAGTAGTAAGTTTCTGAAAATGATAACTTTTACTTGATGCATTTGCACTATTATTTTGTATAGAGTAACATGTGTAGTAAACATATTTACTGACACTACAGTGTAAATAATTTTATTAGAGTGATATAATAAATAAAGCTAATGTGATAAGATCGTGAAAATTGTGTATTCAAATTGTAGTTTTAGTTTTAGACAGGGTCAAACAAGAACTGTAGAACACCAAGAACATCTAATTATAATGTCCGCCACCGCTGAGATGCCATCCAACTCAAAGAACTACATCACATGTATAAATGTCGCTATTTTCGGTATAAGACACAATTAAAGTCAATTTACTTAGAAGTAAAATTAATTTTTACTTCAAAAACGAATTCTCTTTGTGCTTGATTATTGACCCCTTGATGGAGCTTTGAGAAATAAGCAGCTAGGATGTAGAGCTCAGCTTACAAATCGGTGACAGAAACCAATAAAGTCTATCTCTGACTTATTGTTGTTCTCTAGTTCTTCCGCTACATTTGACGTCGTCTTCAATCACTTCTTTTAAATGTTTTCAACATTTATTTGTCATTCCATTCTAAAAAGATGAAATACACTTATAATAATGAAAATAATAAAATAATAGAAATGTAACTCAATAATCAGATTATAAAAAAATATAAAGTGTCCAAAAATCAAGCAATACAATCAAAATATGGAACTCTCTTAAACACAGTAAAAATCCCACACGAAGCCTGAAATATCACAATGGCTTGGCTCAGAAAGAATCGTAGTTTATCTGTATGAAAATAAGAAATATGTCATGATATGACAGTTGGTGGTATAACAATTAAGTGGCATAAAATACTTTTAGCATTACATTGCAAACCCCTAAATTGTAGTTGAAAAATATGTTTAATAGGTTTAATTGGTTATATGCCGGGACCTGTCAGCTCTGCTTTCTGTGCCGACATTTTCTTTGGACCCACAGAAACCCTGACCCTGAGAAGAACATTAAAACCTAATGGCTTCTTTCGTAGCAAACCGGTTAATTCTATTCGCGAATACGCCTGAATGTTTAAGCCAAAAATTCGCCCGAATGCTCATTGAACATTTGTCCCCCTTTAACCAATATTGTATCATGTATTTGAGCAGCTCCTACACTTCGCCGAACATTAGAGTGTAATTAAGAAAGTAAGTAAGTTATTAAAACAACCTGACATGTGTCAGGTAGGTTTCTTATTAAATGGTTTGTTTTTACATTTTCGCGGAGTAAGACATTTTCATATCATAGACAATAAGTTCTGTCATTGACGGAAAATTAATAGAGTATACGTATTCATTACAAAACATTCAAATATACTTGATTCAAGTTTTAAAACATTATAGCATCAAATTCAAAGCATTTGCATTTTATAAATTAAACTGTACGCTCCGACAAATGTCTCTTTTAAGCTATAATTTTCCAAAAGATCACAATAATTAAAATTAAAAAAAACACGAGATACCCCAAGTGTTATCCAAACACTTGCAACATAAAACAACAACGACACATAACCTAATGACTTTGGTTCACAGCAAAAACCATAACTATCAACACACACGAAGCCATCAACTTATCAATTCCACAACAAATCATTTAAAGTCGCTATTTAAAAAAATATACTTGTAGACTACATCACAGGTCCAATTTAAAAAAGTCAGGTTCAAGGACTGTTGTGGTAGGAATAAATTATATTATTTGGTTTAAATTACATTGGAGTGTTTACATGTCAAACACTCGGTTATACATCATAACAAATCTAACTTTGACTCAATTAAATTTACTTTTTTCCCCTCTAATATGAAGACGTATTTTATTTTACTGTATACAGAGTGCCAATAGGATCAGAGTAATCTGGCTTTAATTATTATGGGTTCCATAAATGGGTATAAGTAAGTTAGTCTTATAAGGTGAATAGACTTTAATATTTGATTATCATAGAGTTAAATAAATAACTCAAAAAATATACGGGACTAAACGATAAACAAAAATAAAAGTAAAACATATGACTTATTAAACTTATTTAGAATTAGATGGTTACGTTGTTATCTATATCCTTTTAACCCTGTATGAAATTCCAGGGTTAAGTAAATATTTCATACTAACATGGCTGTTGCCTCAATGTATATAAAGAGTTCTGCATTTGTTTTTTTGTGTTTTCATGCGTACTCATGGATATTGGTCTTAACATTGGTTAAGTTTGATGTTTTGTGAACAGAGAATGCATTATATATGCAACCGCTTAAAATCGCTGTTTTAATTTGTTATTTATAGTAATTCTTCTTGAGTCCAAATTGATGATCGTTAAAACATTGCAGCAAAAGTAATTATTCACTTACTAAACATGAGAGCCTAAAGGTTTAGTTTAAAACAGGAAGATTAACTAATTAGTTTTACTATATGAATTTTGATTATTTAGCTGAAAGTGTAGGGAATTAAGAAACTTAACTATCTGAAAAGTAAACAATGTTTGTTTGCTTAAAGGTTTTAGCTAAAACCTATAAGGAGGCAGTTTGTTCTTTAATATCGTTTTTCTTTATGTATTATGTTAATCATGCATTCAATAACAAAGTAAGAAGCTATCATTCTCGGTGCAGATCTGAGCAATAACAGCTGTTGGAAGAGTTACGACCGCCACAACAACGCGAGGGATTGTGACTTTAATATCAGCTGTTGCTTCTCTGTAGATCATAAAATTCGTCACCGAGTATATCCTTACGTCTTTGTTTCCTGTTTTGCATATTGTTATTTCTAATTAAGAAGAATACAGGTTATACACTTTAGTAATAAATATAGAAGAAGTTATGAAGACTCTAATGGTGGCTAGAATATATCCACGTTTGTTCGTCATAAATAATGTAGTTATTCTTCATACTCCATTTAAAGTTAAACGTATTACTCTGGCCATTTGGCTCATAAACTCAATAGTATGAATTAATAAACCTTTTAAAGTCGTTGGACTAATCAAAAGTAACAATTGTTATGTCAAACACTCGGTTATACATTATAACAAATCTAACTTTGACTCAATTAAATTTACTTTCTTCCCCTCTAATCTGAAGACGTATTTTATTTTACTGTATACAGAGTGCCAATAGGATCGTAAGTAGAGGAGTGTCAACAAGAAAGCTGTGATAAAAGTAAACCAGTATGGTGCTCCAACATTTAAACAAAATTTAAATGGAAGTACAGATTTGTAACATGATACACTTTAAGAGTAAGCAATAACTTTATATTAGTTTATAACGGGTTGTAATATACAATTATATAGTATAATACAACTAATAATTATGGGTGAAATTACCTTCATGGCAAGGTTCTCCCATTCAAGCTAGCTCAAGTAACGTTGAAGAAATTCACGGTATGCCTGTACTTTAAGTTTGGACATATAACCTTTTATTCGATTATCATCAATAATCATTTATTATTTTTGTTTGATAAATGACACATACGGGCATTTAGACGCAAAATAGGTGTCTCAACTTATAAGGAGTAAAAATTTAAAAATACGTACAATAAAACACATTAATAAAAATGATTAAGTTTACGATTAATTAACAAAAAAAACCTTGATACACATTCTTTTTATAAGAATAAAACTCAAATTTTCGGCTTAAGCCTTCATCAGGAGTACAAAATTTTAAAAACTAAACGATAAACAAAAATAAAAGTAAAACACATGACTTATTAAACTTATTTAGAATTAGATGGTTAAATTGTTATCTATATACATAAATTTTATATCGTAGCAGGGTTTTGTATATAAAAATTAACATTTTAAATTAATTTTACAATAAATTAAACTTCATAGATTTAAAGCATTTAACAAAACCAAGATAAAAATAAACAGTAGTATAAATAAATAGCATTAGGAATTTTTTAGGTGATAAAATAAATAAATAGTATAAAGCATGGTAAATTTTGGTTATCCTAAGTTAAGTCCAAATGGGTTTTTTAGATTTCAGGACTAATTGATAGGCCTCCTCAAGTTGTCCTTTCTGTCTATCTTGACAGTGAGTAGCCAATTTACATACGCCCTTCAGAGAATAACATTCCTGAAAATTTTGTGAATGTTCTCTGGCATGAATAGCAACAGGCTTTTCTATCGAAGGATGATTAACATCATGCCTGTGGCCATTCATGCGTACTCTAAGGGCTATTGTGGTTTTACCAATGTAGTCCTTAGGGCAATTTTTAAAGGATATTTGGCAAATTACATTGGTAGGTTATTAAGAACGTTAGGTGGCTTTTAACAATCATTATAGAATCACCAACTAATTAAATAAGAACATTTAATTATAACTTTTTATAAATGTTTCAAAATAAATACATCTTAAAAAAAGAGGAAATTAGTACTAGAAGGATGTTTAAAAAAGTATAAGTTTAAAACTTGCTTAAAAGATTGCAAATATTTTTGCTAAACGATATAATAATGTCTATAACTTGGACTTGCTTGTCACGTTTATTTAATCAAGCTGTAAGGCAGTAAATCTGTCAACTAACTTATATTGGCAAACATTTATAAACTACGATTGTTTTAAAATATTTCAGAAATTAGATTTGTTTTTCAAAGTTTAAGCGGCTTCGCTGGCAATCCAGCTGACTTGATATTTACAATACCACAGAGATACTGTGTATGGCTGTCGACATCAGAAAAACGGACCGGTGTGAACCGGAACTCACCTCTCATATAAAGAGAGACACCACCACCACCCTCACCAAAAGTCTTATCATCACACCACATATTGTGTCCTGAAATGTTAAATGAATTAGAGGACATGTCGGGCTTGAGCCACGTTTTTGAAACCCCTAACAAGTCAAACTTGGAATCATCCACTAGAGACCGTAGCTCTTCAAACCCTGTATGTAGCGAACGCAGGTTCACATGTGCTACTCTAATCGTGAAGATGGGACGTTGAACTCGTTTCCTGATGAAGGGGCTGAGACAGAAAGTAAGGGTGTACAGCTCAATCCAACATTAGATGAGTCATAAGACTTGGGTCAATCAATGGCATCCATCACCTGACCATCTGACTTGGGGCGACCAGTGGTTCCAATTACTTGTCCGATGTAATAGAATATAAGGCCAGTAGTAGGCCAGTAGAATAGAACCCAAAAATTAAAACAAACAAAAACAGGATTTGACATTTGAGAAATTGGTATGAACTGCCTATCTTTCTCCCAAATTTTAGATCAGTCAGTTCACCTTATTTTGGTTTGGTAATGTAGTAACGCAAAGAAAATTATATTACACTGAAGGCCAGTACGGCAGAGGCCTGTAGGATTTTTTAAACGGGACCAAACCCGAGTTTCAGGGAAAGGGAAAGGAGTAGAACAGGAATAGGCCTAAATGTGCTGTGAGTGTATTGTACTACTACCAAGTTTACACTGTATTACTACCAAGTTTCAGCTCATTTCGTCAGGAGTTACTGTGTGAGTGACTCACAAACAATCTAATACATACACACAGTAAATTTTACTTTACAATATTAGAAGGACAAACAAATATCATTGTTATCAATACTAAACAGTCTGTTTTTTTTTGTTTTTAGCGAATTTCCCCTATAGGGAAGAAGCTATTACCGTAGGTCTCATGGTAAGACTTAAGCCCCAGACCATGATAACTTTTTGTTTTGAGGTCCCCAGATTCCAAAAACACTATTCGTTCAAATTTATATATATATGTATATATATATGTGTGTCCATTACCACGATAACTTTTGAAAGAGCGCCCGATTTTGATGAAATTTGGCAGAAATGTGGAGAGTAACATTTATGACTTTAAGTTCGAAAACCAGAAAAATCGGACCATGGGAAGGGGGGTTTATGGGGGTTTTAAATTTTCCAAAAATCAGTTTTTTACGTTTTCACCCTAAAATTTTTATAAAACTTAATTTTGGTTTTGACCATGTTATAGAGTTAAAAAAAACAAATAATATGGTATTTTGAATTATTAACCTAGGTTAAGTGGTTGCGGAGAAAATCCAAAAAACGTACTCATAAAATCTCCCATGTTAATCTTATGGGAAAACAGTTTTTGGCTTTTCCTCAGTTTATTTTAATGTAAACTTCACATTTGCTCTTACTAATCTGTTCAGTTCCACAAAACAATCATTTTGGTGTTTAAATTTTCAATCTACGCCCAAACGTTGCTGAGATATTCAAAGTGCTAAACACAGTATGTTGTCCAATGTTATCCTTATGGAGAATAAATAAAATTCTATATCTCGATTATTTATGAATGTATGTTGATGAAACTTGTTATGTGGCTTCATGTAGTACTGGTATATTGATATTTGCACAAAAAATTGAGTTTTGTTGATTATTCCCTTAGCAGCAAACCTGGGTACTCAGCCCCCATATTATTCTTATGAAGAATAAGTCAGATGTATTGTGTAGCTTATATTTTACTGGGGGGCCAGAGGAACGTGGGATCTTTTACGCTGCAAGTCGGGCCTAAATGGAAGTACGACTGTCTCCCAAACCTGTGTCGAAATACCGGTACCAAACTATATAATTGTACTGGAAAACGTGCTTGGGGGACCAGAGGCTCGGAGATCTTTTACCCGAGACCAGAAAGCCTACTTAGCCAGCTTTGTTTTAATCTAAATAACTGTAATGAACTAACTAAGATCCTTCCAAAAACTGATATATACTAAATCGGCATCTGAGGTTATTGCAATATTGATCTAGGCATGGTAACTAATCCTTAAGGTAAATGAATGTATAGAAATACTGCAAGCTAATCAAAAACTATGGATAAACTTCTGGGGAGTCTGGTTAATTTGGTCTAAACGTGCTGAAAATTCAACCTGTTGCAAAGTGTTCGGGCCAGGCCCGAACACTACTATTTGTTCCTACATTCCTGTATCGGGGCGAACCTTATGGGTTTCCCCTTAATAAGCTGTTTAGCCAGCCATTCTGTCTCTAAATTACCCTATACTTAAATGAAAACTTATCGGTTGTGCGAATTGGTTGCAGAGATGAGGTTCAACACGTCCGTCCTTTCTGACGCCGGCAGTAGGAAGGGGGAGAGGACGCCGCTAAGCCAGATTTCCTTGACAAGACGGAAAAAGTTGTTCGCTCTGTCAACGGCGCGACAGGCGAAGTGCTCCAGGCAGTGGCTGCGCGACGGAGTTGGCGCGCACTATATAAAATAGGGTGACGCTAAGCGTCACAACCACCCCCCTTACGGCAAAAGAAAAGAAAAAGAGTCAGTTTTGCTGAAGGTGTGAGGTTGTTGAGTGTTTTGAGTGGTTTTTGTTCGAGTTGCCTCCCTCTATCGTGCTCTGGGTCCCGAGATGTCATGGTCCCGGTTTTAACTCAAGGGAAGCCGAGAACAGATGAGGAAAGGCGAAAACCCCTGACCAGTCCGGCTTCGACTTGGAACCTGGTTAGCAACGTTTGTTTGGGGAAAAAGCTGATTGTTTTGGTTGACCAACCACGGCAGGGATCGGGATCCACCCCCCCTCGCGAATAGAGGAAGGTATGTTGGGTGCGACAGCTAAATTAACCTAACCTAGCAAACTTGTGACTACTGTGATCTTGGCTCAGCTGAAACAGAAAGTCGGAAAGCGACAGTAAAAGGGACGGACAACTGCACGCACAAAAACATGTTTTTTTTTTTTTTTTTTTATAAGTTCAAAATCGCACAGAGTTGGAGAAGATAACGTGGTCTTTGGTGATGTTTTTTGTTTGGGGGGTGTCCGAGAGGAGGTCTTGCTCAGGCATCGACTTGGCTGGTTCCCCGCTGACAGGTGATGGAGAAAACTGGAACAGCCGAGGATTGCAGGCAGCAGGGTGAGATGTGCTCCCAGCAGGTCCTGATCACCGCGTTGCTGTTGGTGTGGATAATGCTGAGGCTCTGCTGGATCTGCCTTTGAAGATGTTGCCATCCCCTCGGAACTTGGTGTCGGAATATGACTTTTGTCACTTGGAGCTGATGATGTGAACTTGCGGTTGAGAAAATGTCTATTTTACTGTCCAAGTAACTGACACTGTCCAAATAAAGCACTGGTAACTGATATTGCTTGAGATCACTTTATTATTCTGTCTTTAAATAATATCATTTGGTTGCCGGTTGTACTGTTTAATGTAAATTTTTGATTGTGCAGTTGTCATGGTGTTATTTTAATAGTTGGGGGTATTAACTGTATTGATCGGTGATGATTGCTAAACAAAAAATCTTTTTAAAGGTGAACTGTCGTGGTGAAGGTGATGAAAGGTTGATCGCAAGGCGGCGGTCCGATAACTGACGGGTTGGTCTTTTCCTAACTGGGGTACCGTGGGATTGTCCCATGTTTGGTGCCGGGTAACCAAGGCCAGACTGGTGAGGTCCGCGGAAACTGTTTCTGAAGTGAGTGAGAGTTGTGGAGTTTGGAAGGATCTGCAAAACTGTTGAAAACCCTTTTTTTGTATTTTTTTTGCTTCGCATGCAGAAAAAAAAAATTGCGCTCGCAATTACGCTATGATGAGCGGTAATTTCAGGTGAGGATAGGTGCTTGTGGACTGTTTGGGGGAAAAAATCTTCCTAGTGCCCGGTTCTTGCTTAATTGAGAAAAATCCTGCCCCTACTCGTTCTTACAATCGACGTTTGTCTTGGTATACCTATTACAACATGAAAATCTTTAACTTAACTACCTTCTGATCTTCTCTAGACTGTTCCTAAACCTAACTACTACTACTTTAGTGACTAATTAAGCTAAGAAGTGTGAAAAGAGCCAAGGGAGAGAAATAGGAAAGAATAGTAAAAGAGTTTGTCTTCCAAACACTCGACTAGTACAAAGGTCGCCACAGAAGGTGCCACCACTGAGCCTCTTCCTGCGATGGTGAAAAAATGAATAAAACAAAAAAAAGGTAACCATGCGCAGAAAGGTTAATCTCAATCAGGAAAAAAAATTCTTTACAAGACCCAGTGAGGGTGTCGGAGACGAAAAGGGGAGGGGAAAGATTTGGCCGACAACGCACGGGGGAGGACGTGTAGGGCAGCCCATCCTAGGGAAGGATACCCTGAGACTCACAGTCCCCCGGGCGTTGGCGGGGACAGCGACAGAGAGAGAAGACTTAACCTAATATCACTTTTGTAGAGCGTTTCTGGTCTGGGTAAAAGGTCTTTAATATTTTGGCTGAAAAAATCTTTTTAACTGTGAAACATGAGCGTTTCTAATGAACTTGCCTGTTGAGGGGTTTAACAAACGTGCGGTGACGGGTGAAGAAAATGACTCAATAACACAAGGTTTGGACCAGACAGGCAGCAGCTTTTTGTTGATTGATTCGGCAGCCTTGCTGAGGTGGTGTTCTCTGAACATTACCCAATCACCGGTCTTGTAGGGGTTGGGCAGTCTGTTCAGATCGTACTTTT
Organism: Allygus modestus; assembly: GCA_963675035.1. Lineage (NCBI taxonomy): Eukaryota > Metazoa > Arthropoda > Insecta > Hemiptera > Cicadellidae > Allygus > Allygus modestus. The sequence continues at coordinate 241,714,597 of OY776112.1, read as the reverse complement.
GCTGCCTACGTTGCCTAGCCTTTGAGAGGTTCTCGACGGCCGTTCTCCACTCCTCGTTCGAAGATTGTTGGGAAGCATGGTCGTCGACTAGCCTGTCTAAATTCCAATGGAGTTCTAAGGGGTGGGAAATGTTCCGGCCAAGGAACAAACGGGCTGGAGAAACTTTGGTGGAATCATGACGGGCGGAATTGAAGGCTATCTGGAACCAGTGTAGCTCGTGGTCCCAGCGCTTTTGGTGCTGGTTGTGAAAAATTCGGATGGCTATCTTTATTTGTTTGTTTACCCTCTCGGCATGCGAGGGGTTAGGGTAGTATGGACTAGTGTAGATATGCTGGATGCCTAAGCCTAAACAAAGATTCTTGATTACTACTGATTTGAAATTTGAAACATTATCGGAGACTAAATATTTAGGGGGGCCAAAGATTGAAAAAACTTGCTTGGTGAGGACTGAAGCTGAGGTCCCTGCTTTAGTATTTTTTACTGGTATCATGAGGCAAAACTTGGAGAATGAATCGACCACAGTCAAAATGTATTTATTTCTGTTTAAAGAAAGGGGTAGAGGGCCAATATGATCAATAAAAATCTTTTCCCACGGCTGGGTCACGATTTCAGAGGCCAGCTTCCCAACCTTGGTGTTTGGGGCCTGCTTACACCGTTGGCACTGGACGCAAGTCCGAACCCTATCAGTGATGTAGGCTTTTAGATTGGGAGCCCAGAAAAAGGGTTCGATGCGGGCGAGGGTCTTGCTGATGCCCAGGTGTGCTGAAGTGGGCGACTCGTGGTAGTAGGAAAATAAAAGATCAAAAAGTTTGGTGGGGACAACTACTCTGGGCTTTGTTTGGTTAGGCTGACGGTAAAGAAGGGTATTGCTGTCTATTGAATAGTTTGGAGGCTTGTTTGCGGACCTAATGATCTTCCTGAGGTCAGGATCATCCAGTTGATGTTTGGAAATGTCCTTGAAAGCCTCAGGCAGGGAAAAAAGAGACAAAAGTGTTGGTTGTTGGATCGGGGGTGCTACAACTGTTGGTTCTACATTTTCAAAAAGTCTGGACAAGCAATCAGCAATAACATTGTCTTTTCCGCGAATGTGATAAATCTTAAACTGGAAGGAGTTAATGAAGGATATCCAACGGGCAATTTTACCCATCTGTCGGGGGTGATTGAGAAGCCAAGTGAGAGCCGAACAGTCCGAGTGAAGCTCGAACTCTCGGTGTTCCAAATATTGCTGGTATTTCTGTAGGGCAAACACTATTGCAAGGCATTCAAGCTGTAATGTGGAATAGTTGAGTTCATGCTTATTGAGGGCCCGGGATGCATA